>OZ020252.1:10106198-10706198 GCA_963971285.1 Astropecten irregularis | reverse complement strand
CGTGCACAAAAGCAATGACAACAAAATCAAGACACTTTTCCCGAGCCTTGTAAAGCGCGCTCTCTTGTGATTAACAATGGTTAGTCAAAAGTCTCCCATTGGTTTTAGATGGCGCACTCCACGTTACGGGGTGAACTACATACATAAGGGTGCACCACACTAAATAGCTCAAACATCAATGCGCCGAGCTGATGATCATATTCTGTGTACCCTCAAATGTTTTTTAAATATGCAATTTGGGGGGTCGTGCAATTAATATATTGTGTAGTTTTGTCTGGTTATGACAACCTGGGGGTTCAGTGCTTCAGCCTGTTGTGGAGACTTGAGAAATTTTGGCTTAAAATGTGGAACTACATTGTTTTGAACGTGGTATGTTGCTTCATGAAAACCGGCTGCAAGTTGGTTCGCGAAAATGGAAATTTTGGGGGTGTTTTTTTCTTGGGGCAATTAGCAAAAAATCTGATCGGCTAACAACCCAAAAATTGAAGGGAATCAGGCAGATGAGGGTTCAAGCTTTATTTTGAATTATTGCACCAATCATTGATAGACTCCTGGATGGGATTTTTTGAACTGTGAAGTTGACGTATTTTACACTAAAGTCAATGGGAGTTTATTTAATGTGGTGCACCCTACATACATAAGGGTGCACCACACTAAATAGCTCAAACATCAATGCGCCGAGCTGATGATCATATTCTGTGTACCCTCAAATGTTTTTTTTTAATATGCAATTGGGGGTCGTGCAATTAATATATTGTGTAATTAGGACGGGTAATCACAACCTGGGGATTCAGTGCTTCAGCCTTTTGAGTAGAGCAATTTTGGCTTAAAATCTTGCCCTACATTATTTTGAACGTGGAGGGTTGCTTCATGAAAACTGGTAGCAAGTCGGTTATGGAAAAAAGACGTTTTTCTTGGAGCAATTATCAGAAAATTTAATCGGATAACAAACACAATATTTAAAAGAATTTGGTAGATGAGGGTTGCACCAAAAACTGAGAGACTCCTAAATGAGGTTTTTTACTCTGAAGTTGAGGGATTTTACACTAAGGTAAATGGGAGTTAATTTAGTGTGGTGCACCCATAGATGACATTATGTCTGTGGGTGCAGCACACTTCTGCTGCAGACCAGTGAATAAGGCCATAAAAAAAATTGTTGTATTGGCGTAGCCCGCCCGACCCAAAAATATGCCCCGACGGTAAACATTTTAAACCAAAAAAAGCTTGTTTTTTTTTCAATTAAAAAAGAAAATCGGGAAAAAAAATTATAAAAAACTAAATCGCAAATTTTTATGCAGCTTAAAAGGAGCAAAAGATGAAAACCAGACTGGTTAAAGTTGTTATGTCATTTCTTGTCTTTATTTGACTCGTCAAATACTGTGATATACAGGGAAAAAAGCATTTAATACAGGAAAAATTTAATTAAAAAAAATTAAAAATCCGCCCGCCCTACCCTATTTCCCAACCCTCTGTTACTCCCACACAACAATTTTTTTTTATGGGTTAAGTGAAAATCAGTCCGCGGAGCTCATACAATCAAAATCTTTTTTATAAAAGCATTTTCAAAGTGAACCCTATATAAAAAAATATACATATCATTAATAATGAAAGGGGATGAAACTCGGTACTAAGAGTTTCGACCGTCACTTTGAGCTATTTTGATGAATTCAGGCCCTGAAGTCGCTGCACTTTAATCGCCATGTTGTGGAATCACCTAATCAAAGTCCGGGGAATTTAATACACGGGTTTACACCATGGCAGCCATCTTAGATTTTCATCGCAACTTCAAAACGAGGCACTTCCACTCATGCGCACTTTCCGAAGTGTAAGCCTGTCCATTGTCGAAGACAATTCACGGGTTTACACTTCGGCGGTTTTGATCGCGACTTCGAAACGAGGCACTACCACGCATGTGCTTTTTTAGAAGTGTAAACCGTGAATAGCGAATGTTGTTTGTCGTACAGACTGTCTGTATTCTCGCTTGAGTGATTTTAGGTGAATAGGGCATTGACAATCAATTCACTGCTAGATTCCTTGATGTCTTCAATACAATTCGTATGGCCAAGTGGTTCGGGAATGGGACTTCGGATTAGGTGTCCCGGGTTCGAGCCCTGGTGTGGTGTCAGTAATTTTGTTCAATGTTTTACTCCTATCAATTGTCTGATATAAATAGTTTTAGAAAGGGATGCGATTTCACCAACGCTTCGTGGCTCGGTGGGATAAGCGACGGTACCACCGCTCAGACTTCCGGCAGCCTGGGTTCGATTCCCCGATCCTGACTCTCTGGTCATGAATGGAACATGGCATGTGCGGACCCTGGCACCGCGATGGTCCAGGGGCCGCCTTGTTTCTCCCTCTTAGTCCTTCAGAGCTTTGCATGTCAGGCTAAGGTGTCAATGGTGGGGAGGATACGCAGTAGTCGGCTTGCCAGTAAGCCTATGGGGACTATTATGGGAGCCGGTAAGCCGGGTGAAAGAATCCCGGTGAGTCGCGTGCCCCTGAACACCTGACGGTCTGCTTAACTTTTGCTCTTTTTTTAATTTGTTTGAAATGTCAGGAGGAATAGTTTAATAGCCTGTCTCCATGATATAAGGCGGTTTTTTTTTTACTCTGTTAAATGTCCTAGCTACGGCGTACACGGTACACCTAAATAATCTTCCTTTGTTTATGAATTAATGTTACTCTTATTTTGCTCTTATTACACTGGGCGCGCGTTGCACGCCAAAAGCACGCGGTTTTCCGCTTTGCCCATACATTTCTGAATCACGTATTTAGTGCACAGGACTGGTGGTCTATGCATTTGTAAAATACCAGGCATTTGTGTTTTACGACGAATATTCGAGCACAAAAACAACAAATTCGACACACTTTTCCCGAGACCTGTGAAGCGCGCCCTCTTGAGATAAAAAACGGTTAGTCAAAAGTTGAGGTTCTTTTTTTTCTAATGTTCGGTATAAATCGCCGTATTGTCAACAGAGGGCGGTATACTATACGCAGTTCTCAAAACGAATGGGGTGGCACCCACGTACGGCGGACGTACTAGGGTGCATTCGTTTAGCTCCCCGGGTCGACACCAGTCAACCTCGTCCCCATTTTCTCGCTTGTTGTGTGCAGTATAGCACGATCATTCCCACTAAGGACTGACCTGGGGGAACTAAACGAATGCACCTAACAAATCTGGACTCGCAATACTCCCTATAAACCCACGTTGTCACTGAAACCACAAGTTTCCGTCTTAGAAGGGCCGAATAAAAAGGTAATACAAAGACGGGCTCACCATTGTTAGTTAAATCCGTCTGCCAACAATAGTTACCGCATTGTATTTGGCACGGTAAGATGGCCGCCGGTGACCTCAGTTGAAACAAAAGCGTTACAAGTCCAGATTTATGTATAGGACGTCCGTGGGTGCACCGCACTAAATGATCTCCCATTGACCTTAGTGTAAAATCCCTCAACTTCAGAGTTAAAAAATACTTAATCCAGGATTCTCTCAGTTTTGGTGCAACACTGTAAATGGTAGTTTGAACCATAGCTATATAAAAACAAAACCAAATTAAAAGACGCACCCTTGTATTAGCCAATGGGAGCTATATCCGTCATGCATGACGGCTGCCATTTTAGGGAGGTGAAAAATAAACCTAAACATTCAAGCGCTTATTATAACAATCGCACAAACCTCAGGGTACGCGATGCACCAGAAACATGATGGAACGCCGTAGCTGTATTAGCTATTACCTATGTTAGTGGCTTAGCCTGATTGTTTGTCGCAATTAATTAGCAAATATCATTAGTTTGCCATTTTGTAATTTCGGTCGCCAATTCCACAATTCAGTTTGTCAATTTTACATGTCTGTGGTTTGAACCCTAATCGACCCACTATTTTGTCTTATGCATGTATTAGCCAATCAGATTTGTTTATAATTGCCCCAAGGAAAAAATGTCCTTTTTGCGTAACCGACTTGCTACCCGTTTCATGAAGCAACCCTCCACGTTCAAAACAATGTCTCAAATTTCTAAAACAGGCCGAGGCACTGAACCCCCAGGTTGTGATAACCCGTCATAATTACACAATATATTAATTGCATGACCCCCAAAATGCAAATTGATTCAGTTGAGTTATGCGCATCGCTCAATCTTTAGGCCTACCATACGTAATGTGTAGGAAAGGCACCGAGCACCAAAATGACGACAAAATGAATAGGTAAAATTTCATCATGGGCGGTCAAAAAAGCACTTGATTCCAAAAATGTTAATTTAATGTTCATCTTGCAACTTCAAAGACTGATTAGCATATTTCACATATAGGCGATGAATTAATAAGTTAATTTTAAGTGTTATATTGTTAGTTGTGCTGCATGTATAAATGCACAAATTTGCTGGATGTTGTCAGAGATATTGGCTTGTCAAAGTGCATTAATGCGTGGAAACAGTATATTAGATTGGCAACCTCAGTCTTATTATTATGTTAAAGGGCATGATTGGTAAAGATCACAGAACACCGCTCACATTAACATCTTTTTTTATGTACATAGAATAACACCTGTGAAAATGTGAGCTCAATCGGACATCTGAGTCACGAGAAAACATTGAAACCGACTTAATTTTTCCTATAAACTTGACGTAAATAATGATGGGCAGGTCAGGGCATCGGCAGGGCGTGACGTCATGTCATGATGAATTTCCACTTACAGCAGCCTGTACGATGCGGGATACATTAATGTGATATGTTCGGTGTGCCATCTATTACGTCGTTTATGATGTAAGTTCTCTGCCTTTGAAATATTATGCAGTTATAAGATTAAGGTCGATCACAGAACAGCACTCACACTTAACTGTCTGATCCAGCATGTACATGAAATAATAAACCCGTGAAAATTTTAGCTCAATCGGACATCTGAGTCCTGACTGACGTTCACTGAATATTGCAAAAACCCGGCTCCATTTTTCTTCTAAAACATAAAGAATGGTTTTGATCTTACCCCGAATTCCAAACTGATTTCGGTCTTTGTTTTACTAATTTCTGGATAAAAACACCATTTCAGGCGGAAATGGTATGTTTCTGTCCGCACCATCTTCATACCCTGGAAGTTATACGTAAATCTGCAAATCTGTTCTGTCTGTTTGATTTGGGTTTGTTGAATTGTTTTGTGTGTATGTTTTTACTGTGTGAATAATTGATTTTTTGACGAGTCTAATTTTGATTATACCATGACAAATGTAAAACCATGTAAATGGAATCAAGTTAGTTCAAATATACTGCTTGTTACTTTCCAATCGGCGCCAGGTTGAAAATTCTACACAAGTTTAAGGGAGCCCTCCTTTTCGATATGGTATTCGTCTGTAATGGCCCGCTACCCAGATTTACCTTCAAATGTAATCATAATGGTATGCGCTTCCTGGAATTTACATAAAGTAGGCCCACTGCTCACACGCCATTTTGTCATAATTGCAGTTGTGTCTCACGAAATTCACACGCCAGCTTTATATACATTTCACACGCTATCATGTGTCGGGTATGTAAAAAAATGTAATCATAGTTTATATTAACTCTTGAGGAGAAACTAGACAGCCTTGGGCGATAACTGCCGAACACACCGCGGCTGAATGACTTGAGCACGCTAGAAACGACTGACTCCCTAGAATTTACCTTCAGTCCGACAGAAAATTGTTCACGGGCGATCGCAGAAAGCAAGGTCAATCAACTAGAAATCGAATCAGCTGGCCTTGCCACTTTACAGTGCTGGGGGCGATATTTTTGCGTCAGATTCACGCAGAAAATTACAGGCACAGTTTATTATCTCTTATGAAACCTCAGTCAATGGTAGAATGATTAATATGCACGGAAATAGGTTTAAACTACCGAGATCACCAGCATGTGAACAGACATATTTCGCAAGATGTATTATTTTGTAAGCTCTGTTTCTTGTATAGATCTATAGTTCTGCTTTGTGGGATTCTATTTATGTCCTAAGAAAATAATATTTCTTCCCAGAAGGTCACGTTCCTAAAAAAATCCTTCTTCAAAAGGCATTAAATGAGTTTGTTTAACTTTCAGGGTTTGAAGGTGGTGTTGGTAGAAAAATACTATTAAAATATTTTCGCCTAAAATGATGTATTTATCCAGAAAGGTCAAATAAAAACCGAAAACAGAGTTTGATCTCGGAAGATCAAAACCATTCTTTATGTTTTATAAGAAAAATTAAGTTGGGTTTTCGCCTCGTGACTCAAATGTCCGATTGAGTTCAATTTCAGTTTACAGGTTTATTATTTCATGTACATGTTTGATCAGACAAAGTATGAGTGCTGTTCTATGACCTTTACCAATAATGTATTACACCTTTAACAAAGCTTTTAACAGGGTGATTCATATGCGAATTAGGTCCACTAAAGAATGATTTGCCACGATTTATAGTTACCCCGTGGAAGAATGATACGTGAGCTTCGTAGCATTACTGTGTGATCGTAAATTTCTATTTTAATGTCAGCAGTTTGGCAATTCATGAATGCAACTAACTTAGGGCCTTTTTGAAACGGAGGTTCAGGCTCCGGCTCCATTTCTTAAATCCATTCTTAAAGAAAAAAAAGGCTATCAAAATGAATGCTTTTGGCTGCGGTTCTGAAGTAGATTATCTGGTTCGAAAAGGAAAACAGAGCTTCAGCTTCAATGACAAAATCACACTTTTTCAGCATAATTTTCATGGATGATGGAACTAGAGCCTGAGCCTAACTTGCCGTGTCCGAAACGGGCTTCCAGAGCTACGGCTAGGTCTATTGACTTGGTATCTGCGCGTGTTTCCAATAGAGCGAAGACCTAGACCTATCTCTAGACAACAGATTCGGATGCAGCCTAAAAGTGTCCGTTTGAGCGAAAGGCCCTTAGGACGCCGACAAGTGAGGGCGCTGTTTGACGAACACAAATTATGCGGTGTAGTTCGCAAGCTTAAGAAATGCGCTTGTGTATGATTTGTTGGCTTTATGATACGTGTGTGATTACAGTATTTGTTTACATCATATTGGCATTAACATGGTATACTTATAAGCCAACTACTTAAACGGGGGGGGGGGTAGAGGTGCAAACTGTGTGATAATGGGAATGTTATGTCCATGGGCAAAACCGTAGGCTTCTTTTAAAATCCTTGAAACAATCTCATCTTTCAGTTCGTGTTTCATAATCATGGTTCTGTTTGCATCTATATATATATGTATTCTCTCTACGGTCCATTGGGGCATTGTGTGAAGACATTATACATGAAGGCCTACACGTTTGAATTTCGTGTACCCCAACTACGATGATTTTAAAAGATTTGGTTTTTAATTTGAGCACCGTAATTTTAAACTACTTTTTACTAGTTATAAATTGCCGTGGCTGTGATTTCATTCATTTGAAGTATATACATCATTTCAGGTGAACATGTCGACAGTGAAGGAATTAATGGTCGACCTAAGGCCCTACGTGTAGTACTGTACAACACTGTTGTCACCTTTAAAAATATGGGGTCCTTCCTCACAATCTCACAGTGCATGCAGGCCTAGCCTATAACATACAAGGCTTGTAAATCAGTGTACGGTGGTTGATTTGACCATTTCATGAACAAGGCGCTGCGATCGAACGTAACTCGAGTAACGAAGGATAACCCATCGGGCATCGTATCCTTCGATTTCTACGTGAGGCTGCAATGGTATCACAAGTCTAGGTACGATTAAGTTAAGATGAGGTTGAGACTCATTATTGCATTCCGTTGCATATAACAGACTTATTCTTTACAATTTAGTATATCTGTTGCAAACATAATACACAGCTAGTCCAAGTCTCCAACCACGGTAAAGCCTACTTTTAGGCCTAATATTAGCATTTAAGTTAGCTTGGTAAGTTCAGGCTTTCTCACTTCTTATGCCTACTTTTATTCCTCCATACTTCGACTAGAGTATAGGCATACATGTCCCGCATTGTAGCCCGTACGTACAATATTCCGTTGCATTCATCAAAGCAGATAAATCCCTAAATTCCAGAGTCAATTTGCTCACGTTAAGCTGCAAATATTTGATGCGATCTTCGCCGTGGAGAATTAAGCATGTCTGGTACGCGTCACATGCAAATCGCGTCACATGCAAAGAAAGCAGGTGCTTGCTAGTATCAGCGCAATAGGGACTGCCTGGCTATGGCTGCATAGATGTGTTTCTATTAAACCTCGGACGTATTTTAAGTGTCTCGGGATGACGGTCAAAATATCACTGGTCATTCTTATCATTGACCTGATCCCAAACACATTCGGCATTTAGATCCGGTTTTATATCTAAATGAAAAAAACGCGATAAAAAATGGTCATATGTAAATATTTAGACAAGTGAACGAGATAATCCGAGGGTGGTTGAGACAGAATGCACAGTTTTAATCTAGAGCTCATGATATACAGCATTCTACAACAAAACCTCGGCTTAGTACACAAATACTGTGAGGTCAGCAATTCAAGTTCAAATCCAACACCGTCCTAGATAATAGGCATGTATGATCGCTGATCAATATTTACACACAACCCTCATCCTCGATTCTGTTGTACTGGCAGATTTCGGCAGGATTGACATGGGTCGTATACGGGGTCGATAAGCCCTTTACGATCAATCGTAACTGGAGTTACGAAGGTAACCCATCGTATCGTGCGACTTCTACGTTAGGCTGCAAATGCATCACGATTCCTAATTAATTGAAAAGAAATCGACACCTATGCCTATTGAGCTAAAATTTTCGCAGGTTTATCATTTCATTTAGGCCTATATGTTGGAATAGACGAAGTTACATTATCAATCATGTATTATACCTTTAATATTCGTCCATGTATTGTTAGAACTCACCGAATGGGCTTGCAAAACGTAAGGTACTATTAAAAACATTAATAGAGTGTAGTTTAGGCCTACATGAATCAGCTGATCAGCTGTGACTTCATAACAATAAACACAATATTGTTAAACTGATCACAATTTGCACAAAGCAAGGAACTGACTATATGTGGGGATCCAGCTCTTCAAAACAACAACTTGTACCCCAATGGATGATTTCTAGTTTTTAAAAGTTCTACTGCTACAACCAGTTCAAATCACTTTGTAAAGTATCTAATTTAAAAGCCCCCAATTTCATCTTTCATCCTCCCTCTTAAATATAAAAATAAATCAAAAATAAATCAGCAAAACAACAGCAGGGCGACTGAATGTTTTACAAAAATTAACTGAAAAAATAATAATTGTCAAGTATAATCGGAGCTCGAAATGGTTGATGTATAAAAACTCGTTTATGACAGAACATTAAACAAGTGGCCTACACTTAAGCGTAAGAACCTATTTGTTATTATTGTGTTAACTTGTTCAATCACTCTTTTGCAGTTGTATCAATCTATTTTTGTTTAATTGGGGTGATTAATTCGTCACTTCACTGTATTACAGTAACAAAATGCGTCATGAATATGTACATAATGGTTTGCCTGCAATGTGTGCGGGTGTATACGCAGTGTGTGCATAAATATTGGGCTTTAACGATCACATGGTCCACAATGCCATACACTCCCCTCAACACTTTGTGAATGGACCGACTCGTTCGTTGTGAGCTAGCTGCGTGCGTTGATCGTGGCTCCCTGTACGTTAACTACTCGAGTTCGCTGCGAGTCACAGCCACATTTACTTGGAGGTCACTAGCGGACGCTTGTCGCGGCCGTTTGAAGCCTCTCCTGCTTGACCGACCAGCGACCGCCTGCTGGATGTACCTTGCCTCTGGACTGATTGAATGCGTATGGAAAAGAAAAAGTATCCGATATTGCGACAAGCATGGTTCTATATAAGACGATAAAGTGCACCAGCGGGTCTCTCATCCAGTTGATTTGTCAACAGCTGATCGGGAAGGATTTACACATGGCTCATGGGTCGTAATACCGTAAGGCTTCCCTGGACTGTACCATAACCTAGACAGTTTTCGTGTGATTTTTAGCGAAGCGGGATCTCCACTTATGGTGATTTTTTTGTAATACCATCCTGCCACGACCAGGGTACGCCACACGATTCGTTTCGACCGTTACTGCGCCTATACTATAATAAATTTATAAAGGAAAAACTGTGGCCTGAATGTGAATGATAGGACTTGTATCGCCCCATTAACTCAAGTTGCCCGCGGAGTGTTGGGCTTTTCACGGTACCCTGACACACCGGCGACCTCTTGTATTGACTGACGCCACGCGGTCGTGCGTTGAAGCCTCGCCGGAGACTCACTGTGTGCTACTGGAGACGTGTGTGCACTCGTTACGCCCCTGGGTTGTCTAGCAAGGTGTTTCCTTCGACACCTCTGTGAATACGGCCGGGCAAGGCAGGACACACAAGTAACTGTTCTCCTTCTATCTGTGTCCAGGAAAAGAAACCGGACTAAACCCATTTCTGGTATGACAAACGAGCTTTGAGGTTTGTTGTGACATGTAAGGCATACTAACGATATTTACTAGCAGAAACACGTGTAGCACGGAAAGATTGTGATCGGAACATGCTGTAGCATATGGTTGCACACTACACGCTGCCGTAGAATTCGTGAACTGTTTCATGGCTGTAACGTCAATGGATTGATCCGGGAAAACTTTGAAAATGAAGGCACGAAAACTCAAATGGAACAGCCGTAAGCTTGCGTGGGTCTTCAAGCTGCTACTTTTCTTCTGGTGGATCGCAGGCAGGGCATATGGTCAGCTGATAGGTGAGTGATTTTATGTCAAGATGGAGCAGAAATTACTAAAGCTATGAGTTGTTTAACCCATGATATTTTATTGCCATAGAAATTGTTTCATTTCATTGTTTATCCATCGAATAAAAACCTATGGAACCTATATCATGAAATATGAATTCAATTTGTACGCCAATATTTCTTCCGAAGCATCTGTATCTAAGCAATGGTTTATTGTTTATACATGGATATTATGGTGGGATTTATCGACGGTACGCGGTATAAATAAATTCCAATGTCCTCAGCCGAACATATTCAAAGGGCTATGGCCTACATCTTTTGTAGCTGTATCTTGGACCTATAGTACTTCACTGTTAAGTTTTAGTGTGTTTTAGCTTCCTCCGTGGTTTTAGCAAACCAAAAAATAACATTATGATAACTGCTAATGTTTTTTTGCGAGTACACAGAATGCATATTTTCTTTGAACACGGAATTACGTACTTAAACTCGGGCCTTCTTCTTCTCCAGTATTGCACTGCATCCAGTGAACCATACAGGTTTATTTTGTAGGCTTGTGTACAATACAAGTTTGTAACATTGACAAACTTGATCATTAAGCCTGATCGAGTATACACAATCAAAGCACGCCTAGGCTATAGCAAGCCAATTGTTCGCGTGAAAATAGGGGTTCTCGCAGTACCTGGGTATTAACAGCGACAGTATACTGCATGGTCTGGTTGTGCACGGTATTGCACTGCAATGGTATAGTACAGTATATAGTGGCGAGTCTATACTTGAGATTGGTGACAGTTATCTGCCTCCTAATCATGCTCTATTGTGGGGTCCACGTTGCCGCAGCGCCTGTGCGCCGCGTGCCGCGTACTGACCCGTCAATTAAAGGCACATTTTCTGCCAGTTTACGACAGGTAGCTGAAGCCACAATGTCTGGTGTGTGTGCCCCTGGTATACATCGCCACCCAACATCAGCCAATATGTCTCCCTCGTTAAAGCTAATCAGATTGGACGTTTTTATATTCGGTGATAAATTGTTCAATTGTGATTTGTTACCGTCATATCCGCCCCCTGTCCCCCAGACTTAGACGTCGCTTTCATGTGTAGCTTAACTATAAAAGAGTTCTGTCTAGCGCATATCATTTGTCTTTTTCAAATATTAACTTGTCATGTCTCCATGGCACGAACTAGTATTTACGCACAAATGTCGTAGATTTTTTGCAACCACCAATTCAATATATTCTGTCAGATATTTGTATCTGGGTATTTTTTCTCAGGATATTGGGGATAATAACAATTATTTGCGTAACGAGAGGAAATTACTAGTTTAACTGTATTTATGACCACAAGTTACCGGGGATAAGCTGCGCTTAAAGCGCACTTCCGTCTTAAACTTTGAAAGGCCAATGCATACTTGTTAATGAGAGTAAACAAGTTCTTCACTAGCTTCAGCACGCTTGCATAAATCAGGTTCCGGTTATTAACCAACAAAGCCAACCCAGACAACAAAATAAAACAAGGAAGGCGTGCCTAAGTTCCTCTAAGTTACTGAGTCTAAGTACGAAGGGCGACTGTTTGACGTGACATTCTGATTTTGTGAGACACTCCCTTTAAACTGTTTTCCGCGGGAATATTCAATATGCGTTAGTATTGGCACTGTCTCGCCACACAGTCCCCATGTACCGTTGTCGCTACTTAGGATGACACTCTACGACCAGTGTGGGGCAACCGAGCCGGCCTGAAAAGCAATGCAAACACTGGGGTCAATCTATACTTGTTCGAACATAAGAGAAAACCAAACGTTTTGGAGTAGCCAGCCCTAATACGCACAACAGTCCAGCATAGGTCAGTGATCAGTCGTGTTTTTAAGATCTGAATGTGTTTTCATCATTCATAGCATGCCCCGATGTTGAAGACATTACGTCTCCCAGAGCTGGTCATATAGTCACTTCAAGGCTTTTTATGGCTGATCGCCTGTTATAATGATAATAATAAATAGTTTCAATTGTAAGCACGTGTTGTGTAGGGGGCGGGGTCGGCGTGTTGGGGGTGAGTTGAATAATAAATAGTTCAATCAATAGTTTTATGCCCCGAAAGCAAATTCCGAAACGGGATATTTTTATAGTTTCAATCTTTGTCAGCTTCTGAAGTTGGTCCTCAACAGAACTTGAGACAATGTTAGAATATTTTGGTGATCAGTCGAGAGCCTATGCAGGACAGAACAGTTGAAGTCAACAATCTGGCCAGAACTGGGTTTTCTTATTAATATATGCAATGGACTTAGTGAAGTCTTTGCAATGTTCTTGACAAAGATAGCCACATAATAATTGGTCACACGTTTTTGCAATGTTAGTAATCCAACCGCAACCTGGATATCCTTAATTGAAAAACAGCGTGCCCGTACACCATTTTATATTTCTAGAGCCCCAATGATTGATTGTGCCTTGCTTTTCAACAATCGAAGACTCATTGGCTTCCACTTAACTTTACAACAGTTGTAGTGTTCAAATAGATTACAGCTTAGCACCTTAAGACTGGCTTAAAACCAGCTTAGCACCCAACAAGTGCACGGCTTTGTTCGGCTCTGATGCCATATTGAAGCAGTAATTAATTAGTATTGTTCGCCCGTGTTCGGTTTGTTTATCATTTGCACAGGGCAATTTGGGCTGCAGCTCGCCGGGCAATCCCAATAAATGGCTTTGTTAGGCAGTAGGCGCATGTTATATAGCCAGCTGCGTTTACCAATGCACTCGTTCGCTCTCCTATCCACCGGTTTGATGGTCAATTTGTTTGTAGTCAAAGCAAAAACGACTACCGTGCAAAATCGCTTATAATCCGAAATGTTTGGAACTTGTACTGCATTTTCATGCAAGCTTCATATATAGGCTACTGTGTAGGCCTATATACTTTAAGTAGGCCTATATGTGTATTATATGTAGGTCCTATGTATACGTATTTGACCAGGATAAGAACATGCTTGCTGGGGGTTAGGGTAAAACCACACAGCCTTCTTAATCTGGAGACTGGAGTCGTCTGCTTGTCGTAATGCTCGTATCGCCATGAGCGTTCCATTGCTTGTAATATTGCTATTAAACCCGATGGGTATTAAGATTTTAAGCTCAAGATCTCCTTTCATTAAAAAGTATGAAATGTACATGTACGTCTACAAAAAAATCGTCTGGTGGCGAACACTTTGCATTATTGCTTATTGCTCTTAATTGTTTTGTGTTGGGGCTCTGTTATATTCTGGACACTATTCTTATGTTTCAGTATTACCTTAACAATTTTAAGTGTTTGTTTTTGTGTTTTGTTTGTGCATTACTATATGTGTTTGATTGCTTCTGGGTGACGGTACCTGGCTATACTGGTAGCTGAAGATTCATTGGTCGAACGTTCTGCATTGCCGTCGTATAGTAGTAGTAGTACTTGCAGTGCACTTGGGTTGCACCCAATCAAATAAAATCAAATAAACTCCCATAGTTTATTAGACAACAGTGATAAATCCTAATTCTTCAAAAATCATTTACAAATACTCAGAACTCTCACAGGTGTTCAGGTTGCACAGAAAAATGATGATGAACATGTCACCTTTCAAGTTCTTTTCATTTTATGGTGAGTTGACCATTGAATTTTTGAAATATACTCATTCTCAGCTGACCACCCCTAACACAAGGTATGGTTCACTCCAGTCAAACTCAAAGAAGCCATTTTCAAAAAAACATCCCTCTGCAAAGTGGCTTAAATAGACCCACTTTCTCACCCAATTGCATCAAATATGGTCACAAATGGAAGCCCAGAGTCCAGGCAGGAGGTCCAGTGCCATATTTCTTCAATCCCTCAGTTTCATAGCTCTCAGAACTCTCTCATTTATAATAATTATATGAATTGCTTAACTTTTATTAATGAGCTTGGCGGACATATTTTGGGACTATACTTGGACGCACCCTTACACCGGTCAGGCGTTCGGCTATATGCATTGGCACTGACCTGGAAGACCTCGGATGTTATTTTAGGCACTATTTGGCTGTTTGTTTACATGACTGACCTTGATTAGGATGCCATTATGCTTATCAAACCGTAGGGAAATACAGAAAAAGACCCTAAATGTACAAGAGGGCTGTGATTGCTGAATTGGGTCCATAGTTCGCCCATGAAAAACCTGAATGACATGATATGGCTCTAGCAATAATATTAACAGGAACGTCCAGTTGATTCGACAGTTTCTGAGTTTTTTCGAGACTTGTTTTAAACTGGATTGGAATAAGTTTCATTGCGTCAAGAATCACGAACGGTTCACTGGCTTCGTTGATTCAGGATCGGTTGATTGTGTGCCTGTTTGTTTGTTTGTTGGGGTGTTTATTTGTTTGTTTGTTTGGTTGGTTGGTTTCATACACTGGTGTGTTATGTCCACTTCCAGATGGGTGTTCTGCTATGTTATTTTCAGTGAAAACAGTATTGTTGTATTTTCTTTACACAATACCATTTCCTGCCTGAAACTGACCGTCTATTGGCGATAGACTGACCATCTAGACGATAGACATCTGTTTTAACCTCGTAGTTTTTTCAGTACATTCCCACTGTGATATCCGGTACATGGGGTCACAACTTCACAGACACCTAATGCATATGCTTACCTATGCATGTTATGCATGTACACATGCAACCCTGTCATCTTGTATTGAACTCACCAGCTCTATAGCGTTGTATTACATGCTTAAAGGTTACCTGAAATCAAAACTCATGAAGTTAAATACATATATTGTTATAAAATTCATCATGATTGTCTGTGCTAAAAATATTGTACGTAAAAAAGGAAATATTTTAGACTCATAGCTCACCCCACTTTTCGCGACGAAAAACCTTGCTGAAATACATCACCGGCAGAATGCCACGCAGTATACAAGTCGCAAATCTGTCTACCCCGCGTTTATGTTCAAATCGAAGAGCAATATCCTTCAGAATGCAGTATGTGAGCCAGCATGAGCTACTGTGCGAGCCTACTTGTCAGACCGCCGGACTTGCACAAGTTAAAGTATTGTTCATTCGGAAAATCTGAACTTCATAATAGGAAATATTACCGTTATATTGTCATGCTCTATAATGTATTCTTGTAGAACTTATAGCTTCAACATTTTATACCAAATAAATTACTAAAATTCAAAAACCAAAACAAGAAATCAAAATTGAAAAGAATTACGAAATTATCAGCAAGCAAAACCAAATCCAATTAAAAAAAAACCAGCAAATAATTAACAAAACAAAACCTCAATATAACCTACGTAGTCATTTTCTGCCTTTCAAAATTGGAAACCATTTCTTGCATACTCACATACTCATACTTTTTCAGGGAACAAAAATAGCGCCCCCCCCCCCCCAAAAAAAAAAAAACACATTGAAAAACAAGCATTAACAAATTGATTTTGTAAACTAAATAAAGACTGCGTGGCCAAACTGAAACAAAAGCAAAAACAAAATTTAAACAAATAGACCCTAACAATATCTAAAACAGAAACATTAAAATTGAAAGAGAAAAATAAAACATTGGTGCATATGTTTTGTTCAATGGTTTTAGAAACTTCATAAGAGAACAATTTTGTGCACAATCTACAGGCCCTATACTGTTTCTTATTTTGGTAGAATATCTGACATGAAATTCCTGACAAGTTAAACCATAAACACTCATAATTCTCAGACCCTTTAACGAGCGCCATACTTCATTGGCGCCCGTTACTGTAGCAGTGACCGGGTCAACACCGTTTTATTTGTGTAAAAATTTATGGCTACAGGCAAAAGTTATATTCAAAAACCATTTGGCTTATTTTGTGAGTTGATTCAATACAAGGCGAAACATTTTGGATGTAGAGTCAACAATTATCCCGAGTTAAATTATTGATATGACTAGACAGCAACAAATTGTCTGTCCTATAATGTGTAAATATGGTGTCATGTTGAATTTAATATGACTTCAAAGTATTTGTGTCTGGTCCGTCGTCTGAATATTTCAAGTCGTAATTTTGTTATTTTACCGCTAGAAATAACAAAAAATAGTTATGTTTTGATAAAAAGGCCGAGATCTAACCAGACTACATATATTTTAAAGTCATTTATTAGTTCATACATAGGCCTACACAATTGTGGATTTCAGTATTTAAAAATCATCTGTGTCGAATAGTAAATAAATTTGCTTTCTGATCTTCACGGTCATAGGCATAGTACATGGGTCGATTTCACAAAGCCGTACGATCGATCGTAACTCAAGTAACGAAGGATAACCTATCGTATGGTAGGTGCATCTTAAGTCCTATGGTTGGTATAGTAAGTTACGATGGGGTTTGTGAAATCGGCCATAGGACGGTTTGTATGCTGGGGCCAATTTCATAGAGCTGCTTAAGCACAAACTTTGCTTAAGCATGAAAAGTGTTCCTTGATCAAACAGGATTACCAACGGACCAACCACATGTGATGTTTCGTGTGATGTTTACTGGTTTTGATTTGTATTCGGCCATTGTTTGCTGAGCATTAATATTCAGAAGGAGCCAAGTTTGTTGGTGCTTAAGCAAATTTTCGCGCTTACTGCTTACGCAGCTCTATGAAATTGGGACCAGGTCATGCAGGTAAAACAAAACAGTGCTTAAATTATGGACTTCAGCAGTTTTATTTTCCCGTGACAAAATGTGCAAGGGCTTTGATTCATGCCCAATTTGAACATTGTCAGGTAACTGGGGTTCTAGGGCATTTGGCTGCCTATTCCAAGCGTCTGGAACTGAACGCAAGTGAAGCAAGTCCAGACCGTAGAACTTGACAAGAACCACCGGTTATATGTCAACATCTGACGGCGAGCGCCGATTGGAAATGACAGCGGTCGACCCGATCAGCTTTCTTAGATCATATGGACGGAGCGACATGTGGGGAGACACTAGACTGGCTTAGCCAAGGGTCAATGTACATATGGTCGCACACTTGATCCTTTCCTTATTTCTATAATATGTATCAGGGATATCGGTCTGTTCTTTCTCAGGATAACTCCATTCACAGCCTGAACGTTTGACTGGGAAGTTCAGGAGCTAGGGCAAGATCCGTGTCTGGGAGCTAAACGCACTCGTTAAGCGTGTTGATAAACAAGGGATCTATTTGAACAAACTATTTTCTTTGTATACATGCATATAATACGGGGCAAAGTTCCGCAATAAAATCTGCAATAAGCCTATAGGCCTACGTGTACCAATGTCAAAATTTTCGCGAAAGTTTCGATTTGAAGATGCATATGTATACATTGTAGGCCCTATATAATATTACGTTTACAACAGCAAAAAGTGGAACTTAAATTGAAATAAGTTGCTCGGAGAAAGATCGTTTGGGAAATTATTATTATTTTTCAATTATAGTGGGGTGCCTTATTCGTGGCGCATCTATTTTGTCACCTTCCCTGTATACCCTTCGGAAAAGATAACACCAATTATAATATGAAAACGGGTACCAGACTATTTTAAGCCTCGGTTAGATTACATTTCTTCGAATGCAGGACGGTGCACCGTGAGTAAGACCTATGCTCAGATCGTGCATAACCGTATGTAAGAGTAGCCTAGGCCTACATTAAAATTTTGATATTTATAGGGGCTGATAAAACGTCTTGGCGTCGCCTTCAGTTTGTATAGGCCAAGGCTATGCCTATAGTCAGTATCTCCAGGAATCCATATAGAGGATTCGAAATCCAAAGCGAACAGCATACTGGTATCCTTTGCGTTTTGCCAATTTTGTCGTCAAGTCCAACAGTCTCGAGCAACCTGATTACATATTCTACTCGAGTGCTGCTGTATGACTCATTGTACAGAAACATTTCATTTTCTGCGTGGACAGCATATTTTGCTTTTGATGGTTGTGTTCAAATAAAACGTGTCTTTACTGAAGGTTACTTTCACGCTGATAGATTTTGCATATTATACTTCAGGGCCATGTGAAATCTGGAAAGGATAAAGCCCGATTAATAGACCAATTATCATACATGTGCATCAGCTTTGTTCTCTAAAGAAGTCCTTCAAAACTCTTCAACTTTTCATGTCTCAAACTGAAACCCCGGTATTTTGACGATATCCCGGGGAGTTTGAGAATTAGAATCGGAGTTGTGGCGTCGCTGGAGCCCGCTAGATCCCCAGGGAACAGCAATCTCCCTGATAGGGCCATGGAAATTGGGTTGTTACATTCAGAATTGATTAGTGTTGCATGGGCGTAGTGCAAGGTGTCGAGCCTCGTATTACACGCGTTGGATTACAGTACGCCTGTCACAGTATACCCATTGCGAGTCCAGTGTGGATCAGGTGCGATTCGGCCCGTGTAAAGTGCATCAGAACACCAGGCAAGGTCTCCACTCCTACCAATGTTTTTTAAATGAGATAATTTTACAATTCAGCATCAGCCAATTAACTAATCACACGGGTTATCAGCTATCATTCTTGTTCTGTTGCTTTTAGGTTAAGCCAGGATTATTGTTGTGCGAAGTTGTAAATTCATGATCAACAGATGTTGAAAGTGAAAGTGACATGAGAAAGAGCCACATTGCAGAAGAATGTAAAAGAAGGATAATGAAAAAATAACAAATTATCACATGATCGGTCTCAATTCTCATACAATGTTATTTGTAGCGGCCTTTTATCTGGACAACTGACTCCGGCTGTGTATGGGTTTTGATTTTTCTTTCAGTTTATGCAAAGCCAGTTACTCAAAGTGCAGTGTTTCATGAACTTCGATAACTACACTACAGACGAGCCTCACGAATATACGCGCAGACGATGTGGATTTTCTGAATATCCTTTACAACACAATGATTGTCTGAATGGATAATAAAACTCGTTCAGAGAATAGAGCCATCAATGTTTGACTTATGAACGTCATCTTTCTGTCATAAAAGAAATTTAGGCCTTCCCAAATTGGCAAGTTTGCAACTTATCGGCGACAGTGAGATCAAAGTGTATGTTGACGGTCATGGCTTGAAACGTGTGAGCAAGCATGGCACCTCTTTTGACAGTCACAGGATCACATTCCAAACATTAATCAAACAGATCAAACCGGTCCATTCGACTTGCAGCTATTGAAACGAATTCTTGATTTGTCATCAGCTTGAACCACATACACGTATAAGGCCCAGCAGGCCTATGTTTACTTTTAAACATAGTAGCTTTATTTAAACTAACAAAAATTATTTTGAATTGAAAGGAATTTCTTATATCCTCGTAAAATAGCTTTGCTGACGGCTAATATGATTACTATAAATACAACTTTGTTAGGCCGACTCGATGGCCTCAAAAATATCCCTGTCGCCTATACTTTACATCAACTTACTAGTTCAACAGGTTTCCCGGTTCATGTATAATGTTCCGTTTGACAGTTCATAAAGATATTTATACACGCATAGCCCTAAAGCCAAACAAACATGCATTCCAAACGCATGCGTATTATTTATCGCTATATAAAAGGGAGCACGTGGTTTTAACTATTTCAAATCGTTGCTTATGCTGGGCTGGAGCCCTGTCGTCTCTCGTTGCTTTATTATTTACGATCGCCCTCCGAAGTAGTATACAAACCTGTGTATGTGATAATATTACGTTTTGTGAAGGACGTAAACGAGCAAAGTTGTCCCTAATGCCCTGTAATGCGTTGCACATGGCTACATAACCAAGATGGAGGCACAATTAGTTGCAGTTAGTATTTAATCATTTGAATCAGATGATTCACATGGGTCAAGTTGTTTTGTATCTCATTCAATATGCATGTAATTGCAAACACACGCTTTATACCCTTTTGGCGTAGTTGTTACGTGCCTGTTTGGTACTAAATAGTGCAAAATGTTCCTGCCTCTCATATTCCAGGGACAATTTTGCTCATTACATGAAGGTTAGCAAAACGCTCCAGGAGTATTGGATTTGATCGGAAATTAAGTCCATCTGAAATGTAACCTTCCCCAGTAGTAATGCATAATAGCTTTCAATTACCTGGTTTATAACCAGCTGGGCAAACCTTGATCTAAAGAGTGCTTACTCCCATGGAACAAAATATTTGAAACTATGATTTGAATTTGAATTTTAGACAAAATGCACTTTGAATGAAATTAAGTTGTCTTTATGCGTCATTATTTGCCTTGCATTTGTACAAATACTCTGCATGAGTTATATGCCTAAGGCTTTCTAGCCTATTGTTGTTTTATGGAGATTGATCTGTAATTGTCCAATCACACACGGTGTTCTCTTGGGTGCTTTATCCCTATTGACTTAAATCCTGACAGTATTTTGAAAATAATCTTGACATTTTGCACACTCCGCGTTATTTTTTCACAATACGGAAGCACTTTATATTCATTTGCAATGTATAGGCGTAGGTGTAGCTTACTTCCCATGTTTAAATCGTAGTCCATGCAAAACGAAAACGCCGGTTTTCAACGTACAGCACAGGATTGGTAACATACCCAAACATAAAATGTTCACAGATTTACGTATAACTTAGAGCCGGGTAAGAAGATGGTGCTGGTAGAAACATACCGTTAAAATATTTCCGCCTGGAATGATCCCGAAATTAGTAAAACAACGACCGAAATCAGTTTTGATCTCGGGGTAAGATCAAGGCCATTCTGTATGTTTTATAAGAAATATTGAGTTGGCCTTTTTCGCTTTTTTCTCGTGACTCAGATGTCCGATTGAGCTCAAATTTTCAAAGGCGTATTATTTCATGTAGGCCTACATGCTGTATTATTGGTCTATACTTAGACCAGACGAACTTTAATGCGAGTGCCGCTATGTGACCTTTAACAATCATGTATTATACCTTTAAACTGATTTACAGAATTCCAGTCCGTGGCTTGTCAAACGAATAGTCTGATCACTTCATTTAGCCTAACCTATTCGATTGAGGCCATTTTATAGAAATAGATGTTTATTTTTTTTAATTCAACATGCCATATTGTTGCAAAAATCTCTTGTATTAAAAATAACTCTCTTTTGTAAACTTACGGCGCAGAACTAATGAAGTTTTACGGTAGGTGATTTTCAATAAAGTTTCAAAATGGTGCCCTTCAGAGCGCTTTCTCTGAATGTCGATATCACGTGCTAATTGTGTTATTCTGATATATTAAATGCATTTTCATTGATAACACTACATGTTTATACAAACACCATTAGTCAGTAGTGGAGGCCGTTTGAAGCAGGAACTAAAACCGTGGAACTGGAACTACGAAACTCTAGATGTCATATATAGGCCTTCATGGCTTCTTCATCTATTTTGTCACCTTTTTTTTTAGGCTTACCCTTCAGAAATAATATCACCCGTTCTAGTAGGAAAACGGTACAAGACTATTTTGAATCTAAGCCTCAGTTTGATTGCACTGATGGATGCACCGTGAATAAGGCCTATTGGTTTGCCCGTTTTCCAAATGTTCCAGTTTGTTTGTTTTTGTGTGCCAAGTAGAAATCGCCTTGACCCAATAAGAGCAAATTCTTGGTTTCCTGCCATGCAACTCCTGCCATATAAATTCCAACATTTTCTCGTATTTTTCTGTTTTCAATTTCCCTCTTTCAAGGGCACGTATGTTTGACATGAATTAATCATCATAAATTGGGTTGGCCTACTCTATACCCGTTAAAAAGTGCACATTGAATTTTAATGGATTCAAGTTTTTCCTGTACTCCGCACGGAATAGTACAGTTGACATTATGGAGGTTTATAGTTCAGGCAGAACGGCAGCTTATTAAGTATTATTGCTTATAGTTTTCCGTGATTATGATGACTGCGACTTCTGTATGTCGTTTTCGAGGCCAAAATCCGTTACCGGCCATCTTTGTGCTTACGGGCACTGCTATAGTGCTACGCGTGAAATATATTTCATGCATGGAATCCGTAACCAAGATTTAACTTGGTTAGCGAAGAATGTCTAGGGTAACCGTGGTTATTGCTGCTAACGCGCTGCCATTACATGTATATGCATTCTGCAGAAAGTCCAGGCTTTGCGTATAGCAAGAAAGATAGCTTTCCCGTGAAGTACGCTAACCGTAAGCAATAAAAGTCTGCTATCGTAAGCGAAGATTTTTTGCCATTAAACGGTAACGGATTCCATGGCATTGGTGCCAGTCCTTCCTTCATGAGTTGATAGAACTTATTGTTAATTAAATTATCTGAATAAAAGTTTGTTTGGGGTCTTCATGACATGATACACCGACTGTCTGACAATATTATAAACCGTTGAAATAGTCCATTGTATAATATGTTGTCTCTTTTTGAAGATTGTGTATTTTGTTCTGGGGGTAGACAAATTTTTAATGTAGGCCCTATGCCTACTAGGCATAGGGCCTACATTAAACATTTCTAGTATTTAATTCCAAATGTGGCTATAGCCTCCTATGCATTACAAAATGTACCTTTAAATGTACTTTGCTGCTCCCTGATTGAAACTAGATTACAGTGTTAAGTTTTCTTTTTTAACCCCAAATCGTGCTTTTATATAGACACGAAAAGAAATACTAACAAAAAGCATTCACTCGCATTGCACCACAATTTTCAATCACGATTCGCAGGGACTTGCCGGGGCTTAAGTTATCAGTTGTCCCGCTTTTTGGGGGCTAGGGACACACGAGAGATATAAATGCAACAATGGTATTATTCGTCGCCTTGGGGGATGAGGTCACGCATGCCAGCTTTTGAGCAGACTAGAGGATAAAAGATGTGCCAACGTGCTAAATCTCACCACAAGATTGATCATTCCACCTTACAAAGAATTAGAAAACAAGATAGAAAGGGAAAACCAACAACAAAAAACGTTTCGTGACTGACCAGTTTTTTCCATACTACCTTCACGCGGTTTTTGCTGCCCTGATAGTTTCAAAGAAAGGCAGAATTGAATGTCTGTACAATTGCATTGTCTTCCAACTTGAAGCTGGACAGGTTCAACCCCATTCCATACATTCATACTAAGCACAAGGACGGATAGTAGCTTATTATGTAGACCTACTATAGCTGTAATTGAAGCGGAACAGCCATGATGACCAATTGTTAGTTGTCATCAGGTAATAAGTTCAAAGCTTTCCGGCAACTCGGAAAAATCCTGCATTGACATCCTCTCGAAATATGGTTGGAAAAAAGGGTCGTCTTTGTCGTTGTCTTTTTCGTTGTTATTTTGTATTATTTAAAGGTATAATACATGATTTGTAACGGTCTAAGAAAGCAGTCAGACTTTGTCTGATCCAGTGTACATGAAATGAATGATACACCTGTGAACATTTGAACTCAATCGGACTGTCGGACATCTGAGTCACGAGAAAACAGCGAAAACTTCCTGACCCAGTTTTGTCTTATAAAACATAAAGAATGGGTTGGATCTTACACCGAGATCAAAACTGTTTTCGGTCTTTGTTTGACTAATTTCTGAAAGAATACACCATTTCGGGCGGAGATATTTTAACGGTGTTTCTACCATCACCATCTTCATATCATGAAAGTTGTACGTAAATCTATGAACATTACCGTTTGGGTATGTTACCAAACCTGTACTGTATACCTTTAAATATTGGGTCATGTTATTGACACAATGCATACTAATTTATGCCGAGTAATCTTAAATTCTTATCATATTTCTTGGGAGCAAGACTTTTCTCTTTAGACTTTGATCCAGGGAATACGTGTGCATATTTTTCTAGACTGGTTGCAAGGAAGTGGGTGATGTTTTATATTTCCAGGCAAATGACTACTGCATGTTATACGGGAAATTTTGACATGGGAAACCGGAAAGGCATAATATGCACATCATGTAGCGGGAAAGTAAGGGGAACGCAAGAACGCATACCTCAAACCACATTTTGTAGTAAGTTGAGTACGATTGTTTTTGCCAGACTGTATTTCCGTTGACATGTTTCTTGATCGCTTTCTATTTGATGTGATTTTTTCTTGGCAGGGGCCAGGGCTGAATGCGACAAGGATGGGGAAGTCATCAATTTACCTATCTTGCTAGGCAATCCCTGTATACAGTGTGTTTGCAAGGTGGGTATACATTCTAATTATGCACTTGCTAGTACCTGTAGTACCACCTCAGAATTCTGTTGGCTCTTAAACCAACTTGCACATTCCTCGCGGTTTTTCGAAGTATTTGTCATTCACGATCGACCTATTTATCCATTCCCCCAACACAGTTATTACACCATACTTCCTGTCTTATACAAACATCCCACAGAGTGCATTTTCTTCCTTTATATAGCGCTACAAACTGACGTGTTCAATTCCAATTTGTTAATGGGTTGCAAAGCTAAGTGAGAGACGGTAGCTGGTTGGTGTTGTGGGCTTGCCGCTGGCCCTTTATGCTGGACGCCGAATACCGAGGCCATGGCTCCTTGATATTGTGATAAAACCTTTCAGCCAAAATTTCCACCCAACAAGCTTTACACAGGTTACAGCTGTGAGCTGCATGTAGTGATGGACAGTTACCCTACAAAGTATGCGAGTGTCTCCAATTGGAAATGGAATTAAATAAGATCTGTTGTATTGTAACTGAAAAAAAAATAATTTCGTAAAGATTAAATTCAGCTGAAGTAATACTGGTAGTAACATGACCCACCGGATGTAATACTTCAACCATATCCCAACCCAGGGTTCACTTCCGGTCAATTACTAGACTTGTAGCCACGGTCGTTCGAAGTCGCGGTGATCGTTTCTTTCACGCAACTCACTCGCGAAACCGCTCTACTTTCTCGCGAGACTCCTGGCTACGATGATATTTCGGCTCTCGGGACCGTTTTACAAGAGACAAAATTCCGAGAGACAAAATCTCGCCGTAGCCATGAGTCTCGCGAGAAAGTAGAGCGGTTTCGCGAGAGTTGCTTGAAAGAAAAGACAATCACCGCGACTTCGAACGACCTGGCTACAAGTCTAGTGGTCGTTTACAATTTAATAGAAAGTAAATCGGTGAATTGTCTTAATATAAGGCTACATTGCAGGCAATCCTGATTTATTTCCGGATTCTCCATAGGACCAAGCGCCACACGTTCTCCGTTATGATCCATGTTGAAACCAACCAACCCGGATCCGCCCCGGTTCAGCTCGGCAAGCTTTTGAACCTGATCAAAGAGATGCAACGTTCACATTTTGTTTGGTAAACCGGCTCATATGATACGGATCACGGCGAAAAATGAAGTTTGGAACCGGGTCGAGATGTTCAATCCTGATCCCTACCAGGGTTGACTTCGATCCGGTTAGGCCATCCAACCTGGATTGGCTCGGGGTTGAGACTTGTTAAAAGGGAGTTGAAAAATCTCGGGGTTTGATCCGGTTTCAACCCCGAGACTGCTGGGTTGGATTTCTACCTCCATGGTTTGAGCATGGAGCTAGGAAGAGCTACCTCCATGGTTTAAAGCATATAGCTCAGTACATTCATACTTGTATCGATCGTTTTCCCTTAACTGTAAATGGACTAATTTTCATTAAGTTACAAATCTGAAGAGCTGAAAGCTGAAGAAAACATTAGGCCTACAGGTTAACATAAATATTTACCGTTAACAACCGTTGGTTGAATAGAATTAGATCATTCAATTACTCCCCAATTTGCTAATGGTTTGATTGGTATAAATCAGTATGTCAGTCAGCAATCGAATCATTCAGATAATTGGTCCACGAACAGCAATTGCCTTGAGCCTACTAACCCTACCTGGTCCACGTCAATCAACCAACTCAGGACCCAACACTACCTCCATGGTTATAGCATATTTTTTCTCCATTGGTTATAGGAACTTCGTGACTGAGTACACATTTTGTACAAGGAAAAGAATTGAAATTCACCCTTCATCCCACCAATGAAACCCTGCTGCAATATTTCAACTCTTCCTCATTTTAAGACCGATCTTTGTCTTTCGTATTAAAGCGATATGCACATTGCGATTAAAAAGAGCAACTTAAAGTTATAGGAATGTCTGTAATTCTGTTCGGGCATGGCTTTCCCGTATCGCAGACAATTCGAAGCACTGGTTGGTATATACAGGGATTTTACCCCCAGACGAAGATTAGTGGTAGTCGAGCAAGCAAGAGGCGTCAGTTTGACCGAGGTTCCACCGAACAGACAAAGACCACCCGCGATCTATTTTCTCTTCTTATAATTCACATACTTCACAGATCCTCCTGAATCTTGTTTCTGTTTGACGTAGAAGCCCAAGAGCTCCTTGACTGGGGGTTTATAAACCTCACTATAGGCCCCTTATAGCGTCTTGTGCGACTAATTACTAGCACGAAGAGGTAGGAGGGGTGCCACTGTATGATAATCGGATCAGTCTTATCAAGTCTCCGTTTATTGTTATGATACCGGTCTTGTCTATTTTCTATAAAGCTTCACATTGATGATAAACAGATTGTGTTGGAACTGGAGGGGATTGAAGAAGTCAAGCTTTTGCTCTGAGTCTGTTCGTCTACACGATAACACTGCAAACAGAATCCCCGTTGGAAATCCGTCCCCGTTTATGCATGCAAAACCCAGGCGCGGATTTGAACCAAGATCGTGGACTCGATGGCGCGGAAAATTCTGTTACCCGACAAACTGTGCGGGACTTCAGCCCAAGTAGTAGAATGCACTTCTGATTAACTTCTGAACTTCTGAAGTCCTCATAATAATAAACGAATTTCTCACTCTCGCCTTTAAAGGTATAATATATGATTGGTAAAGGTCACAGAGCAGCACTCACACTTTGTCTGATCCAGCATGTACTTAAAATGATAAACCTGTGAAAATTTCAGCTCAATCGGACATCTGAGTCACAAGAAAGCGAAAACCCGACTCAATTTTCCTTATACATTAAGAATGGTTTTGATCTTACCCTGAGAGCAAAACTGTTTTCGGTTTATCCTGGATAAATACACCATTTCTGTCGAGAATGTGCTAACTGTATGTTTCTACCAGCATTTTCTTCATACCCTGAAAGTTACACACAAATCTATGAACATTTCTGTTTGACTTTGAGTATGTTACCAGTCCTGTACTGTACCTTTAACCTTCGAACACTTTTCTGTGACAGCAACAACATGCAATATTACGCCCTCTAGAGCGCCAAGTTTTTATAACCGTGCACGTGCCGTTCTTTTATTCCCTCTAGTTATATTCTCTCTAGTTAAAGTTATATTTAACTTTAACTAGTATGTTACTGCCATGTTTTTTTTACCTACACAGAATGGAGTCATAATATGTGAAAGAGAAACGTGCCCCAAATTGGACCAATGTGCTCTCATATTCACCTCTCTTGGAAAGAGTTGTTGCGAAAAATGTAAAAGTGAGTACTATAGTTTTTCCAAAGAAATATAGTCTTGTATGAATTATCCGAGCAGAAACTCAGCATGTGTGAATTTTACTGTGTAGACTCGTTTTACTGATTTCCATCACATACAGGTTTTCCATATTGCCAAGGCATGTTTGAAGGTTTTAGCCAGTTTTGCACTATTGAGACGTAGCTTGAATTACTTGCTTATTTACTGTTTCCTGTTTTGAAAATGGTGTCTTTTTTAGTTTGTAGATATAATGGAGAAGAGTTTGTAAGTGGCCAGAGATGGAGTGCGCACAATGATCCGTGCCAACAATTTGAATGCAGGGTAAGTCCAACTTGTCATTACTCGAGTGTCACGGTTGCTTGTAACTGGTTGGCAATTCTGATCATTGAAACTCATGGTCCCATATCGGCTCACAAGCGCTGGCGCTTGTGCTGGTTGGACTTGGAAGGTGTCTGGCCGTAGATAATTATGCTCTCACATCGGCTTAGGTATAGGCCTATTGCAGGGTGGGTCAAAAAGAAGTTGACTGGGATTGGTGATGTTTTTCAAAAAAAATAAATGACAGTTATGACACTCAAAAGTTCAGTAAAGCATTATTTAACAAGCATTCTCTCCTGCTTATTAAATAAATAATAATGAAACAAATTGATCATTCCGAAGAGGAGTTATGTCTATTTTAAAGGTACTAATTTTGCAAGCAGTCCATGGAATACTTACAAAACTTATGTAAGCATTTTAGCTGTGTACGTGGCCTTTGCTACTTATAGATTCAGCCAGGTATTAACTATTAAAATGATCGGACAGCTTGCACAATCAGTATAGGCCCTACATAACTCCTCTTAGGAATGATCAATTTGTTTCAATCTTTTTTCTAAAGCAGGAGAGTGAACTTTACTGAACTTTTGAGTGTCATTTGTTTCTTTTGAAAAACATCACCAATCCCAGTCAAGTTCTGTTTGACTCGTCCTGCATAGGCAAACGGTTGGCATGGGTTCGAAGGATGACCCCAGCTAATGGCCGCCTTCTACAAGCCATTCGTTAATATAGCCATTGTATAGCAGCATTTTCACTTACGGTTCCGTTAAATGTGGAGGGATACAAACGCCTTTTCAGTACATTCCGTTGGACATTTGCTAGCTATAAGCATATTGATTTAAAGCCTGTGTACACAAAATTATGATCCGTCATCAAATACCAAAGTTCTTGACAGAGCTGTCTTTCTCAAACACTCGTCAAACAACCAACGTTCAGACAGCCTTCTATTTAAAACCGATTGAGTTAAACCGCTCGGCAACCGCGGGTGGTAAGTCATAAGTTAAAATTCGGTTGCGTCCATACAGCGTTTTACTGTTTGCAGTTAAAACAGGTCATACACTGCGCCTTGACCCCGTACGGGCTTCCTGTTATAAAATAAAGCGCGCGGATTTATCTGTGTGCTGAATATAAACAATCGCGCCACAACAGGTGTTACGTAACCAGCTGCCAGGCTTCTTTGCACTGAAACAGGATGTCGGAAAGTTATTCTGTCCCGACAGCGTTTTAGCAGTAAACTCGATCGGTTTTAAGCGCTAAACCCTCCTCCTGAGCAGTTTTAACTTTGGTGTTTTAGTGGCGGATAAAACCGATCGGTTTTAGATTTAAACAGTTTTAGAGCGTCCAGACACATATTGCTAAAACCGATCGGGTTAAAACAGTTGTTTTAGCGAATTTAACATCCCAAAACGTGAGAGCCAGTCCTTTGTCTGTGTCCTAAGCTGGAGTTTGCTTAAGTGTAACGGCTTTTCTATGGAATGTACTAACGGTTTGAATCATTCGACAGGAAGGTGTACTGACAGCATCTCGTCTACAGTGCATGGTACCCTGCAGTAATCCAGTCATTATACCAGACCAATGCTGTCCTACATGTCCAGGTAAAACATCAGCAACTGTTTTCCTGTATGTGCTCTTGAACCATTTAAGCCACTCCCGGCGATCTCACATTATCAACGATATCACCTTATATCAGGGGCCAATTTCATGGAGCTGTTAAGCACACAATATTGCTTAGCACAAAATGTCTTGCTCAATAAAACAATTAAACCACTCCATTTGATATTCATTGTCAGCGAACAACAGCCAAAGAACAATCACAAGTGATACACAACTCATAGACATTTGGTTGTTAATCCTGTTTTTATTTTGACAGAAATGTCATGGTAAGCAATTTTTTGTGCTAAGCAGGGCCGTGAAATTGGCCGCATATCTTTAAGATGTTGACGAATATAAAGAGGTTAAGCCACCGTTGCATTCCAACCCCGATATCCAAGCAGTTCATATTTCTTTGAAAGTTATCGAAATCGAAGTTGGTAGGTAATGCCTGATCTCCGTTCAAGGCATTACGGTAGCGCGAAGAGGTTCTGTTTCCGCCTAGTGTCATCAAATGATATTTACATGCATTTTGGACCAGTGCATACAGTATGCATGTATGAATTACGAACACGCTTTCGATTTGTAGCTTCAGACCTTTTCACACGACACTAATAATAATATTAATAATAATAATATGCATGTATGAATTACGAACACGCTTTCGATTTGTAGCTTCAGACCTTTTCACACGACACTAATAATAATATTAATAATAATAATAAATCACTCTTTTAGAGCGCATTCCGTCAGACAGACCCCAATGCGCTGTACAGGCATGAATCAAACATACAAAGAAATTAACTACATGTACTAAAAAAACTCAACCATTGAGAAATTCTCTCATGGGTCTGGACCGTCGGTCAAAATCTCTCAAGGATTCACCAGGGACGTGGGTCACTCTCATGCATTGGTGTTCTTTCACACGATGACACTTTTGTAAGATTTCGCAACCATGAGAGAATTTCTCAATGGTTGAGAGTTTTTTAAGCGAGTAGCGTGAAAAGGCCTCAAAACGGTGTTGAAGTATCGTAGTCTGACGCATGTATCCCTATTATAGTTTGGCCTAATTTCCATCAAGAAGATTGTTATTTCATATCTCATGCTCTTATACAATACCTGTTTCTTCACTCGCCTCTGTCTGCAAAATGATTCCGTTTTAGTTTTTGCCAAGTGCCGACTGCCGACCCGATTCACACGATCTATTTTCATTGATAAAATCACTTGGACTAGTCTATTTAACTCAGTTTTCTAAGTGAGGGCACAAAATGTCACAGATACCCTTGCTGTGTAGAAAACACTGCATTGACGCCAAAAGAACGTTAACAGCGCACTGTTTGGTATATCATAGAGCTGAAGCTCTATGGGTATATTGAGACGCGTGTGGGTTTGTGGGAGTGACGTCATAATGTGTGTTTGGCGAACAATGATGAAAGTTGTTGAACTACAAACCCATCAAAAAGCCCGCGTTCATTTCGTACAGCTATAGGCGTCAATGGTTTTGAAGCACGTGCAATTTTACATAAATCAAAACAACAACAACTTTGACGTCACCAGACTATAGACGTCATTTCATGTTTTTCTTTCCTTTATGATGAAACAGAAGAAAAATCGTACTATATAGAAATCTTTAAAATATTAATCTTTAAGTATTAAAGTAGGTAAGCGTGTGTCAGATCAAGGGGTTTTAAACGTATAACTTGCTTTCGAAGTAGATGCGCGTGTTCCAGTTCAAATTTTAAAATATTTTTCTGACGTCATTAGGGTGGTTTTAATTTACACTTGAAATCTTTTGAAGGTCAGACGAATTCGTAAGTTTAAACGGTTGTTCAGGACTAATTTAGAAGTAAATAACACATGTTATTTCTCACTAATTGTTCTACGTGCACTTGCTTCCACCATAGTCCACATAGTCTGTGTTCCAATGCTCTAGTTCTAAAACGGCCGCAAATTACACACGCACCGTGGCAGCCACAAACCAGTGACTGCAGCCGATTCCTTAGTGCATTTGCGACCTCACTTAGAGATCTGGGACACACACAGCCTTAACTCTGAAACATGCTGAACGCAAATGCGAAGTTAGATATCTTTATTGAGGAAGGTATAGCCTGCTCTATAGTAACACTTAGTACTGTTTTAGTAGGTAAAATAGTATACGTACTAGATCGAGTTCATACACTTTACAAGCGCTCCACGGACTGAGCTGCCGCAGACATAATTCAGAAGTCTATGCAATTAGTATTCCAGCTATAAAAAGCTCAAGCCCTCCAGGAAAACTCCCAAGCCACCAACATATGTCCCCCGTACTCCCTAAGCATAGTACCCTCGATACCTTCCATCTGTCAGTACCGTTACTTTATTAGTGAACCATGTGCTATTTTGTCCCCGCAGAATGCTCGTTTGAGGGTAGGCAGTACACCGAGGGAACGACCTTCACGTCTAGCGATGATGCCTGTATGGAGTGCACGTGCCAGGTAGTTGATCGGGATCATGACACGTTTATAGCGTGTGGTATTAGCCCTGTTGGAATCTCCTGGATCGGGGTCCGTTTTCTTTAGGGGGAATGCGTGGGCATGTTCTTGTGAATAATAATTCCCCTAATATTGGCATTGGTAAACGGCACGCACAGGGTATAGTGTCGGGGGATCAAAGTGCTGTACATACCCATGCTGTTACTGAGTAAATACCTGTAATCGTCATGCAGTTATTGTATAGAACTTATGTTGACCTGATTACAACACCACAAGCACGAACCATGTATGAACGCTCAGTATTCTGGGTCACTTCTGAATGAGAATACATGTAATAATTATTGCATTCATTTTTGTATGCTAGCATAAATTGTCAAGCTTCCAAAAGCGATGTTCCAAGAAAAAAGATATTTCAACTGATGGGGAACTGAATAATAAGGTTAAGTTGTTTTTTCCAGTTGACAGTAAATCAGAAATGGTTTGCATTGTAGGCCCTAATCACAGACTTTACAACAGTGGTGCATGCACTTATATTTCAAGAACTTTGCAATAGGTCTTAAGATATGGCATTATTAGGTTATCCACTAGATGTTTATCCCACTAGATCTAAGCCCACTTCAGGATATCACATATCCGATTCTTTATTTGAAAGGTGTCAGGGGGTTTAATCTGTCGCCCAACTTACTCCTCCGTGGAGATAGGGTGGGGCAGAGATGGACGCTTCGGTGAATCACGTTCCAGGTCGACTGGCACCTCACAAACTCTCCCAACAATCCCACCGTCTCCACCATCTGGAGTCAATGTAATCCCAGCTCCGACTTATTTTGAACTCTCGCGCCAAACTTCGGGCCGGGAGATTTCCTCCCGGATTCAAGCTCGGAATCCTCTGCTAACGAGGCGGGGAGATGCTCCATTGCCACGGCCTATGTGTTGACCTTGGGGCCAGGGAAGCTCTCGCGACATTTGTGTTTTAGTCGCTGCATTTTCTGTAAAATACGAGGTATTATTCATTTCCCTTATCTCACTATCCTCCTATGCAGAAATCTGGTCTAGTGTGTCAGAGGCTTACGTGTCCGGTGCTTTCCTGCCCGCATAACCAGCAGAAGACCCTGCCTGGGAACTGCTGTCCACAGTGTGTAGGTACGTCAGGGCACCATACTTCTGCCCTCATTTTGTTTTTGGCTTTCGGATTTTTATTAACACTTTTTCATTGCACCCGATGGTCGTTAATTCTTAAAGGTAGTATCATACTTTGGTAGAAACATAAATCTTTTCAGATTTTCCTATAGGGCCTAACTAAAGTGTGACGGCAGAAACATACCGTTATAACTGTTCAGCCTGAAATGCTGTCCAGAAAAGAGTCAAAACCAATTGCCCGAAACATTTTCGATCTTTTAAAGATCAAAATAACAGTGAAAAAATACTGTGGGCGCTTTTCACTATTTTCTCAAAAAGTGGTCACCGTATGGGACTTAAAATTTCACGGATGACTGTTACTGTATCTTCCTTGATATTTTTTCCCATTAATCTGCATTTCCTTGACAAAAACCAAAGAACAATATTACCTTTAAGAAGGGAAGTAAATGTTGCTTGTGTTCACTTATAAAGTTTGTTTTGGTCAACTTGGGTTGATAAAGCACTACAGTGTACATGTATACGGTATCCTGAAGGTCGCAGGTTTCAATTCGGTCATTTTACATCAGTTTTTAATCGCTTAAACTTGAAAAAAAATTAATATGTTGGGGGTTTATATATGATTACATAAAACTGTTTGAAAACGATACATGCATTTTCGCAAACGCAACATTTTGTTTTAAGGTTTTGTTTCAACATCTATATAAAATTTCCTACGAAATTATGTTTTCAAGGTAAGTTTACGGTAACAACAATACAGTACAATACTTCAAACGATAACAATGATCACGACACTTTTCTGGTATTTTTCTCTTTTTGTATGGCAAAACTGAGCACAAAAGCGTATAAACACATCATTTGAAGTCAGCGATGTAAAGATCTAGGCCCTGGGGCAATTAGCTAAGGGCCTTCGGGACAAATTGGGTGCACCTTTGCCCCAAAAGATCTGTGGCCTTTGACTTCTAGCTCAGGAAGTGTTCAATACTCGGGCGTCAGTACACTTTTTCACCGGAAATAGTTGAAATTGAATTATGAAAGGGATTATCTATTTAAAACTGATGTTGACATAATTTGTGTTTTGAAGACTTGGTGATGTCACAGCCGATTTGTATCTAGGATATAATAAGACGGCAACAACAATTTGTAAAGGAAAATAATCACCATTTAGGTTTGGTAAAGTGCAGTCAAAAGTTCATGATGAGAGCGCATGGCCAATTAAAGGTATTATCGTACTTTGGTTTGTATTAAAGAAATACAGATTCATGGGCAAAAATACCAAGACAGAAACAGTACCAGTCATCTGTGAAAATTTCAGTCCCGATACGGTGCCACATTTTTGAGAAAACAGTGAAAAACGGCCACAGTATTTCTTAAGTCTTTTCTCTTCAAAAAGATCAAAAAAGATTTTCGGTCGTTGTTTAACTGATTTCTGGAAAAATACACCATTTCAGACGGACAAATTTTAACGGTATGTTTCTACCACCACCATCTTCATACTTAGAAAGTTATACGTAAATCTGTGAAAATGTCTGTTTTGGTTTCTTACCAAAGTATGTTACTACCTTTAAGCAAAACTGCATATTATAGAGTAGCAAACAGCATATCTGTAGTTTTGCTTTAAAGGTATAATACATGATTGGTAAACTGGTCACAGAACCCCACTCAAAGTCTGTCTAATCCAACATGTACATGAAATAACACACCTGTGAACATTTGAGCTCAATCGGACATAAGTCATAGCGAAAACCTGACTCAATTTTTCCTTTAAAACATAAAGAATGATTTTGATCTTAGCCCGAGATCAAAACTGTTTTCGGTCGTTGTTTTACTAATTTCTGGATAAATACACCATTTCAGGCGGAAATATTTTAACGTTTTTTTCTACCAGCACTATCTTCATACCTTGAAAGTTATACATAAATCTGTAAACATTTATGTTTGAGTATGTTACCAATCCTGGACTGTATAACCTTTAAGAACTTTAGATGAAGTAATGTATCAAGACCTAACCAGCGGTCAAGGCATGTCAGTTAGAATCATTTGCTAATGATCGAGTTGTCTGTAAATCACAGCAGTACCTGTAGCCTGGTTCGTATTCAAGTCGAATTAGCCAAGTTCACATGAGACACACAGAGTCATACTGAAGATTCTCTCACGATAAGATGTGTTCAACCTTTACAAGTTGAACATCAATGAGTGAGTGCTGTCCTGTGACCTTAACCTATCATGAGTAATTATCCCTCTCAGGATACAGGTGCATGTTCCACTAAAAATAAATCATTTTCGAGGGAAATACTTGAAATGTCTCTTTGAATGTTTCATGAATGGTTTCTCTCGTGTAATTTCTGTATCTGTAGTGTATATGCATTCTGTGGCGTTTTTATCATTGTATCTTCTATTGGGTGCCATAATGTCTTGGTTTGTTCATCCTTCTCAGCTCCGAGGAAGGTTTTTGATCTTGGGCACCGATGTCTGTTCGGTTCCAGTGTTTATGACGACGGACAGAACGTCTTATCTGAGAAATGCACAAAGTGCATGTGTTTGGTAAGTAGTTGTTTTATGGTCTTACAAGTTAATACCTGCAAATTTGTGTGAGACTCACCGTGCACGAGACATCAGCCTTATATGGTGTTTCATTATACCGGTAGGTCATTCCACCAGGGGCCTATTGAGCCGCTTAAGCACCAAAATTTGCTTAAGCACTCAAATCCTTGGCAAATAAAACCAGTATGCCAGACAAAACTCTTTGTGAATGTTCTGCTCAGCAAACATTGTCCGAATACCAGTCACAAATAGTAAACATCACTTGAAAATTTGGTTGGCAATTCTGTTTGATCAAAGAAGTCTTTTCATGCTTAAGCAAACTTGGTGCTTAAGCAGCTCTATGAAATTGGACCCAATTTTCTCTGATACATCAGTGAAATCGCACCATTCATTGTCCTTTTTACTTGAAGACGCACATTCACTGTTCTTCAAATGAGAATGAAGTCAATCTGCTCCTTGAACAGGGAGATACAAACATTCTAAATTTATAGTAGTCACAGTAAATGATGACAAATGATAACAAAATGTAACAGGAACACCGTCAAAAATAGTGCCCCAACTTTGTGGAATGACCTATGATTATGTGGAGCACAATCCGAGAGCCAACTGTTTAGATGGGATCTTAAAGACAGAATAACATAAAACTATTGTTTTTCATGTAAATTTTTTCAAACCTTTTCGAACTTTAAACAAAAACGATCAGGAGATTCGAGTTTTTAAATTAGTTAACACGTTCGTTTGAAAATGTCTTTTGTATATTAAATACAATAACATGATTTTGCATGCATATTCCATTTGAAGATTTACTGAATGTTGTGTTTTTGTGTGAAAAAGAACCCACCTGGAATTTTTAAAACAATTAGCATAAATGATCATTGACAGTAAAGACAGTCGCAAATAATTGTTTTACATCCGCTTAGACACACAGTGAAACAGTCAATTCAGATATATAGAGATTATTTCCACAGAACTAGTACTGTACTGTATGAAACTCAAATTCAGATTATGGCATCGTGATGTAAATTTTGTCCTGAATACTCAAAACTGTATTCCAGCAGTGATAGTTTTTTTGCCATCTTGCCATCGAATAGAAAGTGACTGATATGGGCGAACAGTGGAATTGCACAGCATTGTTAAACGTAATTTCATACTTTGGTTTCTGTCAAAGAAATGCAGATTCAAAAATATCAAGAAAGATACAGTACCATACCGTCCCATACGGTGCCCACTTTTTGAGAAGACAGTGAAAAACGATATTTTTAAAGTCTATTTTTTTATCTTTCGGAAACTCAAAACTGTTTCTGGTCATTGGTTTTACTCTTTTCTCGATAAATACAGCGTTACATGCAGAAGCATTATAACGGTATGGTTCTACCATCACCACCTTTATATCCCGTAAGTTTTAGGTAAATCTGTGAAGATTTCTGTTTTGTTATGCTACCAAAGTATAATAGTACCTTTAAAGGCAGTATCATGATACTTTTGTAAGAAACCAAAACAGAAATGTTCACAGATTTACGTATAACTTACAGGGTATGAAGATGGTGGTGGGATAAATGGTGTATTTATCCAGAAATTAGTAAAACAACGACCGAAAATCTTTTTGATCTTTTAAAAGATCAAAAATAAAAGCGAAAAGACTTAAGAAATACTGTGGCTGTTTTTCACTGTTTTCTCAAAAAAGTGGGCACCATATGAAACTGAAATTTTCACAGATGACTGCTACTGTATCTGTCTTGATATATATTTGCCCATGAATCTGTATTTCTTTAATAAAAACCAAAGTATGATAGTACCTTTAAGTGCATTCAGGTACCCGTAAGTGCCTCTTGATTTTCCTTGCATTAATCAGTCATCCATCAATGCTTGTATTTGTCCAGGACTCGACAGTAATGTGCCACACTACAGTCTGTCCATCTGAGATAAACTGTCCAGCTGCAGAGGTCATACATGATGATGGAGAATGCTGTCCCAAATGCAAGCCTAAATCCTGCTGGTATGGTAACCAAGAGTTTCAGGTACGAGGAAATATATATGTTAAATGAAATAATGATAAACATGATATGATTGCGAACATTACTGGTACGGTGTTCTGAGGGTCGCAGGTTCGAATCCCGCTCCGGTCAATTGTTCTTTGTTCACTGTTTGGGAAAACATTTGTGAAATGAAATTATGAACATATCTGATATGATAACGAACATTTGTAACCGGTACAGTGTTCTGAGGGTTGCAGGATCGAATCCCGCTCCTGTCAATTTTTCTTTGCTCAATTTTCAATTTGTTATCATCTTAAGAAATAAGGTGTGGGGGTTTTACGGTAAGCAATTTTTAATCAAGCTATTTCAACTTTGAATAGTTTTTGCTCACCTGTAATTTAAACAAATCTCCATACTGCGTATGTCCATGGGCCAATTTCACGGCCCTGCTAAGCACAAACATTTGCTAACCACGAAATTGGTTAAAGTCTTAATCTTAAGTCTTAAAAAGTCTTAATACAAACCAGATTAACAACCAAATCTCCATGTGAAATTATCGCATGTGATTGTTCCGTGGCTGTTGTTCGCTGACCATGAATATCAAATCGAATTTTGAAGTGATGGTTTGTTTTATTGAGCAAGACATTTTGTGCTTAGCAAATCTTTTGTGCTCAACAGCTCCATGATAGTGGCCCCTGATAACAAGCGTGTCTGTTTTCTCTGCAAAGTGCTTATTGATTGCTTTCTGATACAGTGTGTTACACAACAACTTAAAGTTCAAACCACAACCCACTATGAGCTTATTGGTGGCTACTCCCATTTTAAGTTTCTGGAAATTTCTTGTACACAACCTTCTTTTATTGGTTTCAAGAATATACATGATTATTTAACATCCACTGTTACCTTATTAATTGTGAGAGCCCATTTATAGGCTAGGGTCACAAGTAATCTCCAGCCTAATGTGACTCGCTCTGTGAAAATGAGTCATATGTCACTCCAAGCATGTTTACGAGTGTTGGTAAATGAAACATGGGAAGAGTTTGTAGAAGTATGGATCATTCTTTGCTCTACAATTACTGTATCTCTAGAATGTATAGAATGCTACAGACCTCAAACATATACCATATTAAACCTCATGAAGCATTATTTCTCATCATACAGATAACCCAGTTTGTCAATGTTGTGACTTATGCCTCATTTTCGAAGAGCCGGTCACAATTTGTAGTTCATTGTTGGCCTAAGGATACAAAACAAAGTGCGAACATGAGATTGCTGTGCAATGGATGGAACTTATGACGTCATACCTGCAAACCTTATACCTTCGCACGAACCCATTCGAGGAAAATCTATGACGTAGTGGTGACTATCCAATTGAATGATTGTTCATTACCTAACATGTAGCCCTATACCCATCTTAATTACAGGATGGCCAGACATGGAAGCCGCACGTATGTGAAACGTGTCGGTGTGTGGGTGGCGACACCATATGCTCAACGGAGACATGTTTAGGCCCACCAGATAAATGTCCAAAGGTAGGATATGTCAGAATGGAACCCTCTCTCCCCTACGTAATCCTAGTTATTGAACAAAACAAGTCATCTTAAAGATAAGGTCGATTGAAATGTTGGAGTCAACCCCGAGCCCAGTCACTGTGGCACCTTGGTGTGAAGTTCAGCCCTGCCGTGGATGCCCGGCTATTGTTGGTCGTGTCCTCTCCTTAGGTAGTGATGTTTTGATGGAGAGCTTGTTATACCCGGTCGCGTGTAAGCCCCCAGGAACTGGGCTACGGGTTACGGCGCGCGCTAACCAGGCTTGGCCACCGTCACGCAAACCCCTCACATTCCTGAAACTCTACACAATCAGTTCATTCATGAACGCTACTTCATCTGATCCTATAAGGCCATCAAAAAAGTCTCCGACTGCAGACACTGTGTACTATAATTCTGTCACAGTTACAGAAAATTCTTGATTTATTTGTTTATTATGATCTGAAATATCATCCGTGATATATTGTCTGCTTTGGAATCAAGGTTATTGACCCGTGTAATTCAAAGGGAAATATGCCGAAGCTTTCAAGCTGACTGGATATCAGTCCAGTGCTATATTTCACCATAACTGCATGACCTATGCGGTATTTTATATGCATTGTATTTTTAAAAATTGCCATTTGCCAAAGTATAGTTACTGCGGCATATCAAAGTCTTACGAATTGACAAAAGCCTTTGTGAAAATTGGGGTAAATTTATTAACCTCTTTTTGCTCCAAAGCAAATATGTTACACAAGCCTATACTTTTCAATCTACTTTTAGGCCTATGCACATAAGTTACTTTCTATACAAAATTGTAAAATGAAGAAAGCTGATGTTTGTAATCATGAAGGCACTAAACATTGAAGGTAGTATCATACTTTGGTAAGAAACCAAAACATAAATGTTCACAGATTTATGTATAACTTTCAGGGTATGAAGATGATGCTGGTAGGATACCGTTAAAATTATTCCGCCTAAAATGGTGTATTTATCCGGAAATTAGTAAAACAACGACCGAACATCTTTTTTATCTTTTAAAAGATCAAAAATAATAGAGAAAAGACTTAAGAAATACTGTGGCCGTTTTTCACGATTCCTCAAAAAGTGGGCACCGTATGGGACTGAAATTTTCACAGATGACTGTGACTGTATCTTGATATTTTTGCCCATTAATTATTGTACTTTTTTGACAAAAACCAAAGTATGACACTACCTTTAAGACACATCGTTACTAATAGATTACCAAAAAGTAACAAAAAACATTCAGTCTTGATTGAGAACTAGCAAGAAAACAAAAATGTAAAATTCCTCTTTAAGTATAAATAATAAGTTATACTGTTCCTTAGGTTACAACATTGTTAATACTCCTTGAAATGATCCTTGGGGTATAGCAGGATGTGCGTGGTTTCATGGCTTCTGACCGGCTAAACGAACAAAGATCATTGACTATTGGGGTCACCACCAATGTAGGGCTGGATAGCTCAGTTGGTTAGAGCGCCGGTACGGTATTCAGGAGGTCGCTGGTTCGAATCCCACTCCAGTCAATTTCTTGTTCACTTTTCAATGACATAATACTAGTTTGTCGATGCCTGTTTTGCTGCATTTAGGCCTAAGCAGTTTTACCCCCAGCATGTGAAACGCCGCCTTAATGTGAACAAGTTGATTTTATTTTGGAACAACTGACAAATTTGGCATTAGCCTATACTACTTTTTTTACAGGACACTATTGAAGTATGGACAGAGGTCAAGAATATCTTGGTCCAATGATTTTAGTCTAGTTGTTGATGTTGCATTTTTGAGTGCTCTAAATTGATATTTTTCCTCTCTTCAGAATCATGTCTTACGGATACCAGACGGAGAATGCTGTCCAAAGTGTGTAGAAAGTAAGTACAGTTCTGTATTTGAATCATTATAGTGAGGAATGCCTTACAGGTGCAATGCTTTTTCACTTAAAAGCATACACACTTGTTCGTTCTAGTGATATACACGGGTAGTGGTAGACGCCATTAAAATCGCAAATTTGTTATTTCTCCTATACATTTTAACTGGTTTAGTCTGGGAGTTGGTTGAGAAGAATTCTAAATGTGTATACATATACATGGAACAACCTGTACAACACAGGTTGTCAAATCATGTCTCTATATGCTGAAACTAAATAGGGTCGATTTCACTCATCGTAACTTACTATCAATCTTAGGACTTATGATACATTGCAGCCCCACGTAGAAGTCGAAGGATACGATGGGTTATCCTAGTCGCATCTCAAGTTACGATCGATCGTAGGGCTTCGTGAAATAAACTCCACGAGCTGGCTAAACGTGTCTCAGCCATGCATAAGCTACGATCCGGCCATGTCGTAATACTAGCGCACGAACACAGGCAGTAGACATATAGAGCTTATTTCATTCCCATGTTAGTTATCGCGCTATGTTGAATGCCATTCTTTGGGTTCAAAATACAAAGAAACAAACGGAAAACAAATAGACTTTATTGAAATCAATTCAAATCCTAATATTGACGATTACAAGTGTTTAATTCTTGAATGTTGATAGTGGGTTTTTGTGTGTCGTATTTGGCTGAACCTCGTGTTTTATTTACTTCTTGAGATCACGTCGATAGGCCTCTCATTAGGTCAAGAATCGGACCTATTTATACCTTGGATCATTGCAAATCACCTTATTTGTCTAGTTTTGAATCCAGTCACTTGTTGTGAGTGTACAAACATTGATATTTGATGGTCTTCAGTTTTGACCGTGTTCATCGGGACTTGTATACGGCCCTGGTCGGGTCAGTTTCAGGATGATGACCCGTCCTTGAAGCCATGGGAGATAACGTGACAGATCCCTGCATGTTTATGCGGGTATAATTCTCTTTCCAAGTCCGCCAGCTGTAACGGTCAAGTTGGATCTTGTTGTCCCATTAGAAATTCACGATCGCTATGCTCGTGAATCTGCTTGCTGAATTAAGTTGTTAAGTTCGGACTAGACGAACTGAATTTTAAGTATCTTTATTATTATCTATTTCTGGTTATGAAATCAAGGATTCCTCAAAAGCGTCACAGGCACTGTAGTTCGAAAGCCTGATGAAACCTTTTATGGAAAGATGATGAGAAGAAGATACAATTATAAAGCCTGGGTGGAAAACCCCAGAGTAATATTCTGGATAAAACCCACAGAATCAGGCATGCAGGGACTGAAAACCTTGATCTTGTTTCCAATCTACAGATTTTGGGTTCCAGTCCAGCCATGGGCTAGTGGCGCTTTGCGTTCTTGGGCAAGACGCTTTATCACATATTGCTCCTCTTCACCCAGGTGTAAATGGGTACCTGCGAGGGTAGAGATGGCTTATTGGTTTGATTATCCTCTGTGTGCTGAATACGGCAGCCGGGGCTGTATACTCCCCAGGGAGTTGAGATGGTTTCAGGAATATAAATTATAACCCGATGACCATGGACAGTAACATAAAGCGGATAGAGCATCTTAGATTATTATGCGCTATATAAAAATCATATTTACAGAGAATGGCAAACTATTTTTAACAACAGTGACGTGTATTTCAGTGTTGACTCTCATGCACCATATTATAAACACTGCCCCTTGCATGGAATAGCGATCGAACCTTGCCAGTTTGCCGTGATGTTCACTGTCCACATTATTCAATTCCCTTTGCTTCGTGTGAACCTAGTAGCCCCTGTAGTTGTCTGATTTGGTCAGTAGGAGCACTTAATAACACACATGACGGCACGAAATCTCGAAGCGGTCTTCTGCACTAATGCGTAGGACATCAACGGCATGGCATTCATAACCAAACGCATGGATGAATATGGAGACAAACTAAATGCAAATAAACGGAGATGAATATAACCGTTAATTCACCAAGAGCTAAATCTGATTCAAGGTCAATGTTTGCTTGAGATAATTATGCGTTTGAAAATGAAATTGTTGACAAATAAAGTCAAGTACACCATCGTTTATATTAGGACCAATTAAAACAAATTATAAAAGTTAATTAAATTGTATCGACTTACTTGCCCTCGTAATCTGGAAGTCCGTGATAAAATTGGAATAATTACTGTCAAATTATTGAGAAGGAAGGCTATTCAAATTGCGAGATGAAGGTCGAGAAATTGCAATGGACATGTCGCTAGGGACTTGAACTTGATGTACTATTTGGGAGCCTTGTCAGTCATGTTCTATTATGAGGTGTGCGTGCATTACTTGCTATGATTAGGCAGACCTTCCAAAAATTGCCTCTTAATAGGTGATTCACCAATTTAGCGATAAATCTTTATTTAGCTGCCTGATTCTCTTGGAAAACCAAATTAAGCGAAATGACATTGCGTCGTTCGACATTAAGAACTACATATGAACAGCTGACAAATGTTTGCTAGTCAGAGAGTATAGTACAAAATATAAGAACACCTAGGGCCTAACCTTGCGTGATCCACGCACGATCGATATTAGAAATATGTTTCAGTGTAATATTGTTGTATCTGTGATATACTGGCCGTCCTTAATGTTCATCCATTCGAAAAGGCTCATTTGTCGAAAACTGGGGGCCTATTGGAAACGGGGCTCAAGCCCTGGCTCCATTTCGTGAATCCATTCTAAAAACAGGGATGAGATTTCTCAGATTAAAGTCTGATTTCAGATTTTTTTGTTTTGGATTTCAGATATTTTTTTTTTCACAACTGTGTACAAAAGTATAGGAGATTTTAAGATTTCATACTTTTTATGCTCTCTGTTAGCGCTGTTTTCAGACATTTTTATCATTGGTCAATCTCATCCCTGTAAATATAAAGGTATTAAAATAGAGCCTTTTGCCTGCGGTTCGGAAGTAGATTCTCGGTTTGAAAAGGAAAAGAGAGCTTCAGCTTCAATGAAAAACCACAACCCATATTTTACCATGGATGACGGAGCCTGAGCCTTATTATAGCCCGAGCCCGTCCGTTTCGAAAAGGCCCGTGAATTGAAGTGCCATTCTAAACTCTGTGTGTATACCGCCCTCTGTTGTTGAAATACATCAAGTTTCGACACTGTGGAGTTCATGAATGATTCCATTTTGCAACTTGCATTGCTGTTCAAACTTCGCTGGCAAAAATTATTAACTCTAATTCCAATAGTGATAAGTTTCGACACTTTATAAGAAAAAAAACATTCGTGTCGTATTTTCACTGAGGAATTCTTTAGACGTAAATGCTCAGCAAGCCAAGCTTCGTTGTTAAACAAGAAAATCTGATTTGTAAATTCACCAAACCCCGTGTTCTTACAATTTCAAAAATGAACAAAACTCATTTAATATGTGGTCTGCGAATTCAACAACTGAACAATCCAATCCTATTTAGGTGGAATATACCAAGCATTCACTTATTTTGTTGAAAAAATAATGATGATGATGAATGAATTATGATGAATAATTATGTTTTCTTTGTTTATTTTCGTCCACAGAAAATGCTTTATGCTCCGTCTTTGGTGACCCACATTACAGGACATTTGACGGTCAACTCTTCAACTTCCAAGGGACTTGTAAATATATACTAGCATCAGATTGCCAGGACAGGACATTTAATGTGCGTGTACGCAATGATGGCCGACAAACCAATGGATTTGCATGGACTAAAACTGTCTTCATTAATGTGCTTGGGCATCAAGTCACATTATTACAGGAGTATGCAGTGCGTGTGGATAAGCAAGATGTGTCATTACCGCATGAGATTGCTGATGTCTTGAGCATTCGAAGTGATGGGTTTCTTATCCGAGTAACTGCACAGATTGGTGAGTCATTGAATCAGCACTCCATTGTTTTTGAGAATTGGGTGGTATAAAACAGCCCCAAGTTCTATCAGTTCCAACCAGGGTTCAATTTCATAGAGCTGCTTAAGCACCAACATTTGCTTAAGAACCAAAAAGCTTGGTAAATGGAATCAATATGCGAGCTAGAAAATCCCCCTGGAGTATCAAGCATCTCTTCTTGAGTTGCTGAAACTAAAACTAAACGAATGATCTGGGGTCGATTTCACCAAACTCATCGTAACTTACCATCAGTCGTAGGACTTTTGATGCATTGAAGCCCTACATGGGATAGGCCCTCTACGATTGGTTATCCTTCGTAACTGGAGTTGCGATCGATCGTAGAGCTTCATGATATCGACTCTTGTATACCCTTCGGGTAACTGAAAAGGAGACTTTAGCCTTGATTATTATTGAAGAACCCAACTATCCTTAGTGAGAGTTCTCCAATGATGAACACAAAACTGGAAACGACTTGAGTTATTTATGACTTAACATCACCGGTGAGGCCGACTTTGGACTTGCTCCGGGAAGGCCACAGATGCTGCTTACATTTCCGTGGGAAAGATACCACTGGGTGTCCACTGCGAAATGCACATGACCCTCTAAAACTGCTGTTGACGGCAGAGTAGTATGGGAAAAAGCTTCCTTTTCTCGGGGGAAGAGTTGACGTGGTTGACGGTGAAGCCCCTTCCTTTAGGCTTTAGTGACTATCAAAGCAAGTTTACTGGCTTTCTCTGCCTTCTCTTTATCCTTGACAAGAAACAATGGCCTAAGACAAAGTAAAGTCAAAAGCAGTAAACATCACATGAAAATTTGGTTGGTAATCATTTTTGATGATGGAAGACTTTTATGTTTAATCAGCTCTATGAAATTGGGCCCAGGGGTCAAACAATGGACAGAACAAATGTTTGACACGATGTAAAAGCCCTAATCATTCATCAAAAAGACAGCATTGAGCATTCGTCTTTGAAAGGTTTCCACCGACCCAAAACATAACAAGCAAATAAACAACTCCAGCGAACGAATTTCAAGATTTATAAAATAATCTGAAAACGCTTAGTTTCTGATGTTAGGAATTCGTTATTTGGATTGTTCTGATTGCTATATAGATTTAAAGGAACAGTTAGATTTTGATACTTTCCAAATCAATACTTTAAATCAATTGCTACATTTTCTTTATATAGAGTAAATAACTTTTACAGCAATTTTTGACCTCAATTCTGCAAAGTTTTTTCCCGCCAAAATGGCTTTTATCGACTAATGCATGTACAATAAGTTTTTCTTTGCTCACTTTTCAATGACATAAAATGCGCGGTATTTTTGAACGCTTGAGGGCGCTTCGAATTACTTCCGGGGGTCATTTGACAATGCCTTGTTCTTGTGTACCGCTGTGTCAGAATACAACTCGTACATGTCGTAGTAAAAATATACACTTCTATCGTATCCCAAAAGACAAAATTTTCCGTAAATGACCTCTGCTGAATTGATAATTAACCGGACCGTACCCCCGGATGTAAATAAAGTTGTACACCTAACAGCGCCCTCATGCGTTCAAAAATACCGCGCATTGGGTCAGTTTCCCTTGTGGATATTTGATGATTAAATACATTCAATATTTGATATTTCATTAAGGTATTGAAATCACCTGGGATGGCGATAGTCTAGTCGAAGTCTCGGTCTCGCCTATATTTAAAAATAAGCTGTGCGGACTCTGTGGAAATTACAACGGCGATCGGATGGACGATTTTAAGCTACGGCACGGCCCAGTGACAACAGATCCTGGGCTGTTTGCAGAGTCCTGGGTCTCCGGTAACAGGGACAGATGTACAAGCCCGCCCCCAACGACGCAAACAGTGCCATGCGGCAACAATCCCAAAAAACGACTGAGGGCGCACCGGGAATGCCGAATCCTGAGATCCAAAAAGTTTGAAAGTTGCATGGAGGCTGTGGATATGTGGGTGTACTACAGGTATTGTGCATAGCTCTATTTGCCCTATTATTAGAACTGTTATATTCTGTATCCTGTTTCAAATGTACTAGAATATCCATAGTGAACGTCGAGTGTTGACACTCAATACTAAACGTGTTTTCTTGGAACTAGTGTTAGTAGTGCTGGGACGGTTAGGCCTACAAGTGTAAACATTTGAACGACCAGTAATGTAATATCTGCTTAGAAAATTGTCGGCCAGTTATCTTAACCTTAACCTAAATATTGAGCCTTCTATTTCTATCCGACATTAAGGATTTTAAAAAGATTTTAAACAGGATCATAATGGACCTTTCCCATGAAATATGCTAATGAGATACGCGCACGCGCAAATGCATCACTGGTTGGCAAGCTCCATGCCCTCTGCGTTGTATGTGGTATGTACGTGCCTAATGGAGCTGCAACATTCTTGCAAACCAGTAGGGCATTTGCGCTTGCGCGTATCTCATTAGCATCCCCTATTTCATGGGAAAGGTCCATTGAATTAGGAGAGACTTTACATGTGACATTTGAAAGTACATACTGTACTTGAATTGTATTTTTAAAACCAACCTTTTCAATATAAATTGAATTACTTGCACTTTCATGAGTTTGTTGTGCCGAACAAACTCATGTAATATACTTCACAGGGCCCAAATTAGTTTGTGTTTGGCTATTATGTCTCGTTTTGTCAACATTTTGTTTTTATTTCAAGTATCCAAATAACAAACGGTTAACCTAATGCTTATTCTGTTAATTAATTATTCCGTTATTACTTGAACTAAGCGGCAATACGTTGTTGGGGAGGATACAATGTCGAGAACTTGTATATTCAAGAAACATTTAAATCAGAAATACATCAAGCTATAGCTTTATATCAAGTAATGTCAGAGTATGAGTTAAAATAGCAGTATTTTATGCTATACAAATCTTCATCAAATGATAATTATTTTGACATTGACTGTGGACTTTTCATTTCACTTTTCTTCCAATTGCAGGTCATGCATCACTGATATGTGTGAATGTCCTAAACACAAGAGGTGTTCATGCGAAGCGTTGAGGGCGTTTGTTAGAGCGTGTCAACAGGAAGGGATCGAGGTTGAACTGGATAGGACTTCATCATGCACAGGTTTGTTCTAAGATCCTTTTCATAGGGGTTTTTTGAGGAGGCTCTGGCTCTGGCTCTGTCATCCATATGCTGAAAATATAGGTTGTGGTTTTCGTTGAAGCTGAAGCTCTGTTTTCTTTTTCAAACCAGAGAATCTACTTCCGAACCGCAGCCAAAAGACTCTATTTTGATACCCGTTATTTAAGAATGGATTCACAAAATGGAGTCTGAGACTGAGCCTCCATTTGGTAAACGCCCATAGAATTCAGAATTACACAAAATGGTTCACTGGTGTGTAAAATATATTCATGAAAAAAACTTGGGCGGATTCATTCTCCCTATTTTCATCTGTTGCATCAGACTTTTGATTTTTTTTCTTTTTCTTTAAGGTGAGCTTTTATGGCTTTTACTCCTCAATTATTTTGATGCATTTTATAGGAAAATAAAGATAAAATGGTTGAAGGTTCTCAGAGTTGCTTGCTGTCCTATTTTTGAAGCAGGGTGAATTTTGATGCATTTTGTTCCATTTAGGCCCTTCTTCCCGCTTAAATGCATAATATGCATTCAAAAAGACTGTTTTGATAATTGCTTATTATTTTGATAATCAAGATTACTTAAATATAGTTCCTAATATTTTCATGCCGAAAATTAAACTAGTTATTAAACCAGTTTAAACTAGATGTCTTTTTATGTGAACTAATTCCTTTCTTTGTAGCTGCACAAACCTGTCCAGAGGGCGCTATTTTCGATGAATGTGGACCTCCCTGCCCACGTACGTGTGCAAACAAGGACGAGCCGTCTGAATGTAGACAGCCGTGTGTATCTGGATGCCAGTGTCCGGCTGGCTTTGTTATGCATAGGGATAGATGCATACACGCCGACCAATGCCCTTGATTGTTGCTCAGAATAATGACAACGGCCCATAAAAGCTCAAGACCTCAAGAAGATACAGGTATTCCCTGCTTTGCATTTGAAATTACGACAGCGTAAACTCTGGAATCAATGTTGTGATTGAAACTGTTTTCATGTTGGCTAATTATTATTGTTGGCGTGATTCTACAAAATACAATTCCTATTTAAAACTTCAGCAAATAATGTTAACAGCAGAATATACGGGCTTATAGTAAACTGATGGAAATGCAAGGAAAATGTTGTCTGTGAGCGATAGAACGCACGCGAATGTTAAAGGTATAAAACATGATTGGTAAAGGTCACAGAACAGCACTCACACTTTGTCAGATCCGATATGTGCATGAAATGATAAACCTGTGAAAATTTGAGCTCATTCGGACATCTCAGTCAACAGCAAATAGCACAAACCCGACTCAGTTTTTAAAATGGTTTTGATCTTACCCCGAGATCAAAACTGTTTTGGGTCTTTTACTCATTTATGGATAAATACACCATTTCAGGCGGAAATATTGTAACGGTATGTTTCTACCAGCACGATCTTCATACCCTGAAACCTACAGGTAATTCTGTGAACATTTTCTGTTTGGGTATGTTACCAATCATGTTCTTTTACGGTTAAGGCAACATAAGTATGGAGTGACCTACGGTGTGAGAGCATACACCCGTGTACAGGTGTGGAGTTACTGATAGCAGACTACACTCTGATGTATCCGTGCAATTAAACGGACTTTTCCTCGGACATAAGAGATCAATGTGCTTGATAAAATAAGATCATGTTTCTGAACGTAAGACGTAATAGATGAATTCAAGCCAGTAATAAGGTATAATCTTCCCTTTAGGTATGTCTCAACTTAAACAAGTCGCTCGTTCAATTACTCGAAGTTTTTTATGAATAATAAGTGGGAAAATATTTCAAGTACAGTCGCGACTAATAATAGCATGCATAATGTACTAGTATATTTATGTACTTTTCACAATCAATGACTAAAATGCTTAAAGGGTTCTTGTAGTGCTTTTTTCAGTCAGGTTATTTTATTGCCTTCATACAGAGAATATACTAACAGATAATGAATTGCAAGTCTTACTTTGGTTTCAAACCAGCATTTGGTTTTCCTTTGAATGGCTTTTTAAAACGAGGGATTTTCACGCATACTCATTGTAGGGAACCAACAGCAAAAATATAATGAAACAAACATAAAAAATAAAGAGGCAAACTTGACCTAAAAAAATGGTTTGGTAAAACAATTACACCACCAGTAGAGTGAAATGAACATATTTGGCAAAATAAAACCCATTTAGGAGGAAAAGGTCCTTCAGAAAACCTATAAAACAACCGCAACTTTTTGTGCACAAATCAATTGTGTTACTGCTCTCAGATTCCAGATGACATCACAGTTTTTGCTCATGAATATGGAAATTAAAAAAAACCTGTTTTTAATCCTGAACCAGTGTGAGGAAATGGGTAAAATCACAGTCCCCATGTACAGTTATTTTATTGGCACATGTTCAAGCCATAATATTCCCATTGCAGAGACCCTTTAACCTGTGAACGACTGATAAAATCATCAGTATATCCTAACGATAAAGATGTCTTGTGTCGTCCCCATGCAAAGCATGCTTGTTGATTTGGTTAATACTGCAGTTATTCTGTTCATGCTATTTATCCGTGCGTGGCATGAAAGGACATACGCCCTGCGTATTTTGATGTCTTGTGCACGCATTGCCAAAATGGGTCACAGTCGTTGGTGTCAAGTAGTCAGCAGCGCCTTTTAATTACGACGTATTTCCTGCTAAGCATGATAGACATATGACATGATATACACATCATGTTATTGTTTCTAGAAAACTAATTTCCTTCTCGGAAATTAACCCACGGAGATTGTTTTATGAGCGATGGTTAATTAGGCATATAGGTCACCATATATAGTACCGTTCCAGTGTTGCAGAAATGCTTCATATAAAAGGGAACAGATTCTAACCAATTTCTTATGAAGAATGGTTTTTGCGTAATTATGCTACCACGAAACTCAAACCAGCACTCCTTTGTTTTAAGAGAAGTCTTTCTTCTGAATATAATTTAAGAAGGCAGTTTCCCGAGCGGCAATTAATGAGTATGTTTGGTTTGTGCTCCCATCTTTATTTTAACAAGGCTCAATACGCAAGTAATTAATACGCATGAAGCAGTCTTCTACTCGATTAGGTAATGAAATTATTGATAATGTCTTTATTTTATTAGCTTGGTTACCATGAGTGGAATCTCATTAAGATCCATACCAATTCATACATAATTTAGGATGTATTTAATGATGAACATTCTTTAGTGCGTTGGTTTAGCTTCCATGGGGCAGCCCTGACTTGGGAATGGACGTGTATACTACACAAAACAAGTGAGAGAGTAGGACGAGGTTGACCGGTGTCGACTCGTGGAAGCTAAACGAACGTCCCTAATAAAATTATTAATTGTGATTTTCATTATTGAAATGTAGCATACAGAGTGAAGACTCTCCAAAAAACCGACCAACTGATTATTGTATTAATTAAGTGACTTCTGCGTACAATTTTAACCTGTTTTTCTCCTGTATCGCATTGTGGACAGTAAAGCTTTGTTCCTTAATTTATTTTGCATACATATTAAGACGTCTGTAAAAATTGTATTTTCATATATTTCGATGCAATATGCATTATCTTTACTCTATTTCTTTCCGTGTTACTGACTTGACATGAAATGCAGTTTTGCCAAAAATTATACTGAATTTTCGTGAAAGTCTGGATTTGATGATAGTAGTTTTCATGTTTTGGCGTGGTTAGGTGATATATTGTGCAATATGTGTGTATATATAATACGTGTTTATAACTTCATTTTGTGGATTTTGGAATGTTTCATTCCTTGTAGATTTTACGGAATTATTTAATAAATTTAGGTATTCACGTTATTTTATGAAATATATAGTCTTTTAGCTCATGTACAGAGTATAATTATTGGAATTATTAATGTATCATAATATTATGAATATGGATTTTCGTAGGTAATTTCATGACGCAGTATGCATGTGAATTGCCATTGATAATTGTACGAGAAATCGGCATATAACGACATCTATATGTGATAATTATTTCAAGCCACTTCGTCGTGGGTGAAACAGGCTGTGTGTGTTTTTGTATGAAACTGCTGCCCAGACTATAACGGGGTTGTAACATTTATATCTGCCTCTTCCGGTTTGAAATGGGGTCAGTATACGTTCATGGAGTGTATTTTAATTATGCCTCCCTTCCCTCCCTCTTCCCACGCCCCTCCCCTTCCTTTCCCTTCGTTTCATTTCCTGTTTCCCCCTTTTAAAATTATATATGCGGTGAAAGACATGGGTATGTATGTACGCACCATCGAATATGGCAAAAATTCACGACAAAATGTTCAAAAGTATATAATTGTACATAAGCATTATGTTCTTATTTATGGTTAATAAAAATATATCTGTTTCGTTGCAAAAAAAACGTATTTTTGTGTTGATGCTTGACTTTGGTAGTAGCGTTCTTGAAGTTGACACATGATGGATGCACGACTCTGGTGGCTGATTAAGATAGTTTTCCTGGATTTTGTTACAGTTAAGTGCAATATTTTGAAGAGTATAATAGCGTATGATGTAGTGTATTGTGACTGTATTTAGACAGGTATTTGCCATGAACTTTACCTGTAGGAAACAAATACTGTAGTTTTAAAGATCGTCAATCCAAGGTAATGCTACGGCATTCCACCCACGAACTGTCACTCAAATATCATGTATGGTTTAGGTTGTATACGGAACTTGCTGCACCGATGCAGGAAGTTCCTTGGATCAATACATCGATTGCGGTATACTTGCAACCTAAATATTTCCCATAACCTTCTCCCCTCTTGTATTTTACAGTCCTATTTGGTAAAGGTAAGTGCCATGCATCACTCAACTCAACCAAGACCTGTCAAGACGAACGCCCCCAATCTCCACAAGGATTGAAGTTTGAGAATTTCCGGGGGTAAAAATACTTAGCCTAATTATCCAAGCGGGGCAGCGTTATCCTGTTTGCTTGTACAAAATAGGCCTAATTACGACACAACTTTCTTTGGCCGCATCCCAGGAGCTAATTAGACTGCGACGAAGGAAGGGATGTTGCCATGAAATTTCAATTTCTCTTAGTTTACAAAATGAGTTTCAACGCGCGAAAAAATTAATGAGGCTGGGATATATAGCAATGCTATGTGAACTGTAACCGCATATAGGCCTACATAGCTTGCTTCTTTCGAATTCTTTCAAAATTCGTTCTAGGCCTAGCCTAGAATGATTTGACTCTTTTCAATACTGTACATGTACATTACCCTAAAAATATGTATGTTTTGACATACACACATTCAACAGTACAGTTTGTTGTTACAGAAATTTGATAATGCTTCTTGCGTTAAAGGTATGATACATGATTTTGAAATGTCACAGAACAGCACTCACACTTTGTCTGATCCAACATCATGAAATATGTGAAAATTTGAGCTTAATCTGACATCTGTGTCACGAGAAAATAGCGAAAACACAACTCAATTTGTCTTATAAAACATAAAGAATGGTTTTGATCTCACCCCGAGAACTGTTTTCGGTCTTTGTTTCACTAATTTCTAGATAAATACACCATTTCAGGTGGGGATATTTTAGCGGTATGTTTCTACCAGCACCATCTTTATAATTATCTTGAAAGTTATACGTAAATCTGTGAATATTTCTGTTTGGGCATGTCACCGATCCTGTACTGTACCTTTAAAGAAGTTTTTATGACGTTATGCACTTGACGTGCCTATTTTATTCTTGCAAGGGAAATGCATTGATTTCAAGAAGTTCATATCGAAAACACAAGCAACTGATATCTCTTTCGTGTTTTGTCTAGTTTTTCGTCTTCTCTAAGGAGAGATGAGATCACTCCTAGCGAGTTTCATCGCCATCATGGATCTGTTTAATTTGTTTAGAGCGTTTACACGATCCGTTGAAGCGTCAAGTGAAGAGCGATATAATAACTTCATATCAATCAGATTGTCCCATAGAAAATAAAACCACACTCTCTACACTGGTGTGTAGGCCTACATATAGGCCTATATATTGTCCATACTTCAAATACAAAATACTGAAACGCTGGGGAGTAATGTTCGATTCTAACACTACAAACTGCTATCGAACTGATTTTGATCAATGAATCGTAAAATCGCAAGTTCCTGTTGGAGTATTCTCGTTGTAGTTAAATTCCCGCGGAATAAGGCGGTATCTTTTAATCATAGCGTTAACCACAGAAGCCAATGGCCATAGGTTATTTGTACAAGATAGACCTGTACCCGTATACTATCATATTACCCAGCGGCCTACATTAATTGTGTTTCCCGTGGATAGGGGAATGATGTCAGTTTATGAAGTTAACATCCGTGAAAAGAAAAATATGATTGGAATACAAGGTATAACATCGCGTGCTTGCTATAATTTGATTTATATAGGGCATCATTCCAAATCGCCTATAAACACAATTAATTCCCTTTGACTTGAAATAGCGATGACTGAACCGGTGAAAACATAAAGCACAGTGTACACTCTCAACTATTATCGGTAACAATCTCGGTAACATGTTGCCTAGGTACCTTGTTGCTGAAAAGTGTCAGTGTACTGCAGAGCAAAATGAGTTGGGTAACATGTTGCGGCAACATCTCGGTAACATGTTGGTCAAATGTTGCTAGTGTACACAGGGCCCAAAGTCGTGTTGCCTGGGCCCAATTTCATAGAGCTGCTTAAGCACAAAATTTGCTTAAGCATGAAAAGTCTTCCTTGATCACACAGCATTACCAACCAAATGTTCATGTGATGTTTACTGCGTTTGACTTGTATTCAGTCATTGTTTGCTGAGCATATAACATTCACAAGGAGTTTTGGCTGTCATACTGATTTTATCTTTTCAAAAGGTTTTGGTGCTTAGGCAGCTCTATGAAATTGGGCCCTGGTGTGTTGCCCTAACTGGGCAACATGTTACCGAGATTGTTACCGAAAATGTTTACAGTGTACACTCTGCTTTACTCAGTAAAAGCTGCATCTGTATAAGTGACTATCCTTCACACAAACGCCCACTGAATACTAAATATTAATCATAACGAATCTTCTAGTACTAAACTCACCAGTGTTTTTCATTTTGAAACCCACATTATTAAGGATATATCAATGATACAAAGAGTCAACCGCTGTGTTGATGACTTGAACGTGTTGCACGTATCCCTTGCAGTGAATAATGCATCACTGGTACTTGAAGACACTGGCAAGTAATTGGATTGGTATAATGAAACACAGTGTGTAGTATTGTGATGATCTAGACGATGTGTTGACCCTACCCCTTTACCAGCACTCGATCCCTACGAACAGATCGTTAATAAAGTGCTGCAAATTTGCCAAACCTGTGTACGGCCCCTCTCCGATTTCAGTAATTTACCAACCTAGGACGAAGCAGGGGTATAATAAGTAGATAATAGGATAGGGTACAGCATACAGGCGTGAGTAGGCGCGAAAGTCCATTAAAAAGGTGGCAAAGAAAATCCTAAAAGGACCAAAATAACTGGAAAATGATAACAAAATGTCATGGATATAGGCAGATGTATGACGGCTAAAATTGCGCTCAGTTCTGTATTCTTTTTAATAATAATAATAATAGTTTATTTTTATAAAGCGCATTACATCATTAAAAATAAAATCCAAGTGCGCTTCACAAAGTAAGATAATAACATGATCTTAAAACATAATTGTACATTAAGGGACATTTAAAATATTTCAGAAAACAATTATTAATAATACTACACATTAAGGAAACACTCATTAGAAAAACATTTAGAATAATTAAAATCTAAGGTGAATCAGAAACATTGATTAAAAAGGTTTTTAAAGGTAGTATCATACTTCGGTGGCATACCGAAACAGAAATGGTCACAGATTTACCCATAACTTACTTAATGGTTTGTGCAATAGGAATATTATTGCTTGAACGTGTGTAAAAAGCAGCTGTGTTAAAGGGCTTGTGATTTTACCCACTTCCACTGTTTCATTTTGGTTTATATGCTATAATTATAATTTCCACATTCATGAGCAAAACTGTGATGTTATTAGGGTAACTGAGAGCATGGAGCTCCATGCTGAGAGTAATAACCCAATTGAAGTGTGCACAAAAAGTTGGGCTTGTTTTACATGTTTTCCTCAATGGGTTTTATTATGCCGAATATGTTACTTTCACTCAACTGGTGGTGTAATTTTTTTTGCCAAACCATTTCTGTGAGTCAAGTTTGCCTTTTCAAGTTTTATGTTTTTTCATTATGCTTTTTCATAACATTTCAGGCAGAAAAACTTGAACCATCATGCTTCTACCATCACCATCTTCATACCCTGTAAGATATATATATCTATATATAGGTAAATCTGACATTTCTGTCTCAGTAAGCTACCAAAGTATGATACTACTTTTGAAATGAAAACACACAACTGCCTTTATTTATGTTTGTATACTAAATGCTTCAAACTGCGGTGGAAACAGGACAAAGATTATCAAGATTGATAATTCTTAAAGACAGACGAAAAAGCGAACACCTCGTGGCGTGAGCAAGATTTTAAACAATGTTCAAGGCAATTTCTATGTTGTCGGTTTGGTGATGTGAATCTGTACGAAATGTGAAACGATCCATCATGTCAGTTGCCTTAAGGGTTGAACATGTTGTCGGGATTGATCAAACTTTTAATCGATGCATTCTATAGGCCTTTCTGCTTGTCCAATATTGCTTGTTTCTCAAAGATCAACGACATGTGTGGATGCAGAATAATGCATAACAAAACTGTTCAGCACCACGCTCATATATAAAACGTTTTACCATACATCAATATCATAAAAATGTATAGGCATATACATGATGCATGATTAATAAACTACAAGATTAAATGTACAATAGGCCTACATCAGGCGCGGTTCTAGAGTCAAAATTTTGGGGGGGCTAGAAGAGCCATTATTTTTTGGGGGGGCTAGAAGACCCAATATTTTGGGTTCTTCTAACAGTCGCTTCTGCTATGTTTTATTAGGGGTCGAAAACATGCACATTATAGCCCACACAACGCGTTTTTTATGTAATTGGCGCTTAATAACTGAAAAAATCCAGTATTTTCAAGATTTTCTTTTTCACTTGCATTTTTTTTGGGGGGCTAGACAAAGTTTTGGGGGGGCTACAGCCCCCCCTAGCCCCCCCGTAGAACCTTGCCTGGCCTACATGACTGGAAAAGGTCACAGAACAGCACCCGCACTTTGTCTGATCCAGCATGTACATGAAATATTAAGCCTGCGAAAATTTGAGCTCAATCGGACATCTGAGTCACGAGAAAATAGCGAAAACCCGACTCATTTTTTCTTATAGAACTTTAAGGTCTTACCCCGAAATAAATACATAATTTCAGGCGGGAATAGTTTAACTGTATGCTTCTACTAGCACCATCTTCATAACCTAAAAGTTTTACATAAATCTGTGATCATTTCTGTTTGGGTACGTTACCACTCTTGTACTGTACATTCTTGGGTAAAATTTTGTTTGAATTATAGAAACCTCGAATGAAATGTGAAACAATTAAGATTTGATGGTATTTTCCTTCCGTGGCACGAGGTTAACCCATGGATTTCTTAGGTTGCATAGGTAACGTATGCATGCACTTGATGTGGTATGTGGTCTCACATACACACTGACAGAAGATTCATCAGGTATAGCCAGACTACACGTGTGCAATACATGTACATGTACTAGGTTTGGTACGAATGTCTACACACCACTAGAACATCCTTGCTTTCACATGTTTTCACTGGACTTGCCGAAGTGACGTTTAGATGCTCTGCAGACGTCTGTGTTTATACTGGGTTCGAAAGAGACATACGCAGCTTAAGGGGGTAAGTCATGTACATGTAGCTGTTTTACATAAAGATGAATATAGCATTTGCACAACAGTATGCCATTTTTCGTTCGAAAAGAATGAAGCAAATGCAGCATCTCTTGAGCCAATGCAAATTGTTGTATTTCATGGAAAAGGTAAAGCAATGGATGTATAAGACCCAATACTCACGAGATTTATTTTATTGTTTTCCCAATCATTATAGGCTTATACCCAATTAGCGTATGCTAATTGTGCCTATTATGCGTGTTTTATATGGCACATTCTGCTGCTATGGCATAGGCCTATACATGACGTATAGCTTTACCAAGACTAAAATAATGTTCAAAATCCATTCAGGTGACACAACCTTCAACGCTCATTGCATGAATGCATGTTTACACAAAGTCGACGTATGATGTTCAATAGCGTACTACCAGCAACCCTGAATCATAAGAAATGAAATGAAATTTCCGTCTTCCTGTTTCGAACATTTGGACATAATGATGTTCATCTTTGTGTGCCTTATATAGTTTTCATCATTGTTAAAGGCCATATTATTATCATAATTTTATTTCGTTAATGTATAGGCCTAGAGTTTATTGATCATGCTGTTTTGAGAACATAGCTTCCAGTAAGAATAGAAAGTAAACTGTTAGCATTTTAATGAAATAGGTTTTTTTGGAAAACAAAAACAAAATGGTTTCTGTTATTATGAAGGAAATGTGCACGTTCGTCTTTTGTATAAATTCGCATGCTGCAAGCGAATCAGCTGGTGTAAATGGTTACGTTTTAAAATTTAGTTTTCTGGGATATAGGCCTAACAACATTTTAGAGAGAAATATTTCCCCGAAGTATTGGCTTAGTCGTAAACCACATAGATATTAAGACTAAATATCAAAACAGTATATGAAAATTTGGATTCTTGCCAATAGTTCTTCAGCCTTATATATAGATGCGTTTGCACAACATTAAATTATTTATATGCACGTGCCGTCTTGGAATGTGAAATGTGCGTAATCAATTCTATGACTTTTGGAATGTTTCCTTTGACAGTTACTGAATGAGCAAATATAATGTCTCACCGTTGGCCCATTGATATTGAATGCGAGAACAGTGCAGAAAGTTCGCACATATGAAACGACAGTCTATCATCTTCTTAATAGGCCCACTTCACCCCTCACTGTAGTATGCAACCCCTACTCCTTCCCAGGTACTTGAAAGTTGGCAAGGAGCAAGACTTTCACGGATGAGACTCAATATTCACGCCTTGTCTGCACTTTCTGCTTCTGACAGATTCATTGGCTTTTTAGCGCCAAATATCTGCAGTTGACAGAGGGGGGCAATATTAAGGTAAAGAGCAGTGGCAATAACGTGTGCAGGGGTCTCCCCAGGCCCCAGGGGTATTTATCTTACTCGACTGAACACTCCCTGATTGTTTCTGCTTATGGAGATGCTTATTTGATATTTAGCCGCTTCTTTGAACAATACATAGATATTCAGTGGAATGACTCTAATTGCTGCATCAGAGCGGTTTGTTTGCTTGAAGGATGTTAAATAAGCATCATTGATTGACCGAAATGCTTATTTACCTGGAGAAACAAGTTCAAGCAATGTCAACGGCCGATGCTGCCTAGTGTTATTCGGTTATAGGTAGACCTAAGTAAACTGTGGAGTAGAACCGAAAACAAAAGAAAACTCGGGAGACACTTTGTGGGTTCAGATCATTGTTTTCACTCTGACGTTATTCAAACGTCTATGCAAACTCTTTTCGTGAATTCTAAGAAAATATTCTGCGAAACTAATTGGCGGGTCTGGGTAGGGTTGGTTTTTCTTTGCTGTACGTTTTAGAATCAGGGACAGGATGATTGGACGTACGCTATGCACGAGGTCAGTACGTCAAACCTATCCTCAGAATCAATATTTACGCTGCCTGTTCATCATCCACATCATCTATACCTAGACAGCTCCTAGTCTGTCTTGCAGGTTGGCTGTGTCATTGATGAACATAAGTTGGGAATGAGCTGGGTATGTACCGTATGTTAGAAGAGAAAATGATAAATGTAATCCATGTTTAGGGGAAATCAGCCTTTCTCATGTGCCAAACGGAAAGTTTGGATGCGTAAATTGTGCAGATGCAAGCGCTAGGCCTCATTCATGGCGCATCCATCTTGTCACCTTCCTCGTATACCCTTCGGAAAAGACAACACCAATTTTTAACAAAAAAAACGGTTGCCAGACTTTTTTTAAATCCAAGCCTCGGTTTGATTGCACTACTTCGAATGCAGGATGGTGCACCTTGAATAAGTCCTACGAAAATGGTTTTTGTATAGAAAGAAAGACTGCTTACGATAGGAGCGGCTTACCATCCCGTTCAATTCTTCAGATAAAGATTGTGTCTGAATACAAGTTGAAGGTGAAGATAACAAAGGCGATCTTGCCAGTCAGAGAGCAAATGTTGGCCCAGCATTTCTGAACTTGTTATGTAGATCTTGACTACCATTTAAATCGTATAAGGATATTGTACAATTATTAGTAATGGGTCTAAACGAATTCGTGTTTCCAAATTTTAGGCTGTACATATTTTGATGTTTGATAATTCTGTACACGTACATTTTGTTCAACAAAGCTTTAATGTGGAGCAATTAACTTTCCTTACTAATGGGTTCTTTGAAATTATTGATGTTTTGTTGTTCACGTTTGTGTTGGTTGTTGACTTTAATTGGAAGGATTATAATGGCAATGCATCATATTACGTAGGATAGACTCAACATTTTCGGTAACAATCTCGGTAACATGTTGCTCAGGTACCTTGTTGCTGAATATGTTGTCAGTGTACACAGAGCAAAACGAACTGGGTAACATGTCGCAGCAACATCAAGGTAACATGATGGCCAAATGTTGCTTATGTACACAGGGCCCAAATCCCTGCTGCCCAGGTGTGTTGCCCTAACTGGGCAACATGTTACCGAGAATGTTACCGTGTACACTGTGCTTCATACGTAATGCCTCCACGTTTATTGTAACGGTTAGCTGACTGTTATGCCTCAACATTCAATGACACGGTTGGGTTACCTCATTACTGGACAAATTTACTGAGCGAGGCGACTTATCAAGAGATCTTACAGATATTGGCAAAAGAACTTGTTTTTCCGGCAAAGTGGTTTCGATCGCGGTTGTCAATTGCAATTTTTTTAATTGGTTATTAATATGATAGCTGATGAGGTTTTACTTGAAACATTATTGTCTTACATTTTATTATTTTATTATAATACATTTCCTCTGGACCTGACTGACAGAAAGGTGGATAACTAGCAGGGTCGTTTCAAATCGATCTCAACTCGCATAGGCTTGTTGTGTTTTCCATCTTAAATTGTCAAATTGTCAAATTTGACAAAAAATATCTTTGTTTTGAATGTCAGTGGTGAGGTAATCAATGAACGTCATTATAGTGGCTTCTGACAGGTACTCAGAGCTACCATAGGAAGGCCAAGGTCTTCGTGGTCGATCACCATGTACAACAAGAAATTGACAATGCAACTACCTTATCTTAACTCTCACTTAAATATTTGGCTTTAATTTCGTGTTGATGTCTGCTTCCTTTCCTCTAAAGGTAGTGTCATAAGTTTGTTTTTTTTATCAAAGAAATCCAGATTCATGGGCACAAATATAAAGGAAGATGCAATAAAAGTCAAGTGTGAAATTCTCAGTCCCATATGATTCCCACCTTTTGAGAAAACAGTGAAAAACTCCCACAGTAATATTTTTAATCTTGCCACCGTTATTTTGATCTTTAAGAGATCAAAACTGATTGGGTCATTGGTTTGACTCTTTTCTGGATAAACACAGCATGTCAGACAGAACAATTTTAACGGCATGTTTCTACCATCACCATCTTTATCCCCTGTAAGTTATAGGAAAATCTGTGAAGATTTCTGTTTCGGTATACTACCAAAGTATGATACATGTAGTACATGCGCTTAACGTTTCATTTTTGCTGTGAGCGTCCTTTACATCACAACGCCATTTCAAGTTCCACCACTGGTTTCAATTTCTCGCTACACATTGGGCGTTTACGAAACGGAGGCTCAGGCTCAGGCTCAGGCTCAGGCTCAGGCTCAGGCTCAGGCTCAGGCTCCAGCTTTCTCATCCATTATGTTGAAAATATAGGTTGTGGTTTTTCATTTAGACTGAAGCTCTGTTGTGAGTGTTGTCCTTTTCAAAACTAGAGAGTCTACTGAGCCAAAAGCCTCTATTTTGATACCAGTTATTTCACAATGGATTCACAAAACGGAGCCCGAGCCTCTGTTTCGTTTACGCCCATAGTCTTGGTTCACAACTATGTTATTACTCGAACATATGAATCGATAACCCGCTCGCACGTACGTACATGTACGTAAAGGCTCAAGAGAGGCCTTACGTACGTACATGTACATACGTATGTGTGTGCGGGTCAGCGCAGGTATTATTCGGTTCGTACGTTCGAGTAATAACATAGTCGTGAACCAAGACAACGCTACACACCATATCACGATTAACCCATTTACTCTTTGTGTTCTATTCTCCGTTGACATTTTTTTCTGTTTCACACGGCTTTCAGTGTCTCTCCCTTTTTTGCAGTTTAAAGTTTTAAGAGGGTTTCACAAAGATCTGAACGGGATGCCACTGACACGTACTGAAATGAGGAAAGTGGAGCAAAAGGTCTTGTTTATTTGTATCCAGCCTCACAGTATGAATGTATCCGCCAACTTGATGACACCACACGCACATTTTTTTATGCTCACGTATATAAGGCAATTAGCTGGGGCAGATCTATAAATCTGTGACAGTTATTGTCAAGGGAACAGTGGAGCAAAACTGATCTCCGCATACAATATTCGATCTGCATCACATTCCCACCTTCATGTCCCACGACATTCAAATTTGTTGGTGACCAGTCATTCCCCTCCCGTTGCACCGAGATCCTGAAATCGCCTGTGCCCTGAACTCTCCATGTACTTTTAAGAAGTCACACAAATCTCATCTGTTTTGAAGTTGTGAACATATTTGGTTAGGCCCCTATCTGTTTAATGATTGGTTAATTATTTATATGTGTGCTATTTGGTACAGCGCTTTGTACAAACTTCGAAAAAGCGCTTTATAAATGTAATTGCATTGCGTTGCGTTGCATTGCATTGCATTGCATTGCATTGCATTGCATTGCATTGCATTGCATTGCATTACATTGCATTGCGTTGCGTTGCGTTGCATTGCATTGCATTACATTGCATTGCATTACATTGCATTGCATTTCGTTGCGTTGCGTTGCATTGCATTGCATTACATTGCATTGCGTTGCATTACATTGCATTGCATTACATTGCATTGCATTACATTGCATTGCATTACATTGCATGCATTACATTGCATTGCATTACATTGCATTGCATTACATTGCATTGCATTACATTGCATTGCATTACATTGCATTGCATTACATTGCATTGCGTTGCGTTGCGTTGCATTGCATTGCATTGCATTGCATTGCGTTGCATTGCGTTGCATTGCATTGCATTGCATTACATTGCATTGCGTTGCGTTGCGTTGCATTGCATTGCATTACATTGCATTGCGTTGCGTTGCGTTGCGTTGCGTTGCGTTGCATTGCATTGCATTGCATTGCATTGCGTTGCGTTGCATTGCATTGCATTGCATTGAATTGCATTGCATTGCATTACATTGCATTGCGTTGCGTTGCGTTGCGTTGCATTACGTTGCATTGTGTTGCATTGCGTTGCGTGGAAATTGCGTTGCATGGCATTGCATTGCATTGCAGGCATTCCATTGCATTGCATTGCATTGCATTGCATTGCATTGCGTTACATTGCGTTACGTTGCATTGCGTTCCATTGCATTGCGTTGCATTGCGTTGCACTGCATTGCATTGCATTGCATCGCATCGCATCGCATTGCATTGCATTGCATCGCATCGCATCGCATCGCATAGCATCGCATCGCATTTCATTGCATTGTAAAAAGAAATTCCACCAAATACATAGCGAGGCTCTAATAATAATCCCTCAACCCATCTTAGGATGCACACAGTACATCCCTCTGTGCATCCTACTTTCAAGACATCTTCCTCCATGGTTTTTGCCGTCATCGTCTCCCCTTTCCTTGCCTGTCTTCCCTTGAAGATTTGACGTTGATTATGGAAAGGCGAAACACATTATGTGTATCATAGCAAGCTTGTGTTGGCTGTGTACGTTTCCTGTTCCACGTCTAACTTTGTTATAGTTGAAACTCGATCGGGATATATAGGGGGAATCAATACAAAACACGTATACTACGCTAAACTCACATTTCATTTTTCTTGTCTGTCTTATTTGGGGGACAAAGTAGGGGCACTCAGCCCGACCTGTTTGTATATTTTGATCATCTTGGTCGTGGCCAGTTTTCCATTTATAGATATTTCTAATTCATTGGTATCATCTGCTTGCATCTGCATTTCTGCACAATGTTTCCGTTCATTGTATAGGCATATGTATCATTAATCTGAATAAGCGCCAATGCCATGGAACTGTTAAGCACAACAAAATCGCTAAGCACAAATTTGTCTTGTTCTCTCAAACAAATCACCATTACAAATCCCATTTGATATTCATTGTCAGCGATCAACAGACAAAGAACAATCACAAGCAATACAGAACACATGGACATTTTTATGTCCATCCTGTTTTTATTAAAACAGACATTTCATGGTTAGAAAATCTTTCTGCTAAGCAGGGGCTGTGAAATTGGATGACAGATGAACTTACACATATATCGAGGTCTGTTCAATTCAATTTTCTGTTTTCCACAAAAATTAATAAATGGTGTTCATAAACACTTGTCACAGTATACTATGGTTAGAATGAGCTGTCTAATACAAGGATTTCCAGCATTTGAGTGCCAGAGAGGTTTTTCTTGCCTTTCATTAGTCCACCTCCCCCTATTTTTAAGAGGCTCGCGCGGTGACTGTCACTCTCTGAGACGGTAGATTTAATCCAATAAATTCTGACCAGATGGCAGTATCAAATTCTTGACAAGAAGTCGAAGTTCTGTTGTTCATCTTCCAACCTTGTGACTGCCGAGGCTACCGTCAACACTGCCGAGGCAACCGTCACTCCTATGGCATCAGCTATGGAGTATTGTTCGATATTAAGTGTGCATGTAGAGTGGATCTCAATATAAAGAAATTAACAACTACAGTAAACATCAGACATGGTTATTTACATTCACCAAGTCACCTCTATTTCCATTGTTATTTTAAATTATGTATGAACGTTTTCACCCTTCATTTCACTGATATGAATAATAATATTGGTCTGCGGCTAAACGGGGGCGGGGTGCAACCCCTAAAACCTCCCTCGAGATCCGTCATTGGCTTATGCGGGAAGCGTTTTCTTGGGAAAAATAACTTCGGCTCAATCTTAAAACTGGAAGATTTTATAAGATTATTTTCAAATTTTCTTAAACACATTTCCTTCTTTATATTGATGCCTATTTGAGACACGTTAAAGGTATATATTGGTGACATACCGAAACAGAAATCTTCACGGGTGTACATATAACTTACAGGGTATAAAGCTGGTGATGGTAGAAACATTATATCGTTAAAATGTGTCTGCCTGAAATGCTGTTTTTATCCAGAAAAGAGTAAAACCAATACAATTTTGATCTTTTAAAGATCAGAAATAACGGTGAAAAGATTTGAAAAATACTGTGGGCGTTTTTCACTGTTTTCTCAAAAAGTGGACACCGTATGACACTGGGAATTTCAAAGATGACTGTTGCTGTGTCTTTCATGATATTTTTGCCCATGAATCTGCTTTTCTTTGACAAAAACCAAAGTATGATATCCCCTTTAACGTTTTACACCGATACAGTTCATGCTCGCTTGAATACGGCATGTTGTGTGAAAGATGTGTTTCCAAATTAAATTGACACATCTCATGGGTCTGTTGGTAGTAAACCGTTTTACATCTTTCTATTGGTAATAGGGACGTATTTCGAGGAAATGTATGATTTACAACCAACTAACCAAGCCGACGGAATCCATTACAAGAGTGGTACAGTAATTTATTATCTCTCATCCTATGTGAATATTTATATTAATTGACAGGCATGTAAATGTAGACGGCCTCTATAAAAGCCAAAGCATGGTCACTGTAGCAACGTAAGGGCGTGTAGCAGAATACTTCAGATTCCACACGCAATTACCCGCAAATGTTATTATTACAGATGTACACTGGTTTGACAGCTTAAAGGTCCTAGCCTTATGTTTAGATGTGTGTTATGTCTGCATTTCAAACAATGCAATAATGATTAGACTTGTTCGTTATGCCTTTGTTAGTCATGTATATGTATGTTTGTATACGTTTAGTGGAAGATCATACTCTCTTCTTGGGTTGGGATTGTGGCCAGTCCACTACAGAATCCGGCCTGTGACCTTTGTTACAAATCCATATACTATTCTTCTTTTGTTGGAATTGTTGCGGTTTTAAATAGGCTTCTCCACTGGTTGAAATTCCTTGGCATAAAGTCCTTAATCTGAGAAACCCTGCCCTATTATTAGGTTCGCAAAGTTATGTAATTATGGTTGGTTATGAACAGGTTTTCACAGCAAGGGCATGATTTGTAGGTTTGCGCTGTCAGTGTTGACGTGGAGACGTCTTGTACGAGAGGAAATCTAACGGACTGAAGTGTCCAACACCGTAGGCTTAAGGGAGCATCATTTTCCCAGGTGGGAAACTAACTGACTGGCTGGACCTTCAGCACGGAGGCTGCCGTGCTGAGCTCCCTGACCGTGCAGCTCTGTCACGGTGAGATTCACTGATTCCCTGGTGGGGAATCTTCAATGCCATTTGGTGAGCATTGAGGCTGAAGTGCCCTACCGTGCGCCAGCACCATTCTCCAAGGGACACGGGACAGTGGGATTCGTCGGACTACTTCTTGTGACCTGTGAGTAGGCATTATCTGTTGCTGAATTTCTTAATGGTATGTTGAATAATTGTCCGTTATGCTAGCATAATTTGACATTAGAATTCATGGTACAAGTACTCGCATTTGGCATTGCTTTACATCCGTTATATTAATTAGGGATTCCCGTATATAGCAAAAACGCACCCCATAAAATGTAGGGGGCGGGGTTTAAGGTGATATGGCCTAGTGGTCTGGCGTGTCGAACTGAAGGTCTTGTGGTTAATCTACACATTTCGGGTTCGAATCCAGCCATGGGCTAGTGGTGCTTGCGTCCTTGGGCAAGACGCTTTGTCACATATTGCTCCTCTGTTCTCAGGAGTAAATAGGTACCTGTGAGGGTAGAGATGGCTTTGTGGCTCGATTAGCCTCTGTGCACTGAATACGGTAGCCGGGGCTCAGGGGCTGTATACTCCCCAGGGAGTTGAGATGGTTTTGAGGAATGTAAATTATCACCCGATGACCAGGGATACATTTGTAATGCTCAGTAGAGTATATCAATATACATGTAGTAGCTGCGCAATATGAATGTCCCATAATTATAATGCATAATGTCAAACATGACAGCTTCCTTGACTGATGGTTTTGCTGCCTTATGTGAGTTTATTTTCAAGATGGTACCACCTATCTATAGTTATGACGTCATACTTCATAGGTTAGTTATAATTGTAATTAATAATTGTTTCGGAAACATCTATTGTGTATTTTAAAATTCCCATTTCTTGCCCTGTTTCCTAAATTGGGTTCACACACCGGCCTGAGCGACCGGCCTAGACTCGCAACAGTCCTTCAGGTTTTTTTTATATGACAGCATGACTACACGATTATAACTTATAGGTTTGTCGTTTCCCATTATAATGCAATCGGGATGTTTAAAAAATGACCAGATCTATTTGTTGGGGTTTGTGTGTATTTTAATTTTACAAAAATACATCAATGACCTAATAAAAATTGCAATTGAACAACATGGAATCAGTTCCACATATGGATTGTCTTCAAATTGAATCGCACTACATTTTTTCTCTTTAGTCTCGAATGAAGGAAATGTGTTTTTACATTTTCCAAACATTTTCCAAACTAAATCCAATTATAGTAATACTGCTTTCGAGACGCTTCTGTATATTTCGCAAGTTCATCATTGTTGCAGTTGCTGCTGTTTTTGTTGCTGTTGCTGCTGTTGTTGTTGTTGTTGTTGCTGCTGCTGTTGTTGCTGCTGTTGTTGTTGCTGTTGCTGTTGCTGCATGTTGTTGCTTTTGCTGATCGATGTTGCTGTTGCTGATACAGGTGATGTTGTTGATGATGTTGCTGCTGTACGTTGTTGCAGTTGCTACTGTTTCTTCTGCATGTTGCTAATGTTGCTGCTGCTGATCTTGTTGCTTATCTTGTTGTTGTTGCTGATGCTCAGCTCAAGCTGTTAGCTGATGTTGCTGTTGCTGCTGTTGCTGATTTTGGTGATGGTTTTGCTGCTGTTGCTGTTGCTGATACAGATGATGTTGCTGCTGTTGTTGCTGTTGCTACTGTTGCTTCTGCATGTTAGTCCTGTTGCTGCTGTTGCTGCTGTTGCTGCTGTTGCTTCATCCATATGCCCCGTTTCACTTTGAAGTTAACAACCAGGCGCATCTTGTGTGTATTTGTGAACTTTTGCTGAGTGTATAAGAATGCTACACACGATGAGTGTAGCATTTGATCGGTCATCCCTCCGCTGGGAGTGCAGCCAATCTAGACAGAGTCCCCAGCCCATCGCCATTCTCAATCTGAATAAGTAGATGTGACTTCCAAAATCCCTCTCTTTAAGAGTTTCATATTTCTAATACGGCCCTGGTCTAAGACGGACCATTTGTCCGGAGGTGTGGACACCAATACCTCCCTGGACATTTTAAGGCCTGGATCGAATAACTATGAAATCTCTTCTCTGATTCTATAGACATGCATGAGGTTTTGTCTTCTGTTTGATTCAGAAACAGAAACGGTCTACCTGTTGAAGATTCATCTGAGTTGAAACTATTTTCAGAGTGTTATATGATTATTCCTTCACCATCGCATTCTTAAAGGTACTATCATACTTTGGTAACATACCGAAACAGAAATGTTCACAGATTTACATATAACTTACAGGGTATAAAGATGGTGATAGTAGAAACATAGCGTTACAATTTCTGTGCCTGAAATGCTGTATTTATCCAGAAAAGAGTAAAACCAGTGACCACAATTTTTTTTGGTCGTTCAAAGATCAAAAATAAAAGAGAAAAGACTTATGAAATACTGTGGCCATTTCTCACCGTTTTCTCAAAAAGTGGGCACCGTATGGGGCTGACATTTTTCACAGATGACCTGTATCTTCCTTGATATTTTTGCCCATAAATCTGCATTTCTTTGACAAAAACCAAAGTATGATATAACCTTTAAAAGTACTATCATACTTTAGTAGGAAACCAAAACAGAAATGTTCACATATTAAAATAATTCCGTGTATGTTTTTCACTGTTTTTCTCAAAAAGTCCACCCCGTATGGGACTGAAATTTTCACAGATGACTTTTACTGGGTTTACTTTTGAGTAATACGTTAAGAATGAAATTTTATTTCCTCGGAATTCAGCGAAACTAGAGTTTATTTTTCAACTGTAAAAGAAACGACACAGACTACTTTTTGGAAAATGATACTTGTAACGAAACCAACACGCCTGCAGATAAAAGAGGTTTCTATAGCCTGAAATGCTGACATAGTGTGTATTTTGTAAGGTCAAAGTGAATGCCCTCTGGAGCCTGTATAGACATTTTAACAGGTGATTTCATTCCATCCCTTATGGAGACAGGAACTCTACCCCGAAAACCCAAATCAATCCATATTTTGACCCCGTTGCATACATTGACTTTGACTAGATGTTTTATGTATCTTAAATGATCCTTGGGATAGAACGGTATGTGTGTGGTTTCATGGCTTCTGACTGCCAGACGAACAAAGATAATTGACTATTAGGGACACCACCAACGTAGGGCTGGATAGCTCAGTTGGTATTAAGAGCGCCGGTACCGTATTCAGGAGGTCGCTGGATCGAATCCCGCCCCAGTCAATTTTTCTTTGTTTACTTTCCAATGACTTTAAATCCAGTCAGATATTCCCAGAGATTTAAAACCTTACAGTTATTTGTACAGAGTTTATAAAGGGGACATTGTATACACATAAGGTCAAACAATGATGTATGTTTAAGCATGTTCTTCACAAAAATGTTTACGGAAAAAAAGAAAAATGCAAATATTTATTGTTGTTTTCCAATTTCAAATCGGTCTACGTTTATAGTAATTGAATGATATAAACATGCTAATTAAACCCAACTTTTGTAACAGGTGATAATTGTAAAATATCTTAATTGCAAAATAAGTGCTGAAATAACATTATTCTAGAAGTATGAAATAGAGGAATAGATATAATCGTTTTCCTAGATTTTGATATACATTTTACCAATTAAAAAACCAAAAAAATATAAACATATATTTTACGTAAACTTTAGGACCTATGTTTTCAGATGAATGTTATTTCTTTATAATTTGTTTAAATTTTCAATTTTGTTTAATGTTTAAATCTTAATTTTTGGGCAAGTCAGTATGTCAGAAGAAAACTGCTCGTTCAAGCTATATTGCATAATCTGATTTTAAACTGTTATAGTTTGTACGCTTTATGTTGACGCTTATGACACGATGTGAAAACATTTCATTTGTACCATAAAGGCTTCAAAATGGAACTTCTATAATGTATGGAAAAATAAACATCAAGTCCCAAAGAACCTCACATAGGACATAACAGACCCTTATAGCAATAACCGTAGGAGTTATGGTCAACCCAAGGACATACAATGACACAGGGTACATCTGTATACGGCAGATCTGCAACCTAAATCTCCAAACCGTAATAAGATATCTAGTAACCTGGTAAATGAAAAGCTAAGAAAAACAGGCAAAGGGATAGACGGACAATATAATAGCTCCAGGGTATTAATAACAGAATAGAGGATATGGACCAAGTTTACAAAAGAAGATCTCTGGCGCTCCAGCTCATGAAAAGAAACAAAACCATGCATCATTAAAAAGGAGATGCTAGGCTCCCTTCATGCTATAGATGGGTTTTGTTTTGGACTAATATTTGCAGGGAATACTATATGGATTTGCTATTGACATGTGTGCTTTTTGATACTTGACATCTTTAAGTTTCGTGGAGGTTTTCATTTTTTTGTATGTGTCCTTTTTGGTGTAGCATGATACCGAGGAAATCCTGCAAGGATATCTTTTCTTTTATACTACTGTGAATTTCATTCAAATCTTGTGACTAGCGTTCTCATTGCGCGTAACGTTTCCGGAAATTCAAGCTCATAAATCGACTTATCAACTCGATTCATTTGAGAAGTGTCTGCTGTTGTTTCTTGTTTGTAACTTCCTCGGGCTTAGGCCATTTTTTATTGTTGTATTGGCGTAACCCGCCCGACCCAAAAATATGCCCCGACCGTAAACATTTTAAACCCCAAAAAAAACCACAAAACAGAAAATTTAAAAATAAAACAGGGAAACCCCCCCCCCCCCAAAAAAAAAAAAAAAAACACGCAAATTTGTATGCAGATTAAAAGCTTAAAAGGAGCAAAAGATGGAAACCAGACTGGGTAAAATTGTAATGTCATTTCTTGTCGTTATTTGACTCGTCAAATACTGTGATATACTGGGGGAAAAAAAGCATTTAATACAGGGGAAAAAACAAAAAAACAAAATCCGCCCGCCCTACCCTATTTTCCAACCCTCCGTTACTCCAATACAACAAATTTTTTTTGGCCTAATGAATAACTGTTTCATGGAGCTGCCAGGCATTATTGGTTATGTCAAGTTTTGTAATATGTTTCGTCAGTTAAGCTCTCATGACCCAACAGACATAGCTCTATAATTCTCTATGTAATGAAAGGTATAAAATATTATTGGATAAGGTCACAGAACATCAGTCACACTTTGTCTGATCCAATATGTACATGAAATAATAACGCTGTGACAAATTGAGCTCAATCAAACATCTGAGTCACGAGAAAATAGCTAAAACCCGACTAAATTATTCTTATAAAACATAAAGAATGGTTTAGATCTTACCCCAAAATCAAAATTGTTTTCAGTCTTTGTTTTATTCATTTCTGGCGGAACTATTTTAATGGTATGTTTCTACCACCACTATCTTCATACCCCGAGAGTTATACGTAAATCTGTGAACATTTCTGTTTGGGTATGTTACCAGTCCTGTACTGTAACTTTAAAGGTACAATACATGATTGGTAAAAGTCACAGGACAGCAGTCAAACTTTATCTGATCAAACATGTACATGAAATAATAAACCTGTGAAAATTTGAACTCAGTCGGACATCCGAGTCACGAGAAAATAGCGAGAACCCCACTCAATTTTTCATATAATACATGGTTTAGATCTTACCCCGAGATGAAAACTGTTTTCAGTCTTTGTTTTATTCATTTCTGGATATACACGTACAGTATTTCAGGTGGAAATATTTTAACGGTATTTTACCGGCACCATCTTCATACCTTGAGTGAAAGGGGATAACTAACACAACTCAAGTGAGGGTGTCCTTTATGTTTGTTCCAAAAATCGTTCGGACGAACGATCTTCAGAAAAGACACTAAATCTTGATTTCCTTGAAAAAAAAACAGCATCTGATGAACCAAGATTTCCCATGATGACTCTTTGCACTGTTTACGAACTGTTGAGCCCATTTTCTGTCTCAAACTCAATAAAAAAAATTGAGGCCTTGTAAATCCTATATTCTCCCTTTTATAAACTGCTGCAAACTGATCAATGGGCAAAATAATGACCTGAAATTCATAAAATGCTTGGAGTTAGGAGGGCCTGGTACGTTTCGATCGTAGATAGAAGGATCTTTAACCTTCGATGAAGATCCTCCTAGGATCGAAACGCATCAGGCCTTCCTAACTTCAAGCTTGATTTTTCTATCACATAGTTTTATCTTTTCTAAGCACCCTTCTCAAGAAATATCGGATCATTTCACAAACAATGAGATATCTCATTGTTTATAGTCCATGACCTCCATGAACTCAAAACTCCTACAAGGACATTGTTTACGTAACACAATTTTTTTCAGAAATGAAATGAAACAGCGTGTTAGGAATTGTTGTAATACGATGTGTTTATTTAACAGATTCAAATACATGACGTCCATATAATATTTCTGCACGAATGTATATCATCATCGTCATGCATTGTACGTTATTTATCTGGACTGCTCAGATAATTACTCCAGATCAAATTGAAGACGAAGGTTGAGTATATTTCACTTTATTAGTCGCCTGGCCGGGCGAAATGCCCAGCGGAACTCTTCAATAGATGTCCTCAAGTATCCAAATGAGTGACTTGAAGGCCTTCAGATGCCTCTTGATTCCCAGCTGAGAGTCAGGCCTGAAGTCGAACAAACAACTTTGCCAGATGGAAAATCTCGGCCGGTGGAATTGCTCTTTTTAATTCGATACTGTAAAAAAAATAAGATCGAAATTAAAATGTCACGAAAGTTATGATGTTCATAGCTTGCATTTTGTTATTTTTTTTAAATACCATAGCAAATGGTCGGCATCAAACAATTTAAAGATAAATATCATTATTTGGGTTTTGTCACAAAAAAAAATACAGATTCATGCGCAAAAAATATCAAGCGGGATACAGTAACAGTCATCTGCGAAATTTCAGTCCCAAACGGTGCCAGCGTTTTGAGAAAACAGTGAAAAATTGCGACAGTATTCCTTAAGTCTTTTCTCTTTTATTTTTGATCTTTTAAAGATCAAAAATAATTTGGTCACTGGTTTTACTGTTTTCTGGATAAATACAGCATTTCAAGCAGAACAATTTGAACGGTATGTTGCTACCATCAAATTCCTTATACCTTGTAAGTTATACGTAAATATGTGAGTATTTCTGTTTCGGTGTGCTGCCAAAGTATGATACTACCTTTAAGATATTTTTTTAAGATACCTTTAAGATCTGTTGTTGGGTTGTAGCGCATAAGCATGTACATGCTTTTTGCTGGCTCTCCTAAAGAGCTCTTACTTGCTTGTTTATACTTGGTTTCATCAATTTTTGTTGTAAGTAGTCTTTAATATATGTATCCTAGATACTGCTGGTCAAATTTGAATAATTATTTGTTTGATCTCATGCTGTATTTTGATGTTCAATTTTTGTGGATTCTGCTTAAATTCTTCTGTACACAAGGAGCCAGTCTTAGTGTATAGCTTTATGTTGAGTTAGTATTCTACTATGTACTGTATGCATGGGTGATCTTGATTCAATTGGGACTATAAAGCAAGCACAATGGGACCTATTCAGCTTGGACTTTTGTTAACTCTCTGCCTGTATGGTACTCTATGTAAGACTGTACACTGCAACGTACAATCTACTTTTGGATTTTCAAGACATGAACACTTCGTTAGAAAACAGTTTCTTCAAAGGAGAATTCCATACCATCCGAATAGTTGCTCTTCGTTTCAACTGGAACTGCTTCATGCGGGAGATGTGCATCCTAATCCCGGACCTGAAAATCGTGATGGCACCCCACCATCCTCTACCACTCATCGCGACGATCATCATCATCAGCAGCAGAATATTCAGAGAATTCAGTATTCTAAAGCGGAACTATCTCAATGGAGATACAAAAAGTTTCAACTGCCTTCCAACGTTAGAAATGTTATCAACGAGATTGGAGTTCAACGGAAGAAAACGAGGAGAGGCAGGCGTGGTGGTCGGAGAAGAAACTACCTTAGGTTTTCAAAGCCCTCTAAATCATCATCAAACATTCTACTATGTTCAATGAATGTGCGATCAGTACGTAACAAAACAGCATTGATCAATGATTTCATCTGCGACAGCGATGCTGATATAGTTTCAATGACTGAAACATGGCTGACAGATAGTGACTCGACAGTTCTACAGGAATTTATCCCGTCTGGATATAAGTTCATTCATCATCCTCGAAGCAGCCGCCGTGGTGGGGGAACTGGACTTGTCTACAGGGAAACTTTCAACGTTCTGCAAGCTGCAGCTGGTGAGATGAACTCTTTCGAGTATGCAGAGTACCAAATTACATATAAAAACTATCAATTGTGCTTAATCAATATGTACAGACCACCCTACTCAGAATTACACCCAGTAACTGTAGCTTCTTTCATATCTGAATTCAATGATTTCATTCAAAACCATTTACTGTCTCGCATCCCTTTATTAATTGTTGGCGATCTTAACATACATGTTGATACTATAAGTAGAGATTCGCAATCCTTCCTAAACCTTCTTGAGTCTTTGTGCTGTTCACAGTTAGTTAATTTTTCTACACATTCTCACGGCCATACTCTTGATTTGATAATTAGACGAGAATCTGATGAAAATATTATCATCGGAAGACCATGGGCACACCCATCGCTTATCTCAGATCACATACCTATAATGTGTAATCTAAATTCAAGAAAACCCCATCTACCTGTCAAACAAATATCTTTTCGAAAGATTTCTACTGTCAACGTTGAGCTGTTACAAAGAGACATCAGTGAGAGTTGTCTGTGTATAAAAGAAACACCTGAGGATGTTACTGATTTAGCAATATCATATAACACAACTCTCAGTGACATCTTAGACAAACATGCTCCCAAAATCACAAAAACTGTTGTCTTACGCCCTAGAGTGCCATGGTGGACCGATGGTCTATTGGAAGATAAAAGAAAAAAGCGAAAAGCAGAGAAACGTTGGTTAAAATCGAGAACAGACAAAGACTGGGAAGATTTTAAGTCAGCTCGAAACTCATACTCTTTCTCATTGCATAACGCACGAACAATTCACCTGAAAGGTCTAGTCTCTGAACATAAAGATGATGCTAAAGCAGTGTTCAATATTGTGAAGGGGCTGCTTAGTATGTCAAATAAACAGCCCACTATACCTTGTAATGTCAGTACACAAGAGTTTGTCAACAACTTAGGGAAATTTTTCATTGATAAAGTGCAGAAAATTCACAGTGACATTGATTCAAAACTCAGTAACATAGACACACCGATCAGTGATGAAGCTCCAGAAAAATCACAAAATGAAATGCTAACTAATTTTAAATTGCTATCACAACGAAATGTTGTTGAATTGATATCCAACCTTAGTAAAAAGTCTTGTCCTCTGGACCCATTACCCACCAAGTTGTTGTTACAATGCCTTGATGTATTGACACCTATTATCACCTCTTTAATAAACCTATCCATGTCAACGGGGCAGTTCCCTGCACTGTGGAAGGTTGCTTTAGTAAAACCATTACTGAAAAAACCTGGTCTTGAATCAGAATTCACTAATCTTAGACCCGTCAGCAATCTGAGATATATTTCTAAGTTAGTAGAAGGCGCTGCTACCCAACAAATCATAGAGCACCTTGAATCAAACTCATTGTTACCATTCAATCAATCTGCATACCGAAAATTTCATAGTACGGAAACAACATTGCTCAGAATCAAAAATGATCTTCTTATGTCAATGGACAATCAGAAGATTACCCTGCTCCTTTTACTTGATATGAGCAGTGCTTTCGATACGATAGATCATTTGAATTTGTTAAAAACCTTGAAAAGCCATTTCTGGATTAGTGGCAATATTCTAGATTGGATTGAATCCTACTTGTCTGACAGAAAGCAGATAATTGAAATCGATGACATTGTCTCGGAGGAATTCAGGGTGCCCTTCGGTGTTCCTCAAGGGTCACGTCTCGGCCCTTTGTTGTTTACATTATACACGAGTCGTCTCCTGACAAATATCCAAAATAAGTTTCCGGGTATCAACTGTCACTGCTATGCAGACGACACACAATTGTATCTTTCGTTCTGTCCTGGTTCACCAAATGAAAATGATTGTATTTCACTTCTGGAAACATGTATTAGTTATATTAGGACCTGGATGTTACAAAACAAACTGAAGTTAAATGATAGGAAAACTGAACTCTTGGCCATTGGTACTCCACGTCAGGTTTCAAAATTCAGGGCACGGGATATTTCAGTAGGCGACTGTGTTATAACTCCATCTGATACTGTTAGGAACCTAGGTGTTTTATTTGATACCAACCTAAATATGGAAGCCCATATAACTAGTACTTGCAAATCAGCCTATTTCATGATATATAACTTGAGACGTATTCGTAAATACTTTGATAAAGATACAATGAAAACAGTCATTCATGCGTGTGTCACTAGCAAATTAGACTACTGTAACAGCCTACTGTATGGGCTGCCAGATGCACAAATTTCCAAGCTTCAAAGGGTCCAAAATACATGTGCACGACTTATCTATAATCTCCCCAAGTTCTCTTCAGTCACCCCTCTCCTTAAGGAACTACATTGGTTACCCGTTCGACAAAGAATCACTTTCAAAATACTAATGATAATTTACAAAGCACTGAATGGTCAAGCCCCAAATTACATAATTGAACTACTGAATCTAAAATCTGAATCACATGGTCATAACTTACGTAGCAGACATGACAAATTTACACTACAAATACCCTCATATAGAACAAAAGTTACTCTTGGAGATAGGTCATTTTTGTGTGCAGCCCCCAGGTTATGGAATGTATTACCACTTGATATAAGGAAAGCCCCTTCTCTCGCAAGTTTCAAATCTAAACTGAAATCTCATTTGTTCAATAGCATTAACTAGCTTCTATGAGCTCTTAAAGCGCAATAGAATATATTTAAATAATTGTTGCGCTTTATAAATCTTTATTATTATTATTATTTATATGATTTTAAAATTCCAACTGCCGCATCTTAAACAATTTAATGCTTATGTAGACTTTCTTTTTAAAAATTTTATTGAATAAAAACAAAATGCTGAAATACGATTTAATATGCGATTTATGTTAAGTTTGACGTCAATACTAAAGACACGTGCTACCTTCGGCGTACTCGATCCTAAGGTTATTATTTTTGTGGTTGCTTTCTTCTCATTTTCTAAAAATGCTGCGCATTGCCCAGCTTTCAATTTCCCTTGGTATCCGATTTCATTCGGACCTGGGGTACTCAATTGCAGCGTGGGGCCGGCAACTTGCTTTCTATTCCTGTCATTGTTCGCCGAACAAGCAGGTCAGATGAAGGCCACTACACATCAAGAATATTATTTTTAAGGTTCATGTTTGCCGTGTCATACTTTGTCATTAAACACTCCTACATGATTCTTATCGTTGTATGCCCATATGCTGTTCATATAGGACATCATACAAAGTGATTCTATATCTGCTCTGCCGAATGCCGATGCTTGAGTGTATATACCATTTCAATTAATGTTCACCTGGATATTCCACTACAATCATTTCGCAGGCTTTTATATAAATCCGAATCCTTTGTCAGTAGTTAAGCTCGTTTTACTTCAGTGAAATTAAAATATCACACACTGTACCGTTCTTCGTAGTATTTAATGTGTGCTGAAAATACATTTGAATGATGAAGGTTATATTTTGAAGGATTAATGTAAGAAATGGGTTTTTGAAAAAGGTTGCAAAATAAGACCTTGATGGAACTTGAAGGTTACACAATGACGGCAAATACTGGAGCAGTAAATCAATTTGGATGATGCACATTTGGCTGTAATGGGCGAAAACACATAATCTGTCTGGCGCCATTTTGTAAATTATCAAATCAACTTAACGAAGACTTATTTTTTCATTGCAAAATCATGGGGTGATCATTCATATCCATAGGATGATCATACAAAGTAAATCAAACTTGATTATATGTAGATACAAGTTACAAGTCATTATAGTCATTGAAAGGTGAACAAAGACTAATTGACTGAAGCGGCATTCGAACCGGCGACTTCCTGAATACTTTATGGCGCTCTAACAACTGAGCTATCCAGCCCTACGTTGGTGGTGTCCCTAACAGTCAATTATCTTTGTTCATTTGGCAGTCAGAAGCCATGAAACCACGCACATACCGCCATATATCAAGGAGCATTTCATCGATAATCGCGGTAATGCTGCAACCTGACAACATTCATTATTCAAAAGTGAAATTTTTTAATTTAAACGATGGCAAATCTCGGGTTTTTTTTTTCAAATAACCACACTGAAAACTGACTGAAATTAAAAAGAACATCTCTAAAATCTCTAAAACCATAATTCATAAGTGTTTATTTAAGATCAGATTTAACTATGTATTTCAAAATGTTGTTAAGGTAATCTGTTTATTCACTGAAGTAATTGTGGTGAAAATGGTAATATTTCATTCAAGGCCGATATTCTGTTTAGAAAAAATTTATGTAAGCACATACGTGAACTTATACACTCCACCCGAACATTCTTTGCGGTTGACAAAAATGATTTGTCAAAAAGATGATTTGCTAGGTATAATTCTTTGAATGATCTTCAAATCATTTCTAACCTGACGTGTAGCTTTAATAACATGTCCGTGATTTGTGAGTGTTTGGGTCTAGGTGTTTACATTACTAGATAGTTTTGCGTGTGTGCAGCGGGGAGTTAACGGTACGGTGCAAGGGGACAATTCTATAGGAATTAACATTTTTCAGTACCAGGTATCTAGTCTTTATAAAAGTGTTTCTATACTGGATCTACTTGTCAATGTAGCTCACAATGATGGCCAATTGCCCTGAATACGAACGCCTTTTGCTCCAAATGTAGCTTATAATGATTGGCAATTGCGCTGACTATGGCCCGTTTACTCCTGTCAAAGAAAATGTATTAATTGATGGTCCCCCACAATTGCAGTCTATCCCTATTGTCCCTTATAATCCTTTGTGCTTAAAATACGTTGAAAGATAGTCGTCTAGACAAAACAGTCCAAAAAGGGTTATATCCTCTTGAGTCTATTGTAAGGCAGGGAATCACAGCACGTGCACGGCCCCCACTGTGATGTATAATACACCTTTCTTGATTGAAAGGCATTTGGTGCAAGTATGGCGAGAGGAGTAGTCAGGCGCCCGCGGTCTAGAACTGTAACCTGCTCTAAATTGCTTGATGACAACTAATGCATTGGCGATACCGTGTCTACGAAGGACTTACTCCCAGCGTTTTTAATAAGTCTCCGCTACGATATGAAGCCCAGCTGCATAGCAAGTCCAGTATAAATTACCCATCTGTATTTATCTCTACTTCACATTTCTGCAGTTCCTTTGGGTAGTCATCGCACGCATTGAGATGACGACTTGACGTACTTCAAGACTTATTGCGATTCCAAAAGGTAGGTTTGTCTCTTCCTTACTCTAATGGTCCGAGTTAGCAGTTTGTTTCACAAGAAAAACCACAAAACTTAAAGGTGATATTATACTTTGGTTTTTCTCAAAGAAATGCAGATTCGTGAGCAAAAATATCAAGAAAGATACTGTAACAGTCATCTGTGAATTTTCCAATCCCATACGATGCCAACTTATTGTGGAAACGCCCACGGTATTCTTAAACTCTTTTTACCGGTATTTTTGTTTATCTTTCAAAGGTACAGTACAGGATTGGTAACAGACGCAAATAAAAATGTTCACAAATTTACATATAACTTTCAGGGTATGAAGATGGTGCTGGTAAAAGCCTGTTAAAATATTTCTTTCCGAAATGGTGTAGGCCTATTTATCCAAAAATTGGTAAAATAAAGACCAAAAACAGTAATGTTTTGATCTCGGGGTAAGATCAAAACCATTCTTTATGTTTCAAACGAACAACTGAGTCTGGTTTTCGCGGTAGTTCTCGTGACTCAGATGTCCGATTGAGCTCAAATTGACACAGGTATATCATTAAATGTATGTGGTGGATCAGACAAGGTGGGAGTGCTGTTCTGTGACCTTTACCAATCTTGTATTATACCTTAAAAAATCAAAATAGTTTTTGGTCATTGGTTTTACTCTTTTCTTGATAAATACAGCATTTCGGGCAGAAAAACTTGAACCATAAAGTTTCTACCATTTGTTAAATTTGTGTAAGATTTATATTCGGTATGCTACCAAAGTATGATAGTACCTTAACCCAGTGCTTGCTAAAAAATTGTACGTCTGTTTTGGGGACGCCTTGTGACCAGTGTTGTAGTCGAGTACTTTATTCCGAGTACCAAGTACTGCCGAGTACTTTGACTGCCGAGCACAAAGACAGGTCGAGTACTTTGCCAGTCAAGTACAAGTACCCGAGTACAATATACGAGTACAAGTACTTGCCTTCCGAGTACGAGTACAAGTACTTATCTTCCGGAAAAAAAAAACGAACAAGTTGCGCTGTAGCTGATCTAAAAATGGTAGTCAACACAATCATGTGGCTATGCGTTGCAACAGTAATACGTTACAACAACGTAATCGCCAGGCACGGCGAAGTCTATTTTCCAGACTCAACTATTCATAAGCATGTAATTTCTATATGCTAGATTCGATTCATTGTTAGAATGCTCAGATCCACGAACTTTTAACTGAACAGATTTTTTTTATCGAGTACTCTTTTTCGAGTACGAGTACGTACAATTTTTGGATGTCGAGTTCCGAGTATTTTGTAGCCCGAGTACAAGTACCAAAGGACGAGTACGAGTACGAGTACTCTGAAACCGGTACTCGAGTAATACTCGAGTGTGAGTACCGAGTACGAGTACTACAACACTGCTTGTGACCTCCCCAAATTTAAGGGCAAGAGCATCATTTGTCCGGCTACGCATAATACATGTACATCCATTGTAATTTCACATTCGGTCGATGTGTTGTGTGAAGTGGGGTATGAGTTAGATGTTTGTGTTTTGGCATGTAGAATCAGTAGTTTGGTCATTTTTGTTTTGTTTTTTTTCAAATATGGCCAACAGCCTTATCGGGAATGACGTAAAAAAATTAAATCAATACATTTTTCTCCAATGTTAGATTTTTTGTGGACAGTTAAAAAAAAATTCACATTCTTTCACCCCTTTAGTTTAATGAAAACGCGAGTGCAAATTTTGCCGCTTTTAGTTCTTTACATTTTCTAAGCAAACAACTCTAGGCAAACTATTGTATACTTACAAAATAGCCTTTGAGGGCGAGTATGGGGGTAGGCTCTCTACAAGTCGCCCACACACTGTAACCATATCCACTTTTCAATTATTAGATTGGTAACAACGGGAAATTGGATCACGTAAATGACTCGCAACGGAATTACATATTTCGTTCTTGCAATTGAAAACTAAATCTAAGAGATTGGAGACCCAGCTTATGACATCGCAGTCAGGCCGTGATAAACCCCTATTGCCTTGGTGGAAAATTAATATCGGAACCTCCCTTAAATGTTTCATGGCAATGTGAAATTTTGATGAATGGCCTACTAAAAGAACAGCTTCATCTTGTTAAAAATTCTGTTTATCACAATGTCGACTGCGAATTATTTGAGCTTTCTTTACTAATTAAATGACGCCAGTATATACAGTGTGTATCAAAAAAACGCAACAGGATTTAAATTCAAATTTGTGAAGATTGTGTTAGCTGTAAAGCAAAGTGAGTAGTATCATGTTAAAGCCACATTTCTCTTCTTTCCAATGATATGGTTTTTTATTCATACACGGTCACGGATGGCTGAGTAATCATTCTTTTTCTACAATGGGTCAGAATGGACTTGGGACCAAGTTTTACACACGGCTTAATTAGAGCATCAAACACAAAAGTCATCAATGATTCTTTGTCGGAGAGTTGCAAAATCAGGTGGAGGGGTAATAAACACTTTGCCAAAGAAAACAGTTACAAGTCAGATACGGAAATGGATACTTACAGATTTTAAATGAAAATGTGATCGGGATTCCTGAATTAATGGAAAACTTTCCTATGCAACAAATGGATGTGTTCAGACGCCTATGGAGGGCACAGGATGGTGCACCAGCCCATCGACTAGTTGCAGTAAGAAACAGATTGGCTGAGGTTTTTGGACATCGAGTGATTGCTTGTATCATGATATGGAGTGGCCATCGCGATCTCCGGATCTGACTTGTGACTTTTTCCTCTGGGGGTTATCTCAAGAGCAAAGTGTTTATTACCCCTCCACCTGATATTGCAACTCTCCAAAAAAGAATCATTGATGTGTTTGATGCTCTAATTAAGCCGTGTGTAAAACTTGGTCCCAAGTCCATTCTGACCCATTGTAGAAAAAGAATGATTACTCAGCCATCCGTGACCGTGTATGAATAAAAAACCATATCATTGGAAAGAGGAGAAATGTGGCTTTAACATGATACTACTCACTTTGCTGTACAGCTAACACAATCTTCACAAATATGAATTTAAATCCTGTTGCGGTTTTTTTTATACACACTGTATACTAAAATGTTATTCCTTAAACGAAATCTGATACATTAGAGTTTTATGTCGATATCTGTCTAAAGAGTATGTAGCTGGCATAGTAATTGACTTGGCGTTTAACTTAATTCCCTTTTCCGGTCTTAAAGCACACTTGATATCGACAGGGAAAAAACTGTCAAATAATTGTGTTGGTTCTGTGTTAAATATAATACATAATAGGTATTTCAATTGTTTGTGCTATTGCAATCCAATCTCTAAGCTATACATGTAAGCCTATGCCGCTTTAAATTAATTTATTAAAAATAAGTTAAGCATTGCGTGGCGAGAATGTGGCAACTGCTTCTAATGTGGAGCTATAGACCGGCAGCCCAGAGCATTTTGATCAAACGAACGAGGTACCAATATCTGAACACAGTGAGCATTTATGGTGTAATGTATCATACATAGATATAGATGTCTGCCGGGACCCCCCTGCTGCATGTGCCGCCTGGGGGCCTCTTAAAGACCCCAACATTTACATTAGATCAAACGAACGAGGTACCACTTCAAACCAATTTCAAATGAACAGGTACAACACACAAAGTATGGAATGGCCCATGCCAGACAAATTTTCTGCTGCAGATTAGGGCCCGACAGACGTCCCTAGGGGGGCCCCAAAAGAATTACCTTAGATCAAACATTGGAGGTACCACTTGAAACCAATTTCAAATGAAGAGGTACATCACCCAGAGCACAGAATGGCACATGCCAGACACATTTTCTGATGCAAAAGGCCTGCCAGACGCCCCCAAATAATTATGACCTCTACCCATAGGCTTACATGTAAATTCTTATCGTCTTAAATCAGCAACATATCCTTATGTGAATTACTTGAACCTTTTTTGATGTTTCAATGAGGCCCAAATAAACACGTACCAAAAATAAACGTCATGCGCCTCAGCGTTTTTGATATACGGCCATTTGAAATTTGCTCAAAATGCCCCCTTTTTTAGCTCCGCCCCCGGCCGAGTCGCGAAAACGTGTCATCGTGCATTTTTTCAAGGCCATAACTTGATAGTGGTAATAGCTATAGAGCTGAAAATTTGTATTCTTACTAACCTTATGCCCTAGATTCATAATCCAGCCTTAAATAGTAGATATTAAGTCCACTTTTGTACAATTATTTACCTACACTAAGCATTAAAGAGAAGACGAAATGCCCCCAGCCGAGTCGCGAAGACGTGTCATCGTGCTTTTTTCAACTTTTAGAGGTCATAACTATAACGGTAACAGCTATGGAACTGAACATTTGTTTTCTTACTAACTTTTGGCCCTAGATTCATTATCTTGCCTTAAAACCCTAACCCCCTGGGCGTATGTGCGGGGTACCATGCTCAATCCAACAGAGTCCAACATTTGCTAAAAACGAGGTTACTGCTGAATCCAACAAATCCAACTCTGAAATAACTACTGTCTGTTCTACACTGGACTGCTGAATCCAACAAATCCAACTCATGGCCAAAAATGAGTGTACTGCTGAATCCTACAAATCCAACACTTGGCCAGAAATGAGACGACTGCTCGATCCAACAAACCAACTTTACATATTGTAGAGTAACCTGCTCAATCCAACAAAGTCCAACAAGAATATCAACCATCTGTTTACTGCCCAATCCAACAGTGTCCAACAAGCAGTAAAAACAGTTGGAATATGTTGTACTGAGCAGGGTTAGGGTTTTAAATAGTGGATATTGTGTCTATTTTGGAAGTTATTTGCCCATAAAATGCGCACTTAATTCAACAGAAAGTGATTGATTTTATTGATTTTTGGGGGTCACCCAGTGACCACATCAGGGGCCACAGGCCCACAGATCACCTTTTTCTGATAAGTCATTCATAGTGCATTACTACCACCAGAATTTAATTGGACATGAACAATCCATTTCTACAGGATTGGCATTCATCCAAATTTGGGTTCAGGTGAAAAAATCATAAAAGACCCCAAAAGACGGTCTTTCCGCCATGCAAGTGGTTCCCCCCATGGACAGTTAACAAAATAATTATTTTAAACTTAAAGCACTTAGTTAAATTTTGTATAATTAGATCTAATTACATATACAATTTCAGCTTTGGTACTCAAATCCTTCATGGTCAGGTTGTATTTTGAAGATTACAGAGTTTGTCATGGTTTTGAGCTTAAGAGTGACAAAGGCCGACATTATTATATTGCTTCCTTTGTGAAATTGGATGCAACATTTTTAATTTAAAGTTTGGAAAGGTCCTCCATGAATTTGCAATGGATCGTGTAGCATTATGGTTCCATTTAGAGGGCAAGTGGAACGGGTGGAGAGGATGTCCTTGATGTCCTGTCATCAAAACGCATAATCTCTTCAGCATTTCGTTTTCTCTTTAATGCTTACTCTAGGTAAATAATTGTACAAAAGTGGACTTAATATACTATTTAAGGCCGGATTATGAATCTAGGGCATAAGGTTAGTAAGAATAAAAAAAAATTCAGCTCTATACCTATTACCATTATCAAGTCATGGCCTTAAAAAAAATGCGTTTTCGCGACTCGGCCGGGGGCGGAGCTATTAAAAAAGGGGGATTTTGAGCAAATTTCAAATGGCCGTATCTCAAAAACGCTTTAATAGGCGCATGAAGTTTATTTTTGGTATGTGTTTATTTGGGCCTCATTGGAACATTTTTTTTTAAAGTTTCAAGTAATTTGCACAAGGATCTGTGGTTGAGAGGTCATATTTGGGGGCGTCTGGCAGGCCTTTTGCAGCAGCAAATTTGTCTGGCATGGGCCATTCTGTGCTCTGGGTGATGTACCTCTTCATTTGAAATTGGTTTCAAGTGGTACCTCCAATGTTTGATCTAGGATAATTCTTTTGGGGCCCCCCTAGGGACGTCTGCCGGGCCCTTTGCATCAGAAAATTTGTCTGGCATGGGCCATTCCATACTTTGTGTGTTGTACCTGTTCATTTAAAATTGGTTTGAAGTGGTACCTCGTTCGTTTGATCACGTGTAATCAATGTAAGTTTTGGGGTCTTTAAGAGGCCCCAGGGGGCACATACAGCAGGGGGGTCCCGACAGACATATATATCTATGTATGATACATTAAACCATAAATGCTCATGTGTTCAGATGTTGGTACCTCGTTCGTTTGATCAAAATGCTCTGGGCTGCTGCTCTACTATTTTGTAGACGGAAGACCGGAAGACTTATAAATATGGGTCAAAGTTCAACCGCGCGCATGCGCATTTCAGATCGGCAGGAGCACCTTGTGCATTAGGTCACGACCCAGGAGCAGCGGCTGTCGTACTTCTATTACGATTGCTTGATTAGTGCCAGTAAGATGCTTGTGAGTAGTGATTCTCACTTCGGAACGTTCGTACATGGGCTTCACAGAGAGTCAGCACCACCGATGACATTAGGTACGGAGTGATCGGCGTATACATGATAGCTTCGACCGATTCGGAATCCGGCCCTATCTGTAGTATAGCAAAATATTAGCAAGGGTTTGAATACGTTACGGTGGCGTCTACAACCTATCTTAGAGCTACTGTTTGACCTCGGATTCGAAGAAAAAATTGAAAGTTAGGAATAAACATCAAGGAATGAAACTGGCATATGAGTGTCATTATTGGATACGCAGAACATTAGTTTCTTGATGTTAGAAATATTCAAATTAATAGTATTGAAATTTATTTCAAATGTTTTATGAAGCGCCCTCGCTCGTCCAGTCATTAAGTCTTTTGTTTATGCATGGAGGAAGGACGCTGAGGAAGATATGTTATGTATTATGTTTAAATGTAAAACCTTTTCACAAGACCATAGATAAGTAAGGTAACATAACACAAGACGTATGCTCATTATTTCCACAACCTTTAATAAAACATGCTCCGTATGCATCCAACTCAAGCTGAATATAAGGGTCATTGTAGCTCTATGATTTAACACATGGTCCTTCTGTTTATACTTAAATCTCTAATCATCCGTTTTAAATGTACTCGTTAGAATCTGTTAATGGGCCTACTGGATAATTATTCCTATTACCAACATATTCTCTTAATGATTAATGGTTAGACTACTAACTCTCTAATTAACGTCCGGAAAAACGCTTTTAATAACTCTAGACGACGTGATGGCGCGACATATGTTACGTAATTCACTTCAGACGCCTTTAGTAATTAGTAAATAACCTGGTAATCATGTAATACGTTAAACACCCCGCATACTTTACATATCTTATGAATAACTTCACTGATCTATAGCTCGTCTGGGGTTTGGTAGAGAAAATTTGGTAGAGAAATGTTCTCATTAAGCATTAAGAGTGTACACTGTCAACAATCTCGGTAACATGTTGTCCAGGTACCTTGTTGCTGAAAATGTTGTCACTGTACACAGAGCAAAACGAGTTGGGTAACATGTCGCAGCAACATCTCGGTAACGTGTTGGTCAAATGTTGCTAGTGTATACAGAGCCAAAACGAGTTTGGGTAACATGTCACACCAACATCTCGGTAACATGTTGGTCAAATGTTGCTAGTGTACACAGAGCCAAAACGAGTTGGGTAACATGTCGCAGCAACATCTCGGTAACATGTTGGTAAAATGTTGCTAGTGTACACAGGGCCTAAAGTCGTGTTGCCCAGGGGCAACATGTCACCGAAATTGTTGACATTGTACATTCACCTTAAGCCGGACTTCGTAGCATACTAGAGACGCGTAGTAATTCTGATCCAACGTTTGAGAAGATGTTAAACCAGGGGCCAATTGCAAAGAGCTGCTTAAAGCACTAAATTTTCTTCTCTGAGCATGCAAAATGTTCCTTAACCAAACAGGATTACTACCCAATGTCCATGTGATGTTTACTGCTTTTGACTTGTTTTCTGCGTGCCATTGTTTGCTGAGCATAACATTAACAAGGGGTTTTAAGAGCATAAGTCAGAGCATAAGTCAGCATATGTCAGCTTAAGCCAGCAGGCATAAGTCAGGGCATAAGACATGGCATTCGTCAGGGCATAAGTCAGCATAAGTCAGACTGTGACACCAATTTCTTACCAAGTGCTGGAGCGCTAAAATGAGCCTCAATCAGCATAATATATGCAGTGAGTTGGCATGAAACATTTTATTACATATCAAAATGTCAGGGAAAACAAGAACTAGAACTAAGGACATGGGCTTTATAGCACTAGAATTGACAGAGCATGATTGTCCCACAAGGACAACCTTTCCTTGTAGGCCTAACTGGCAATGGAACTAGAGATTGTATTGGGAGATAGCACTCTAGCTACCTGACAATACGACTGGAATTTATGCAGGAGCCCATTATATTAGACCTTGGCAAAAGCTTATAGAGGTATGCTAACGTACTATGCTCCACTCCCAGTGATATCCACAGCCTTATACATGAAGTTTAAAAAGAAGTTTCTGGAAAAGGGTTTGTATTATCCAATGGAGAGTTAAGAACGTCAGGCCCGCAAAATAAAAAAATAAACAGAAAGCTTGTTGGAGTAAGGTTAACATTTGACAATTCTCAAAACGTTCGTAGAGCTTAATTGCTGAGTCGAAATGAACATTCTTGCTTAGCATTGAATGGAACCTCGTTACCACAGTCAAGCGCTTCGCGAAAAGACGCTAGAAATTCAAACCTACAAACAACTTTTCCTTGTTCAGAAAGGTACAGTTAGCTAATAGCAAATGCTGCCTAGCTATTAGCAAATGTACCAAGGCTACGTCCTAATTTAGTAAGCATAACCAGTACATGTCACAAAATGTGAAAGCCCGAGTGAGCATCGGCAATATATTAATGCAAAGGGTAGACTCTTGAACGCAATGTGATCTTTATAGGAGGTCTTTAGCATCATATCTTCATATTCTGTTAAGATATGTTACTTTAAACGTTAAATTTCTAATTGACATGTTGATATTTGTATGAAGTCCCTATTCTAGACTGCTCATAGCTAGTCAATAAGCAGTGTGGCATTTGACCCATTTTGACATGATTGCCCTCAACCACCAAATCTAGGGATAAGACTGGAGCCAATAACCAAAGTACACTATCGGGTGAAGAACTATCCCAGGTATTCTGAGAACAGTACAAGGGGGATTGGGTGTACTTCAGGACGATGGAACACCTTTTTTTTCACCTCGCCATCCAAAACGAATTGAAGTATGGTAAACAAATTATATATAAGTTTGATAAAGATTGTGTTGATTATTTGAGTTGGGGCCCATTGAACAAATAATTAAAGTTAACTAAATATGTAAAGGTGATAGAACAGCTGCGGTCTGTTCATAATTTATTTGTTCATGGAATAAAAACTATTGATCATTGGAAACAGTAGAAAACAGCAAAAACCCATTGTAATTACGCGAATAAGGTAATTGTAATTGTGAGGTTTTGATCTCAGAGATCAAAACTGTTTTCGGTGTTTTTAGGCGGAATTTTTTAACGGCATGTTTATACCAGGTCCATCTTTATACTCTGTAACTTATACGTAAATCTGTGGACATTTCTGCTTTGGTTTCTTTTTTTACCAAAGTATATTTGTACATTTAAAAATTAATTTCGTGATTTTATTCTAAATCGATGTACACCACTTTACCCAAAGTCTGTATTGATATTGCACGGGTCGATCTCACCAAACTCATCGTAACTTACTATCAATCGTAGGACAAATGATGCATTGCAGTTCTACGTAAGATAGACCCCCTGCGATTTGTTTTCCTTCGTAAATTGAGTTACGATCGATCGTAGGACTTCGTGAAATCGACCCATGGGGACTTTTCCAAAGCTCGGCTCCGGCTCAGGCTCCGGCTTCGTCTCTGTTATCCATATGCTGAAAATATAGATATTTTTCATCGATGCTGCATGAAGCTCTGTTTTCTTTTTCAAACCAAATAATTACTTCCGACCCGCAGCCAAAAGCCTCTATTTTGATACCCGTAATTTTAAAATGGATTCACGAAATGGAGCCGCAGCCTTCCCCGGAGCCAAGCTTTGAGAAGGGCTCTTGGGTTACTTGCAATACCCTTTATACAATATTTTGTTTGCACGTTACGGAGATTATACCCCTTCAGCAAATGCAGTCAATATTTATACCTCACTTCCTCGGGAAGAGATCAAATAAGCATGATATCAGACGGAGCTTTTAGAATCTTATGTGAATGATTAACAGTTACATTGTGAATATCTAGGAAATGGTAAAACGGAATATTCATTATACTAAAGCCATCAACTTAAAATGCGTATCTTTGTCAGAGTGACTCGTGAAACGCAACGTTGAGTTTTCCTCCCATGCATGATATTTCTTGGTCGTTATGTTTGTCCCGCTCGTGCGTCGTAATTTGCTTTGACAAGTACTGAGATAAACTTTCAGCCTAAATGTTCGAAGAAGTTTCAGCATAAAGTCAGATGCATGCAGAAAGGAAAAAGACGACTGCATTTTTACCTGTTTTTCATATAGGTTATATCAATATAGCAGTCCCAAAAAATTGTGCCTGAGTAACTTGATTCTGTATGAGGAAGGCGCGAGTGAATAGTGCAAATATTTTCACATGCTGAAATACTTGTTTCTCGCAGATGCCCCTGGCAAAACTGAAGATGTTTTTATGCTTAAATCCTACATTCGTTGTTGAAAGCTTAGTTATTATGATCATTGTTATGCGTATTTAAAGGTATGACACAGAGTTTGTAAAGTGACAGAACAGCTACAGACTGTTCATAATTTCATTTGTCATGGAATAAAAACAAACCTGTGAAATGTTCAGATCAGATCATCATCGGAAACTGTAGAAAACAGCTAAAAACGCTCAAATCTATTCACAGGAGTTTTGATCTCACCTCGAGATCAAAACTGTTTTTACTTTGTTTTACTAATATCTGGATAAGTACATTTCAGGCGGAAAGGGTTTAATGGTATGCTTCCACCAGTACCATCTTCATACCCTAAAAGTTATACATAAATCATGTGAACATTTCTGCTTGGGTATGTTACCAATCATGCACTGTACCTTTAAGGTTTGCTCTCCCTTGAGGATGAATCCTTACTCAATCTGTCAAACGCAAACACAACGAAACATTCTTACAAACCCATTGGCCGTACACTTGTTTTACAACGGAAAACTCCGTATTGAGTGTAGGTCTATCTGTCCAAATGGCATTGGTCGAAATCATGTCATATATTGGCCCAGTGACATATAGACCTATATTTGAAATAATAGGATTGTGGATTCATTTAGTAAATCAATTACGGTTGTTGCCTTGGATTAACCTCAAATTCCTCTTTGGCGTACTCAAATATCAATTTATTCTGCCACTTTGCTGTAGATAATCACAATTAACGGTGCATACATAGGCCTGAGATACCCAATGTCAATTCCTATATGTCCCTCCATCTATTGCACTAAAGCACAGTCTCCCGTAAAAGCTCTTAAGTGTATTCGATACTGCACAAGGTTTACCTTAGATCTTAACCCTGCTATAGATGGAAAGATGATTTAGTCATGACAGAAACTAGTTAAACTTGCAAAGAAAGAAAGACAATTTAAATCCAACTTCTATGTGAATGAATCATTGCAATTAAATTGAACTTGAAGCGATGTAGAATAAAAACAAATCACGAAATAAGGATTGGATATCAAGATTTAAAGCTGAAGCCTTTTTATAGAACAAAATCAGCTGCCATCATACACGGACATGTTGAATCAGTTTTTAATAAAAAGAAATTCGCAGACAACCTCCATCCTCCCCAAGGCGCCGACATTTTGGGAGGGGCTTATACTTCCCTGAGAAAGAGGCAATATCATGTCATCGTGTCAGTTTGTAGCAATACTGACGAGTGCATTGTTATAGACGAAGCTCAATTTTAAGAATCTCATTTAAACCGTTCATAGGAAATTGACGTACATGCTGACAAGCGGATAAAACATTTCCAGAGACAACTGTATAATTATGTGCCTTTGCAATTTTTACATGAAATAAAATCTAGCATATGATTAATAATTTGGTGGTATTTAATAGGAATTAAAAGAAAACTGCCTAATTAGTTAAAGGTAAAGTACAGGATTGGTAACATACCCAAACAAACATTTTCACAGATTTACGTATAACATTCAGGGTATGAAGATGATGCTGGTAGAAACCTACCGTTAAATATCTAAGCTGCAATGATGTGTCCATCCAGAAATTAGTCAAACAGTTTTGATCTCGCGATAAAATCAAAACCATTCTTCATGTTTTATAAGAAAAATTGAGTCAGGTTTTCGCTATTTTCTCATGACTCAGATGACCCAATGAGCAAGTTGTGAGCGCTGCTCTGTGACCATTACCAATTTTGGTTAAGGCACCATTTTGCTTGACAGGTTCACAATATTCCACCTAATCAAGAGTGGCAGGACCACGCACTAATGACCAACACGTCATGTTGGTTACTCCTACAAACGTTAGTCTTTCCAGTGAGTCCACAGCCGCTACAAACCGGATTGACTCGATAACCGGAAGTAGGCCTATCCGTAGTTTGAAGATTTGGGCATCCCAAGGTTCCCATTCCGCATGAATAAATCTCCGTAAGCGAAGCTCAATATTCCATAAACCTAAGATTTAAGAGCTTATTGCTTCGAAGGTTCAGTGTTTAGAGTTTAGATCTGGATTATTCTTAATCGGATTAAAAGTTAAATATGGTAATAAAGTTCCATAAAGCTATTAAGTTTGATAATCCCAACTGGTATTGAGGACTTATCAGTATCGATTCCCACTACCGGTATATCGATTCCAAGTTTCTTTTAGAACTATCAAACCTCATTGCCATAAGAATGTAATCGAGCCTCATTATTGCCGATTTGGGCCATCAAACCTTGTCGTGTATTAAAAGATCTATCTTTCAGCCGATACCCTGAAAAGTGATTGATTACCAATATCACTCGATCCTTACTTTATAACCCCATTGTCCGTTCGAAATATCAAATCTTTTTGTCCAATATCGATCTTTATGCCCATACAGACTATTGAATCTCATAAGCTGCCATTTGGACCTAACAGAGCCTTTGGCTTACCAAGCACTCGAATGAGCTTTTCGAAGTAACCCTTCGGATTATCAAACGTCTGACTGATTAATGTTTGGATTTTTGAGACTTCGGGCTGATGGGCTGCCCCTAAACTACTACAATACGGAGTATGTGTACTAGTTAATACTCGGCTAGGACTAGCCATAATTCTTATCAGTCGAAGCAGACATTGTCATACCTTTGGTGGTGTGATAATGGCTTTTTACCTTCCACGTGCCTTTGTGATTCGTCACAAAAGTCTGATTCTGAAAAGCCGTGAACGTCCGGAAGGTTTGTTAGATTGACATAACGAAGAGGTATTAATCGTTAAATGTAATTGCAAACTTTGGTTTTTGTCAAAGAAATGTAGAGTCATGGGCGACAATATCAAGAAGATATAGTAACAGTCATCTGTGGCTACTTTTTGAGAAAACAATGAAAAATGCCCACGGTATTTAAAAAAAAATTTACCAATTGCTTTGGATCTTCCGAAGATCAAAACTGTTTTGTCCATTGGTTTTGGTCTTTTCTTCATAAATACAGTATTTCAGGCAGAAAAATGTTAACGGTATGTTTATACCATCACCATCTTTATACCCTGTAAGCTGTAGGTAACTCTGTGAAGATTTCTGTTTCGGTATGCTACCAAAGTATGATACTACCTTCAAGCCTTGCAGTAACATAATGGCTGAACGTTGTCAATGGGAGCTGTCTTCGTATATAAACTGTTTTCAGTAGGATATTGAATGTTGATATGTTTTTGCCTGCCCCTGCTAACAATGTCACTGACACTAGTCCAATCTCACCTGCCCTATGATGTGTAGCATAATCCACCGTAAGATGTAGGGGGATTTGTGTTATGTTCGCTGTGGATATTATGACAAATGGATAGTAACATTTGACAGTCAGTCCTGTCAATTTTCTTTTTCGTATTTCGTCCTTTTTCATATAAAGTATATTTAAAGGTACCTTACTTAATATGAGTATTGGCATGAATATTTTGAATATGTTCTTCCGCCTTAGAATTTGAAAACTATAAGTAATATACTTCTTCAAAGCATAATGGACCTTTCCAACCTGTCAATCAACTGTGCGCTTTGACCAATTGGAGGGCGCCTTTTAATCAGGTGACCACGAAAGCCTCGGCCAAACTCGGTCACATGCTGTATGTAAACACACATAGGCGGGGCTTTAGAGCAAAGCTGGAATGGTCCAATGGAGTGGAGCAGTTCAATTTGATTGCATAGTTTTGCCTAGCTAACATGTTTTGTTTTGGTTTTGGTTTTTCTCTCTCTCTTTAAACCGGATAGCTATCTCAAGTATCTCAAGTCCATAGGGCATTATTAATTAATACACCATTTCAGGACCGATTGATCTATAGAGTTCGTATTGTAGGTAGATAGTTTGCCAGATAAGAGGTTATTGACGTCAAAATGGTGAAATGTACTGGAGCAGAACAATCAAATTAAATGTAATATATGGAAACATACACTCCACCAATCTTTAAAGGGTACCTGAAATCAAGTTGAATACATGTACATCTGTATTGTCATAAATGTCAACATGTCTATTAGTGTTTGTGAAAAGGTTTTGTTGTTTTTTCACCCAAAATTTAGCACCCGACTTTTCGCGACGAAAAACCTTGCTACATCACCGGCAGAACGCCACATAGTATACAAGTCGCTAACCTGCCGACCCAGTGTTTTTGTTCAAATCGAAGAGCAAAATCCTACATACAATGTGCTACTGCGGTGAAAGCCTACTTGTTCTGCCGATGACGTCACACGCATTGTTGCGTGGATCAGTTCCGATGGGATTTTTTTGGAGGCTTACATGCACTGATTTTTTAACGTTGGGGCCAAAATGAAGCACTTACATAAAAGTTAAAATGTATATAGTCATTAATTATGCATTAAGCAATAATCTGAAAGCACTTTCATCCCTTTTACATGTAACCTTTAAATGGTACTTCGAAAATTCGAAGTAAGCAGGAATGAGAATCCCCAATTTACCAAATTTGAACTTGAAATTTGAACTTGTAACTCGGAATGAATGGACAATGTAGTTATTTTAGTTATTTGCTTGCTTAACTGTGTTTAGGAAGCGGTTAGTGCACAACTTTACAATCATCTAATGCACGTATTGAAAAAGACACAATTTTTCCCTTTTAAAAATAAGAAAATTTAATTCACAGTGTATCACTCACTTTGATCCTCATTTTAATTAAGAAAAGAACAATCGGATCTCATTTAATGTTATTTTTAAAAGAAATGTATATTTCGATCTCACTTTATCTGATAAAAAAAAACACGGAAAACTGGCCCTTTTTCGCATTAACCATAAAACTAGTTTTGACATGTTTGTAGAAGTCTAAAAAGAACAATATCCCTGGAAGAAATATCCCAAGAAGTCTATTATATCTACCATCTATTCAATCACCTATCTATGCATGTATATCTAGCTGTACGTGTCTGGTTTTCGAATTTAATAATCATGCAGGCGTCAGACACGCTCTGGATCGCTCATAGTAGTCACAAAAAGCTCACATTTTATTGGGACATTTATGTTTATTAGATTATTTCATATCTAATAATACATCAATCAAATTCCTTTCGGTTAATTCCGAGGAAGTAATGTGTGACGTCCTTGCAGTGGCATGCAATGGTTTATGTGTAGTCTGTTAGCAGTAGAAAGGTTTCAATGTATAAGCATACATCAACATGATGAATTATATCTATATATATCTAGATGATGACTAGAGCAGGCTATTCGAAACGTTGAGAACCTTACGAGAAGTGCGACGAAATAAGAAGTGGGAAAGTACGAACGATTCTTACATGGTGTTTCCGCAAACCGATCCCCATTGTTCCCTTTTCAGGAAATAGGTTGACGTGAAAATAACATTTTGACGGTCAACAGTTGCTCTGAACCTAGGCCTACTGTGTTCATCATTTTATTGAGCAGAATCGCCCTAGTTTGCTCAAGGCGATTGAATGTAGATCTTCGCATTCCAGATTGAAATATTCTGACCAGATGATTGAGAAAACACACCAGTGTGTGCAAGTTCACAAAGGTTCAGCTTGCCAATGTAATAATTGTAATTTGCAGTCAATTACACATGTTCAGTACTCATATCGGACGCGGATCGGGCTCATATTTGGGCCCAGACTCGCTGAACAGTATTTCTCCACACTTCACTTGGTCGGGGGAGATCTTTTGTGACGATATTGGTGCAAAAACCGGGCACTTCAAAGGGCCGTATAGCCAAGGGGGCCTGGAGCATATTCATCCACGGAGGCAGCGCCTCATCCCGAATAAAAATGCAATTAGAGAATACTAAACTCGGTTCCAGGTTCCCTGTCAATGGTCGTTCCGGCTCATTTATTCAGAGAGAAAGTGACAGTGCCGACACCCAAGCCTCTTGTACTTTGTTGACTCGCCTTGATTGACCGTAGAGTCTTGGGTTATTAAGGTGTTTGGAAAACCGCCATTGATTTGTTTTAATATTTGCCCTGGATTGCTGGGGTCGATTTTTGCAATAACTGTCCGTTCCAAGAGGTCAACATTCTCTTAATCACGAGTGCTGCGCGGTTACTATTCTTAATAAGAGAACGCATTATTTGCATACATTATTTGTATTACATACAACTTTTACGCGCACCAAATTCGAAAAATTGTTTAGTTTACAGATGTTTTTCCCTGTTTCAGCTCGATTCGATATTAAAATAGATCGAACGACTAAATTGTAAAATGTTAGTGTAACTATAGTATAATAAGCGGCACATTCTTGCTGATAACTCGACAATTTAATTCGTCAAAGGATAAATTACGGCCAAATAAAATGGCCGAATTAACATGATAAAAAGACTGTTTCAGCCTTTAAAACAGAATTACCGTCAAAATAAAGTTAATTTTGATTTAAAGGTAGTATCATACTTTGGTAAGACACCAAAACAGATTTACGTATAACTTACAGGATGATGGTTCTGGTAGAAACCCACCGTTAAAATTGTTCCGCCTGAAATGGTGTATTTATCCAGAAATTAGTAAAACAACAACCGAAAATCTTTTTGATCTTTTAAAAGATCAAAAATAAAAGAGAAAAGACTTAAGAAATACTGTGACCGTTTTTCACGATTTTCTCATAAATTGGGCACCGTATGAGACTGCCACTGTCACAAATGACTGTAACTGTATCTTCCTTGATATTTTTGCCCATGAATCTGTACGTCTTTGACAAAAACCAAAGTATGATATTACTTTTAATGCTCATATCTTAATGTTTGTTTCCTTCCATTTTCGTCCATAGCCTTTCCTTCTTTCATGTGTCCTGGTAATTATTTTCAGATCATGTCGTACAAGCACTTGAAATTCATTCCAAAGGAATTCATTGCGAATTCCAAATGCCTCGCTCATCAACTGAACTTTGGCATGGACATGTGAAGCTTAAAACAAACTTGCTCAGGAAAGCTTGTTGACAAAAACGGTATTTATATCTAAAAAAAAAAATTCGAATAAAATTGAACAAGATTTACAAAAAACCTCTTACTACCCATGACACTTACTTCTGACAGGCTTGCTATTTTTGTGATAAGTAGCGGCATAAATTTGGCCAGTTAAATAGTTATTTTATAGGCTCAATCAGAGTAAATATCTCATGCAAAATGTTATGACTGAATGAATTTGACATCTTCAGCGTGTTCAACTACTATATTTGATAAAGCATCCTGTTTGGTTATACCGTATAATTTGATACAAATTACCAGAGCTCTTTTCCCCTTTACACTTCATATTTTCTCAAGATGTTAGTGGATTTTTTTACATCACAAGCTAAGCCCGATTGGTTACGATTCATTAATTTTACTACACTCAAGGCCAAGCTGAACACTGGTCGGCGTTTGTACATACTGATGCTTCTCTAAGTTAAGCTTCACAAACGAGCATAACTGCTGTGATTTTCAATCGTTCATGTCTATTTAATTGCATTTTAGCTTCAGATATCGTACAGTGCGCTCTCTCAACCATGTCAGGGCACTGTACCCATGATCGTATTCAGCCTTATGTACTGTCAATGAGTAATGACTTAACTGTGTTATAATTTAATGATGATGTAATGTGTCTGGTAGAGTTGCGTGGTACTCAGCCCCAAATGTGATCTGACCATGTTCATACCCCGAGAGGCGAGATATGGTCTCTATTCATCCGGGAACTGTCACTCGGTATGTAAATGATCATGTTATGAACACCCACTTCCATCACTGTACACTTGTGGTTATTTCAATTCATTTATCATGATTCGCCTAATATATCATTCATCATTGCGACTGAGTGATTGATTTTGTTACTTGTGGTGGACTTTGTAACAACGTAAAAGATGCATTATCCGATTTTAGGCTTACCTGACAGTAAAATAACAAACCATTTTTCAAATTGATCATCAGAGAGTGCCTTTGATATTGAGGTCGAACAGAACTGTCAAGTTAAAGTACAATTAATTCAAAAAGTAAAATTGAGAAAATAACGAGTCTTTTTACCGGTCAATCAAAATTATTTTGATTTCACTTTAGGTTTCTGATATCAGTTTTCAATCAATGAAATTGCTTCCGTTGAAGTTTTAACATCAAAAATCCTATTTTTTTTTTGACATTCTTCGTAAATGAAAAATATTTTTAAAATAACCCAAAAATGCTATTCTATTTTCAATGATTTACCCAGCAATGCGTAGTGCATGATATGGTGTGATAAACAGTATTCAGTTTTAGATTAAGCAGCTCTTTTAAAATCAGGGTACAGGATTAAGTAGCCCTGTTTCTGTGAAACACCTATTTCATACTGAATTGATGTTGTATTCAGTTCGTATTTATTTGAAAACCAGTTAAATCACAAGTTGATATGATCTATTTATGATTATGAAACCAAGGATTCCTCAAAAGCGCCCTAGGCACTGTAGCATGAAAGCCCAATAAAACCATATATGGAAAGATGATGAAAAGAAAATACAGTTTTAGAGGTGGGACGAAAACCCCAAAGTAATATCTTTGGTAAAACCCACAGAATCTGGTAGGGACTGAAAACCCAATCCACTTGTGAACCGAGTTGGACTCGAACCCGGGCCGCCAGAGGTGAAAGGCGAGGAAAGAACCGCTTCGCCAACCTGATCTCCCGCTCATAGCTCTGGAGACAAACGCAGCCGGAACGTGTATACAAAATCAAATATAAGAAATCCGTTCCTAGATTAAGAAAGATTCATAAATAAGTTTTACATTGAAATGCATTCTGAAACCTAAACAATTACAAGGCATGTTCTCTTTACCAAAACAACTTGGGCAATGATAATCATGCTCTTGGATTAGCCAAAACAACAATCACTGATTTGCAGTTATGGCACCTAATAATGTGGAGTACTCTTCCAGCTATTTCCCGCGCACTGCTGCACTATGGAACCTGCAACCTGTTTCCCCTTATAATTATGACTTGTCTCAGTTCAAACCCAACATAAACACTCATCTTTCTTCCTCCTAATATATTATGCTCCTGGTTCTACTATTTTATTGTTTGTTTTTTTTAACCCTCACCTTGAGTGGCCTTCTGAGGCCTTGTGTTGGGCGAAAGAAATGATGGTTTTCATTATTTTCCCTTGTAGTGGATTAAGTATTTATTGCAGTCACAATATCGACAATCATGACTTTAATAAATTATTAATACACGTATAAACTTGACCATTGGTGTTTGACATGGGCTAGGCATTGTATACCGTACAAATAGAATTCCCTTAAACCACCTCCTTTGTAAATCTCAGCTCCTAATATAAAAGCCCAGTCCTCAATTTGTGATAAGCTCGTCCGATTGTCCCTCGCACTTGATTTCCCGCTCGGTCGTTCGTACACAAACATATCCCGTGGAACCTGATGCTGAATCTGTGTCCCCAATACTTCCTATCGACCTTGCAATGAAAGATCCTCTTATATTGATACTACTTTGGAGGAGGGATTTTGATGCTTAATTAGATGGCGGTCTACCAACCATGTGTTAGTTTTCGATTACCTGGTTGAATAGGCCCCTATGACCCTTTTAGCACTGACTCGAAGCTGCTATTCACATGCCACTTTGTATAGGCATGATATATTATTTAGGTCAGTATTATGGTGTGCGGTATGCCTACAATTTGTTGAAAACACTATTTTTGCGCGGTTTTTTTTTTAAGAAAGACAAATTGTTCAATAATGATCACAGTAGCTTGAAATTTCCAGTGATTAATGTGATATTTGCCCGCTGTATTTATAATGCTTTAAAAGCTTGTTATTTTATGGGCTTTTAATACGAAAGGGAGGCTTAGGTTCAGGTTCAGGCTCCGGCTCTATTTCGTGAATCCATTCTGAAATAACGGGTATCAAAATAGAGGTTTTATGAACGTTAATTTACGAAACGGAGGCTCAGGCTCAGGCTCAGGCTCAGGCTCAGGCTCAGGCTCAGGCTCAGGCTCAGGCTCAGGCTCAGGCTCAGGCTCAGGCTCAGGCTCAGGCTCAGGCTCAGGCTCAGGCTCAGGCTCAGGCTCAGGCTCAGGCTCAGGCTCAGGCTCAGGCTCAGGCTCAGGCTCAGGCTTAGGCTCAGGCTCAGGCTCCATGATTTCGTGAAACCGTTCTAAAATGACGGGTATCAAAATAGAGGCTACTGTCTGCGGTTCGGAAGAAGATTCCCTGGTTTGAAAAAGAAAACATAGCTTCAGCTTCCATGAAAAACCGCAATATTTTCAACATATAGAAGACAGAGCTGGGGCCTGAAGCTAAGCATGAGCCTAAGCATGAGCTTGAGCCTGAGTCTGGGCGTGAGCCTGAGCCTAAGCCTGACCCTGAGCATGAGCCTTAGTCTGTGCCTCCGTTTTGTAAACCCCTAGAACTCACTATAGCTACTTAAAATAACATTTCAAATTCGTGGCACAAATCGGCTACATTTTGATCTAAGTCTTACAACATGAAATGCATTAGGCGTTTCTTGCATATCGTTTTTGTAATGAAATGAAATTCATGACTAGAGACAAGTTAAATGCACAAATGTGAAAATCCACATAATCTGAACAGTCATCTCGGCAATATAGAATCCATCCATCCAATATTGGTACGGCAGTGATATTGCTGAACATCATACACATGTCCGAAAAAAAAAAAATATTGATTCGAAAAAAAGTGAAATGCACTGAGTTGGATGTGAACCCGCTGGACTAGCCATACGGTTTGCGTCATGTGCAGGCACATTTAAATGGGTATTAATGACAACCTACACAATACCTTAACAGTATTAGAAATAATTTAATACGGTATGCAACGGGAATGGTTTTGTAGCCGCAAAAAGTAGATGAAGACAAGTGTTAGAGCAGTTTCAGAGTGAAACCAAATTTTAATTTAAACAAACAAACAAGCCTAAATTATGTTAATTTTGGTTCTTTAGCATTGTATAAAGACGTCTCTACTTGTTTGCATTCCCCTAAGGACGTGTTGAATTATCCTGCACGTTTGCTATAACGGCTACAGTGATGTATATGGAAGATACAATAGGCCGTGCGTTTAACTATGCCAAGGGGAAGGACAACCGTTAAATTGCTCTTCCTTACAGGATTTTGTGTATTTAATTGTGTAATGTACATCAATTTCATGTCGCCTGTAGCAAAACTATTTATTGCCGAGACCTGAAAGTTGTACACTTGCCTAGTTGCGTGTTAAACAAGCATCATATCCACCCTGTTGCAGAGCAGACAAGCTATGTAAGGTTATGGAACAACCTATATTATTGGGATTTTATGAAACGTTTTCTTTGGCCTCAAACCCGGCGGAAGCACCATAATGCTTTTAAAAATCAGATTTAATGTTATGTCTCTGTGCTCAACCTATTGACTGCACATAGGTGTAGAAACGGGTTGGACGTTTGCACGCGCTAGGCCTATCCAAAATAAAGCTGTGGTAAATGCATACAATTATACAATTCAATTTTATATATTTTCTATTACGTAATAGTGCAAATATTTTTGGACTTATTTTGCTACCGCCATTTGACAGGCGCGGTTCTAGGGACAATTTTGTGGAGGGCTAGAAAATCAACATTTTTCGGGGGGCTAGACCCTTCGCACGTGACGTCACGTCATCTTCCAACATTCTCTTCTGCTGTCTTATTAGGTGTAGAAATGCAACCTATAGCCCTACACAGCGCGTTTGCCAAGTAATTGGCGCATAATAACTGAAAAGATCAAGTATTTTCCCAATTTCCAACATTTATTTTTTCAAGTGCATTTTATTTTTATTTTTTCGGGGGGCTAGACAAATCTTTTGGGGGGCTACAGCCCCCTGTAGGCCCCCCCCCCCCCCCGTAGAACCGCGCCTGACATTGAGGCTCACAGAACGAAATGAAGGGATTGGATCACAGTGATAAAGCCGAAGAAAGGCTTCAGCTTCGCTATGTATCTCAAGCCCTTCGTTTCTTTTAAGGTGCATCATTTTCATTCCATCAATGCAACATTTAGCCTGAATATAGTCAAAATAGGGCCTGGGGCCTACTCAATAAATTGATTTTCTCGCATGTGATATACTTGGCTTATCCTTATCACAGTTTGCAATGATAAACCTTATTTTGTACCTACAACAGCGCTACACTGACACCATTTTCGAGTATTCATTTTGCACGAAGATCCAAATGTCAAAATATTAGATGTAATATAATATAAGCTTGTAATTTAATATATGTCCTATCTGAAAAGATTTCAATATATTCACAAGTGTACGCAAAGATGCGACCTATTTTTTTACTCATGGCGACAGTCAATATACTTGTGCACAAAATATAAATAAATAATCCTTTCTTTTTTTTCAGCTGAACCAAACTTTAAGGACTAAGGACAAACATCCTGTGAATAGATTTTTTTTTAAACTGTGGGCGTTTTCACTTTTTTCTCTAAACGCATGGGCACTGCATAGGACTGGGAATTTCACAGATGACAGTTACTGTATCTTCCTTGATATTTGTGCCCATGAATCTGCATTTCTTTGACAGAAAGTATATGATATTACCTTTAAGTCTGTGTATGATAATCTATCGTCTGCATGCAACGGATAAAAATGCGTATTACTCCATGGCTTTTGTGTGACAGGTTTTTTCCTTGTGTCTGGTATTTTGCTGTTTACTTCTTTCATAATCAGAGTCAGTTATTGTGGTGAGGCAATCCAGAGCTGTAGCTGTTTTGTCTCTAATATCTAACGCATGGTAATCAAGTCAGATAGGAAACTAGATAGGTGACAGCTGTCTAATTAATTCATTCATTAATTAACGTCGTTCAAGCTGCTCAGCTTACTTTTGTGGAGGAGCAAGCTATAGCCTATTGACAATTACTGGATTAATATATTCAAATTATTTAGTTCAAGGTACGACATAAAAATCCTGAATTTCGTTTCTATTTAATGTACTCACAAATTTGTACAATAAATAACAAATTTGTATTCCCAGTAATTTTGCAGCATTAGAGGTATAATACATGTTTTACTTATTTCTGGATAAATACATTATTTCGGGCGGAAATTTTTTAACTGTAGGTCTATCTTTCTACTTGCATCATCTTCATACCCTGAAAGGTATACATAAATCTGTGAACATTTCTGTTTAGGTATGTTACCAATCCTGTTCTGCACCTGTAATTTCAAAAATACAATATTTTTTACAAATTAACAAATTTCTGAACCTGTTTCTTATACCACTTTTGGCATTCCGTGCATTTTCGGTATATCCTTGTTTATTTTCTTAAAACATGGTTTAGTAAAGTCACAGTGGTCTATATAGTCAAGTCTGAAATGCACCATCATAATCGTGAGGAAACCTTAAGGTAGGATTTTGCCCTTTTGATCTTTATTGAACAATGGGTGGTTAATATGATTGAGAATGATGCGTTCCAATACTTCAATGAAAATGAAACGAATTTGTCTAGATTTCATTATCACAAATATCAATCCAAACAATCAATCTGAAATACATCTTAACAATGGCTGTAAGGAGAACGCTTACTGCGCCGTATCTTATGATCCAGAATGTTTATTAAGACCGTTTTTGCCATGATTAATATCACGTGTAAGCCAATGGAAGTACGGATTGGTTAAAAAAAAAATAGAAACGAGCGAGTGAATTCAGAATGGGCAGAATTTACTTCTGTTCGTAGAAGAAAACACAAAGCCGTATGATTTCTGATATATTATTGAAACGGACGTAATATCATAATTTTTGTCAAATAAATGCAGATTCATGGGCAAAAATATCAAGAAAGATACAGTAACAGTCATCGTTGAAATTCCCAGTCCCATATACGGTGCCCACTTTTTGAGAAAACAGTGAAAAGCGCACGCAGAATTTCTTTAATATTGTCACCGTTATTTTTCATCTTTTAAAGGTCACAAATATGTCAGCGGTCATTGCTTTTACTCATTTTTTTAATATAAATACAGCATTTCAGGCGGAAATTTTTAATAATACCGGAAACGGTATTTTTCTATCAGCACAATCTTTATAACATAAAAATTATAATTCAATCTGTGAACATTTCTGTTTTAGTTTCCTACCAAAATATGATACTACCCTAAATTTTGATTGTCGTTGAGACAAAAACCTGCCTCTAAATGTTGTTTATGTTTACAAGTAAAATCAATACAAATAATCCTTATTATTCTATTTTTCAATTTATGCAAAGCTACAGTATTGACCGAAAGCTGATCAATTTCATCTTCATCGTAGATTTAAAATCTAAGTCTGCTTTACTGTTACCACAGACGAGAATGTTTATACATAGGCCCCTACCGGAATGTGCATCCTTGTGGAGACATGGCTTTGTTCTTGTGTACTAAATGAACACTCTCCAAAGAGCAGAATTGAAATCGCTCCCATTTGAACCAGAATCACTTTCCTGGGTTGAAATTTCTATAGCGAACGTCGCTTATGTAAAATGCTTCTCTTAGCGGCGGATAAGTATTACTTGGAAATTTCTTGTGAATTCCAAATATCAGTTTCATGAAAACCTTGTAGAGATCACCTATAGGGCCTACACCTTAAGAATTTCCTTGTGGATATATTTTCATCCTATTGTGCTCGGTCTCCACAAGGCACCAGATATGAGTTCTGGGGTCGATTTCACCAAACTCATCGTAACTTAATATTAGTCGTAGGACTTACGATGCATTGCAGGCCTAAGGGTTATCCTTCGTAAGTCTAGTTACGATCGGTCGTAGGGCTTCGTGAAATCGACCAATGCTTGTTTTCACTATAGAATCAGTATTCGATTGTGTCGATTTCTTTTCATGATTGGTGATTTGGTGTCCGAGCCAGGGGAGGGTGTGGGAAGATGGGAAACCCCCCCCCCCCCCCTCCCACACCAGGGACATGAAAACAAAACAAAAACAGAGTCGAAAAGTCGTGTTTTAGAGCATTTAAAAACGAAGCATGCTATTTTTTCATTATTTCCAGATATTTTGTCCGTATTAAATGAAATTCAACCTCGAAATATTGGGGGGGGGGGGATTGATAATACACGCCATCACCCCCACCTCAAATATTGGGGGCGGATATAACCCCCCCCCCCCCCCCCCCCATCCCCCCGGGATCGACACCATGATTCGAACTTAAACCAATGTTTCGACCTCAACTAATTCCATGGGCATTCCGTTGCCGTACTGATTTGTCAGTGAGGTCTCATACTTCCCAAACATGGCTTTCTTCTATACACATTGGGCTTCTCGTCTACGCTAATAATATATCACATTCTATTAGGGTGTCTTGCTAATGTTTAGAGTGAAAGTCAAACCAATAATTAAATGACCTACATAAATCTGTAAACATATTATGAATAACTAACTTCGTCAAATATAGTGTTCCCGGTCGTAGCATGTGGAACATTCACTTCTGCCCTATATTTCATGGTTCGTATGCACATCACGTATACATGTAGACTGGGTTCATTCTGCAGGCCAATTAATCTGGGTGCATGGAAAACCCATCTCATGAGACTTGGAAGTTTCAAAACAATGAAGCCCATTAGCCATTTGGACTTGCGATGCTGCACATTGGAGTTTATATCCCCCCTTATCCTACGGTGATGGAATGGGCATTATAGTAGATGCAGTAATGTAGGATGCAGCAGTAGGCCTGCTATACCATGTGTGATATGTTAGTGCATTGGGGAGGCATAGAGCCCTTAGGCATTCCCATCAGGTGTCACATCCTGTTTCCTGAGGGTAAACACAAGAATCATATGTAACGGCCAACAAAATGCGATCACTAATAGACTTCAGATTGCTCAGGGCACAATGTAGGGACATAATGCAACATCCATGTTATATTGACATATGCCTCATCGCCGATGAGGCCTATGTCAATATAACATTCATGTCCTCCAATGAAACTATGTTGTTCGTCCTGAAGACGAACAGAGCAGACTGTTCGGAACGTCGAGAGATAATTTACCACCGATTTTAATTTTCTTCTCAGAGCCACACACTCTCACAGAAGAGATTACATGGTGTCACCGCAAACCTACCTTGTTTTAGTACTTTCGCCATGCATAACTTTTATTCATGTTTTTGTTCCTTTACTTTATTTTTATAATTTGTTTTATCAATGTATTTTTATTTCTTTTATCTACTTCGTTGTATTATTTTGTAATCGTCATGGCTAAGATATTGATATGAAGCAGGTTGATGCGTACTGGTTGGGTCCTTGTATCTTTATTCTGCCAAATCAGCATAATTGTGACCCCATATAGGCCTTAAACATGGTGCATCTATTTTGTCAACTTCCTTGTATACCCAATAGACAAAATAACACCAATTTTAAAACGGTAAACGGGTGCCAGACTATTTTGAATCTAAGCCTCGGTTTGGATTGCATCGCTTCGAATATAGGATGGATGCACTGTGAATAATGCTATTGAACGGGGACTCAAAATTCCCAGGTCAATCAGTTCTTAAGCCGTTCGTTTGCGTTTTAACGCTCAATTGTAGCGTTCAAACGCTGCACGCGTGGTTGTGGGGACTTTTACAACAACGTAATATAGCGTGAGATTGCCGTACATGACTGTGTTATAACGCTTTAACGATTTGCTGGGGAACCCACGCAGTAACCTATAAAGTAACCTATAAATTAAACGGTTCAACCATTGACAAAGAAACGGTGCGCCTTGACTTTGCGTGGGTTGCATGATGTAGACTATTTCGACATACTAAACCATTTTTTTTTTATAAATGCATTACTGTCCATATATATGGTTTGCAAGAAGTGCACTTTTGGTCAAATCTTCACAGTTATCCAAGCTAACTTGCCGGTCATAATATATTCAACTAGTCCAACAAAATCTGCATTTTCCACGGTAATACGAGCTGATTCTTGAACTGAAAATAACATAAATTGTCATACGTAGCATCCCATGCGTGCAGATTGTGCAAACGCATTTACTGGAGCAAGGAGTTCTCTAGAAAAGAGAGCATTCACCGAGATTACTGCATAGGATGCCAGTGAAGTGCACTGCGGAGGAATCCTTGTGCATACTTCTGGATGAATCGGCTCAGAGAGCTGAAAGATGACATAGATATTTCAATAGGGATTACCTTTCAGCAGATAATGTGTCCGTTGCAGTCGTATACTTACCCTTGCTTGAACCCTATCAGGATCAAGATGACATATGACCCCTATCTCTATCGACTGTTATACAGCTTGCTATAGATGCAGTATAATTCCCACCCACCTGTACCAAATCTTAAAGGGTAGCTGCAATGATATAATAATAATAGGCCTAATAATAATATATTCATTAATAAATAATTAAATTAACTTTTTTTCAAAAATACATTAAATTTGATTAAAGGTAATATCATACTTTGGTTTGGGCAAAGAAATACAGAATCATGGGCAAAAATATCAAGACCGATACACAGCAATAGTCATCTGTGAAAATTTCAGTCCCATACGGTAACCACTTTTTGAGAAAAAAAAAACAGTGAAAACGCCCACGTATTTCTTAAGTCTTTTCTCTTTTATTTTTGATCCACCATTTCAGGCGGACAATTGTTTACCTTATGTTTCTACCAGCACCATCTTCATACCTCGTAAGTCATACGTAAGTCTGTGAACATTTCTGTTTTGGTTTCTTACCAAAGTATGATACTACCTTTAAAGTTTGGTTTTGTTTTGTTTTTCCTCGCATCTGGTATTTGTTTTCTCAAAATTAACCGCACCCCATTAGCATTTTGTGTCCACGCCCCCACTCCTAGTAGTACGGGATTTTGATTGCCGTCAGTGACGCGGGAACCAACGTAGCATTACTCGATGGCTTGTGAATCCGCAACCGGGTTCCCGAGATGACGTCACGACGGGATGGCCATTTGTGGGTGGGGCGTTCCCGCTCCCAGTTAATAAAATGATTTTAACGCCAACACAAGGGAGGCTAAAACTACGACAGCGACACAACTGCGTTTGAAATACTTAATTCAATCAATATGATAAGCAAAAACACCCACCCTTTAAAGCTCACAAGATATTTGCAACTCTCCTGCGATAGGGCTTGCTATACTAGCATCCCTTTGCCCGAAGATCCCTAATACTCTGGGGTTTTCTTTATGTACTTTCTCATTACGATACTAACAAACTAAAGACAAATTACTGGAGCGGGATTTGAACTAGCGATCTCTGTAATACCGTACCGGCGCTCTTACCACATTAGCTATCCCGCCCTACGTTGGTGGTGTCCCAATAGTTGTTCGTTTGGCAGGCAGAAGCCATGAAATCACACACATACTGCTATATCCCAAGGATCATTTTATCGATACACGCAGCAATGCAGCAACCTGAGAAACAGTGCATGTGGAGTCACTCAAATACGATGCGTCTGTTCAGTCCGTTTCCTTTGTCGTTGTTTGATGATTAAGAGGAAAGTTACATTTTTATCGTTATTAAGATAATGGGCAATTCTTGAAAAACCATAAGGTTGTGCACTTCTGCCATTCAAACGGTGATCTAAGTATAGGCCTAATCGTTTCCACGCCCTTGTACGAAGATCTATACTGTAAAAAAAAACTGATAGAAATACATGTTAACCATATGGAAACAGATGTAAGGGCTTGGGCTCTATACTAAATGAAAATTGAAATAAATCTTAATAAAAACGATTGTAAAAATATATACTTCGTACAATTAACGATTTGAAATATAAACCTCACACAAATGTTTAGAAATTCAAAGTCTGTTACGAAATTTAAACACACGCAGAACCGGACATATTCTGTTGCCGAACTGAATATAAATGTCTTGGTTCCCTGTTATATAGGCCTATGTGCTTCAAAACGTACAAAACTGTACAAAATCTTGGCTTCGGAAAACGGGTGTGCTTCACAATACGTGCTTCACTTTCTCCCTATTTTATATAGGCCTATACTCTATGACGCTAATGGGTTGAACCTTCGTAGTACTACACATAAGAGTGCAACGTGTCTCATTCAATTGCAAACACCTTGTGTTAAATCTTATGAACATTGTCTAGAAGTAAAAGTAAAATATGAAGGCATTAACAGTAATATCAAACTTTGGTTTTTGTCAAAGAAACGCAGATTAATTTGTGGGCAAAAATATCAAGAAAGTTACAATAATAGTCATCTGTGAAATTCCCAGTCCCATACGGTGCCCACTTTTTGACAAAACAGTTCAAAACGCCCACGTTTTTTTGTCAATCTTTCCACAGGTTTTTTATCTTCCGAAGATCAGAATTGAATTTAGTCATTGGTTTTACTCTTTTCTGGTAAATACAGCATTTCAGACAAAAATATTTTAACTGTTTGTTTCTACCATTACCATCTTCATACCCTGTAAGTTATAGGTAAATCTGTGAAGATTTCTGTCTTGGTATGTTACCAAAGTATGATTGTACCTTTAAAAAAAATGGATGTACTGTGTTACCTTAAAACAAGAATTACGAGTATATAACACTCTAAGGAGGAAAGATACCATGAGCACATTAAATAGAAAAGCCCTGTCACATAGTTATTATCGATTTCAGGAGTAAAATACTGGTATTGACCAGGATTAAGTAAACATCCACCTCACTCTGTTGGGATTTTATTTACTGGCTATTAGGAAGAAAGAAGGTTGTACATGTGAAAGAGAAATACAGATAATATGATCCCCTCTAAGACAGCCAGTCCACTGAACTCAATTTACCTGCTGGCTCAGCCAGGTCCTTGCACAAAAATGTGTATGAGATTGCGCTATCAGCGTTATAAATGCAGATTCTGAGAATTTGTGAGGTTGAGTCTCTCTTTGATCCTTGGGGAGTTTTTACCCAGTTCATCACATGCAGACATTGCCGACAACTCCCCTTAGGTGTATCCAGATATGAACGAAAACCCTGACCTGATTTTCATATTTGGTGTGCACTCATCGCCTACAAAGATGGAATTTTGCGGGTTACCCCCAAAAAGGGAAGTGGAAGACAACAAATGTATCCTGTTGGTCTCAGACTCGAAGATTGACGCGTTAGTTTTAAAGGTAATATCATACTTTGTTTTTTATCAAAGAAATACAGATTCATGGGCAAAAATATCAAGACAGATATACAGTAACAGTCATCTGTTCCATACAGTGCCCACTTTTGAGAAAACAGTGAAAAACAGCCACGGTATTTCTTAAGTATTTTCTCTTTCATTTTTGATCTTTTAAAAGATCAAACAGATTTTGTGGTCGTTGTTTTACTTATTTCTGGATAAATACACCTTTCCAGGCGGAAACATTTTATCGTATGTTTCTACCAGCACCATCTTCATAACCTGTAAGTTATACGTAAATCTGTGAGCATTTCTGTTTTGGTTTCTTACCTAAGTATGATACTAACTTTTGGCCCGGGCCCAATTTCATGGAATCCGCTATACGGCAAATGTTTGTGCTTACGGGCACTGCTACGCGTGGAATCTATTTCATGAAATCCGTAAGCAAGACTTTCGGTAAGCAAGGCTTAAGGTATCCGTGATTATTTTCTGCTAACGCGCTGCCATAATCATTCTGCAGGAAGTCCTTGCTTAGCATATGAGCCTAAAGGCAGCTCTCCAGTGAAATACGCTAACCGTAAGCAAAATTAAAAGTCTCCTATCGTAAGCGAAGAATGTTTGCTAACAGTAATGGATTCCACTTCACATGATGCTTATAAAAGAGGCTTGCGAATTTGTCTCATGCTTGAGAAATTTCTCAAGGATTCACCACCGACGTCGGTCACTCACAAGCATTGGTGTCCTTTCACACGATGACACTTTTGTAAGATTTTTCAAGCAATTTCACATCTGGCATCACACTCTTGCCACACCCAGTGTTTCAAGGCGTTGAGCTTATGTTCTGTCAATGACATGGGTCATAGGTGCTACCAGACAAGGACTATTAATTTTCATTAATAGTTTCATTGGTGATGTTGATTTTAATAGCATAAGAAAGTGCGAGGTCCTATTCGAGGTCTTAAATTCCTGTAGTAATTTCCTGGAAATTAAGTCATTAAACATTGGTCCTTGGTGCTGAACAACTGTCAACTCCTTTCCATACCTCAACGAATAATGCAAGTCACGACCCTGAGCCCAAATCTCATGACAAAATAGAAAAGATCAGTAGCGTTTGAGTCCTAAAGTATTGAGTCATATTATCAAAAGATACCCGAATTTCTATTCAACCAATTTTCTCCCAATCTCCGTTTGTTAAGTTTACACATCAAAGTTTGTGTGCTCTGTATTGATTTTGTATGATTTCCAACTTCATTAAAAAGTTTTGCAGGATCCATGCAAAGATGACGTTAAATCTGTTTAACAAAACGCTGCTTACAAGGGTTTAAGGTATATCATTTGTTGAGCATATTGATTAAAAGCTGAATCCTCTTTGATTGATCCCAATGTACCGTTCCCAGGTTGCAGCATTGCTGCACGTATCAAATAAACGATCCCTGGGGTATGACGGTGTGTGTGTGTGTGTGGTTTCATGGCTTCTGACTGCCAAATGAACAAAGATGAGTGACTATTTGGGACACCACCAATGTAGAGCTGGATAACTCAGTTGGTAGAGCGCCTGTACGGTATTCAGGAGGTCACTGGTCGGAATCCCGCTCAAGTCTTTTTTTTTTTGTTCACTTTTCAATGATTAATCAAAAATGGACGTAAAATTCTTACCATAGAAAAATTGATATCATCCATTCATCTATGTAACCTATTTCATTTCGAGGACGAAGACTTATTAAACTACGTCACAATTTACAACGGACAGCAACTCACGCGCTCAATACAATACATTTGGGAAACCGCCTATTTAATCACAAATTCAAACATGGATACTTGTAATAACATTACTCATTCTTGACTTGTTTCTAAAATGTCATTTCCATACCATATTGATGGAGACAGGATCCAGCAAAGATAAATTCTTGACATCTCGCTTCGTATGCAATGCAAGCCTGCTTTGCTAGCCGTAACCAGTTATCACCGTTGTATAATGTTTATGTATAACTGTCGTGTTTTATTCATACACCATACCAAGCTGTATGTATACATGTCTCGTTTCACTAAACCGTGCAGTTCTCGCCAAATCCTGGCATTGGTCAATATATCGATTGTTTGATGAGAAAACCTCACTGGAATTTTTTTTTTTGTAAATTTCAACCATCGCGTGATATGAGTATCGGATATTATTTGTTTAATCTTAACAGTTTTGACAGATTCACCCTGCAATGACTATACAACACACTAGGTGAAGATCATATCAAATACAGGCAACTTTAGATTGGTATTATACTTCTATAAAGGTATACACCTGTAGTTTAGCATCAGTAGGTTTGACTTCATTTGTCAAATGTGATTGCTTTCGGCTTCCGTATGAAGATAAGGCTAACCTCGATTTATAATGCGTCTAGGCCTTTGCTACCAAGGAAGCTGTCATTAGCACCCTTGGCGTCCGTCAGCCCATCTCCAATATCTTACCCGTCATTTTAGTTTTAATTAAAAGTCACTCTGTGATAGCAGTGGCTGGCTAGCGTCTTGTCACTCAACGCCGGTGGTACAATACCGACCGATCATACGGTACTGTGACCGTGCGTGATGCTGAGCTGTAGTTCTTTACCAGTCAGTAACGGGCTTAGATGCCGACAAGCTCCCATTTGATGAGCTACCAGTCAGTGGATGACCACGCGCCAACGGGAACTCCCAACGCGATTAATGCTCACGGCTCTGAGTTCTGACTTCTTCGCTTTCTTTGCTGCCTCCGTACACTCTGTATCCACGAATCAATTGTATCGTGTACAGCAAAAGGAAACAACACCACATCTCACGATGATTCGATAAATGTAAGTGGAACTCTTCGCTATTTTGTATTCGTTTAATCGAAATTTGTTAGTCTTTTTTAGACTATACTCTAACAGCATCTTTTATCCGTATGTATCCCTTTCTCACCTCACTTCTTTAAATTTACTATCATACTTTGGTAGCATATACCGAAACAAAATCTATCTTCACTGAGATTTACCTATAAAGATGATGATGGTAAAACATACCGTAAATTTTTCGTCTGCCTGAAATGCTGTATTTATCCAGAAAAGAGTAAAACCAATTGACCAAAACCAATTTTGATATCAGGAACATCAAAACTCCTGTGAATAGATACCGTGATCGTTTTCCACTGTTTTCTCAAAAAGTGAACACCGTATGGGACTGGGAATTTCACAGATGACTGTATCTTTCTCGATATTGTTGCCCATGAATCTGTACTTCTTTGACAAAAACCAAAGTATAACATTACGTTTAGTATTACGGATGCAAGATGCCACAGATGCATATCATGCTTCGTTCTGAGTAGTTCGAAGCTAGCAACGTCTGGTTTTTAATTGAATGAAACTGTATACATGACTAATCTGAGGGCAAAGTAACCGCAAGCTAGTCAATCAAGTGCAGTCTTCTGTTTACAAGACAAACCACTTGTTTTGCCGCGTGCCTTTTTTGGAATTCAGTCACCGAATTGTTAAACGCTAACAATTTGTGCTTGATGAATGTCAATTAACTCGTGCATTGTTATTTTAATTGAATAACAATACTTGTATCTTAGGCCTATACACAACGAAACTATTTTGAATCCCGCTCCAGTCAACTTTTCTTTGTTCTCTTTTCAATGAGTTTAAATTTAGTCAGTTTCCCTTGTGGTTATTTGATGATTATATTAATTAAAAAACCGTATCCTCTCTGAGTGATCCCCCATGTATCGTTCTCAGGTTGCAGCATTGCTGCGTGCATCGGTGAAATGATCCTTGGGATTTAGCAGTATGTGAGTGGTTTCATGGCTTCTGACTGCCAAACGAACAACGATAATTTACTATTGGGGACACCACCAACGTATAGGGCTGGGTAACTCATTTGGTAAGGGCGCCTGTACGGTATTCAAAAGGTCGCCGGTTCGAATCCCGCTCCAGTCAATGTTTCTTTGTTCAATTTTCAATGACTATAAATTCAGTCAGTTTCACTTGTGGTTATTTGATGAGTAGATTATAATTGATAGAAGATTGGGGTTTATTGAAGCCGCAAATACTAAATGTGAAATGCAAATATTTCCCAATGTTAGATTTTACGTTCTGATGCATGGATCCAAATCCTTATTGCTAGAACGCACATACACAGTTGATACTTTTGGTTTTATATGACATAGGACCTAAACTTGTTAAGCCTGTAAGCTATCTCCCCTTCTCTTAATATTAGTAGCACAATCCATCTTCACAGAATACGTCGCGCACATTGACTGATGGCATACACAATATAGGGCATGTCTGCTATAGTGGTGTGACGGCAATGGACATATACTGTGTTTACTTTAGGGTCATATATACAAACCTTTGCAGACTTGCACCTAAATATTTGATGGTGCCCTACATTATGAAAGAAAGCTTGTCGCATTAAGTGGTTCATGTACTTATTTGTGTCGATTGTTTTTGTTTGTATGAACACCTTGACGTTAGCGTTGCCGCTATAATTGAAATCGAGTGACGCAAACTCATTCAAGGAAATATCATACTTTGGTTTTTGTCAAAGAAATTCAGATTCATGAGCAAAAAATATCAAGGAGGATACAGGATCAGTCATCTGTGAAATTCCCAGTTCTATACGGTGCCCACTTTTTGAGAAAACAGTGAAAACGTCCCCGGTATTTTTCAAATCTTTTCACCGTTATTTTTGATCGTCCGAAGATCAAAATTGTTTTTAGTCATTGGTTATGCTATTTTCTGGATAAATACAGCATTTCAGATGTAACAATTTTAACGGCATGTTTTTACTATAACCATCTTTATACCCTGTAAGTTATAGGTAAATATGTGAAGATTTCTGTTTCGGTATGCTACCGAAGTATGATACTACCTTTCTATAGTCGCGAGGGAAGTTTTCCAGCGCAATTTATTTATCTTCATCGCAATATCTTCACGTCCCATTTATAATTCTACCAAGTTACGGAAAAAAGATTTTCCTTTGCATGTTAGTAAAGGTACCATCTAAAAAAAAACGTTTTTAAGCATACAGATAGGCTATAATTTATCTTCCAAATTTAAAAGAACCTTTTTATAATTTTGTACCTATAGCAAATCCCAGCAATGTTGGTGAGGTAGTACATGTATAATGACGGATACATTAAGACTGTATTAAAAAAACACCCAAACAAAGTCGCAACTCAATTTGTTATGGCAATAAGCAGTAGTGTATAATGTTGCTGCATCGTAAAACGCAGTAAAAATTTACTTCTGACTAATTGGACATTTTTAAAGAAAATGTTTCCAACCAAACCAGCGAGTGGACTTTAATCAATCAAGCAGAGCAACCATAAGAAAAACAAACTGCAGACCATTATAGCAGTCCATGAAGATTGACAAATAGCAATTCGTTTAATTGCTGTCGTTTTATAGCGCAACCCAACCAAATTCCTCTGGTTGGGCAAATACAATTAGGTCCATTGCAAACGGGTGACGAAATTCGCGTTGAATCTACCATCGCAGTTTTAATCAAGTAATTAAACCAAGATATTAAAATATTTCGAAACGCGTCAGGCCCTACTAAATCCAAGCATTTTATATAATTTCAGGTCATTATTTTTGTTTTTGCTGATCAGTTTTCACCAGTTTTCTACTTGTATTAAGTAATTAAACCATTAACCGGTGCCAGATTATTATAATATCACTATTTGAAATTATGTTGCGTTAAGGTGTTTTAGTATAACATTAAAAGGAGCATATTTGCAAAGATTTGCGTTTTGGCTGAATTTAGTACTTAAACAGATGTGAAGGTCTTAAACTTCCTTACAGACGTTGTTTCATGTACCTTTTTAAGCTTTGTTTATCTGGATAGCAGAAATAATGAAATCGTGCTTCCCTCCGAATCCTTCATGGTTACACCGCACTTACGAAATGCTACTAAATCGTTTGGACAAACGATCTTTTTAAAAGACACTAAATCTTGATTTCCTTGGAAAACCCAGCATCTGATGAACCAAGATTTCCCATGGTGACTGTTTGCACTGTTTACGAACTGTTGAGTCCATTTTCTGTCTCAAACTCAATCTTTTTTGAGAGGCCTTGCAAATCATGAACGCTGCCTTTAAGCGCGTCATTTGCAATTTCTCTAGCTATCTTTGTGTACCAATTCATAAATGCTAGACATTTCGGGCCTTAAAAATTATAACATTCCAGCTTACATTAATCACAAAGATTGTCTGGGTAGTGTGTTGAATCGTTATCTTCTTGAAAATGTGAACCAGCGGTCTCTATTTATTTCACATGCAGTATAAAAATGAATGAGACTTGTGTTAATGTTCAACCCAACACGAACCAATTAATTATTGATTCTGAACTCCAACAGTTGCTTTGATATTCTATAAATACTCTTGATTGATAGTTTTAAAGCTCGGGAGGAGGTTTTCCCTTCACGTTTAGAACCTTGTTCTGGTGAAAACATCCAATGCTTTAAAGGTAGTATCATACTTTGGTAGCATACCGAAACAGAAATCTTCACATATTTACATATAACTTACAGGGTATAAAGATGGTGGTGATAGAAACATACCGTTAAAATTGTTGTGCCTGAAATGCTGTATTTATCCAGAAAAGAGTTATAACCAATGACCAAAAACAATGTTTAACTTTTAAAGATGAAAAAAACGTTGAAAGGATTTTTCAAATACTGTGGCCGTTTTTCACTGTTTTCACAGCAAAGTCGACACCGTATGGGACTGGGAATTTCACAGATGACTATTGCTGAGACTGTCTTGATATTTTGGCCATGAATCTGTATTTCTTTGACAGAAACCAAAGTATGATATTACCTTTAAATAATTATAGAATTAAACGAGCTTGTTTGCATCCTGTTGGAAACCTATACTGTCCAAATGATAGGAAGTCGATAGGTGTACTGAACATTTTGAATGTGTGAGTTTGGATATATAAGCCGATATGAAGTCACACGTGTGTGATATCGGATGTAGTCTTCTTCACCAGACGTTAACCCTCCAATTCGATTACTCTTGGAAAGATGATATTCGCTGTGTATTAATTGGTGTGATATGCAAGGCTAGGGCAGATACCTGAGACTGGCTATAGCTCAACATCTGACTGTCAACATAATGTCTCATGCAGTCCGCCTATGTTTCCACCCTTGCCCACAAGCTCTTTGCTCTCAAGTAGTTTCCAAATTTGTCATCAACCTATTCTGTCATGGAATTATTAAGTTACGAAAAATGGAAATAGTCACAAATATTAAATTTTCATGATGAGGGTCTGATGAAGACTCGACTTTTTATTTGAAGATGAGGCTTAGTATTTTCCTGTGGAGAAAAGAATTACTGTGCTATATTTACCTTTCATATATTAAAATCGAATAATATGAGTTCTTCAAGGTCTAATTAAAGGTAATATCATACTTCGGTTTTTGTCAAATGCAGATTCATGGGCAAAAATATCAAGGAAGATACAGTGATAGTCCTCTGTGAAACTTTCAGTCCCATACGGTGCCCACTTTTTGAGAAAACATTGAAAAATGTTTTTTTTTCTTTAAAAGATCAAAATTGTTTTTGGTCGTTGTTTTCACTCTTTCCTGGATAAATACCGTATTTCAGGCAGAAAAAAAGTATATGTCTCTACCATCCCCATCTTTCAACCCTGTAAGTTATAGGTGAATATGTGGAGATTTAGTTCGTTGTATGCTATACCAAAGGAGGGTAGTACCTTTAATTCTGTTCTGTCTGTTGCTTACCATGTTCATATGCCAAAAACTTCTTAAAAGGTTAAACTGAAGTCATTTTCTGTATTTCCAACAGCAATATGAATCTTTGTTGTTAGGCAACATGGTACAGCGAAAAACCAACGGGAGGCAGTTGATGAAGTTTTTATAAAAAAAAAATCGCCGGCTATTTTTTGATAAATTGCACACAGACCCTGAAAATCAAACATTAATTTAATGATACTTCCAAATGGACTTCTTGACAAAGTCCCATATTCTTTGAACGTCGGTGAAATTCTCAGATAATCGAGTGTGTCGAAGGTTGACGGTCTGTTTTGACGGCCGTCTGGCTTGGTTACCCGTAATTGTGTTCTTGGACCTTTCTCAGTTACGGTATCTTTGGAGAAGTCCACAAATTAAATGAGTCTTGGAATCGTTCGTGAAGTATCTGGGGCACGAGGACACTTGCACGATAGCTGTAGCATGCAGCAGCCATGCAGGTACACAGCTCTTCAAGGACAGCACCACGTTGGGTCTGGGCCTCTTCCTGGCAGAAATTCATTTCCATATTCTTGAAATATCCTTTGACTGCCGTCAGAAGAAATCTGAAAGCTGGGGAAGGTTTCTCACCCTTTTTATATAGGGTTGGGTCCAGATTCACCTGGAACTTCTCCAGGAGTAAGCAAAAGGTCCCAAACATTCACAATAGTGGCAAATGATTGTCAAATAGTTGCTAATCTTCGCAAAAGCTGTCGCTAACATTTGCGTACAGTCGCTAATAGTCGCCAACTGCCTTTCGCAAACATTTTCGCAAACATTCGCTAAAATGTTGCTATTTGTCGCTAAATATATCGCTTAAAGTCGCTTAATGTCGCAAATGTCAGAGGCAAACCCTGATTTTCGCCAACATTCGTCAGAAAAGTTGGCGAATCCAAAATTCGCCACGTTCGTTAGCATTTGCCACTCAGTTAGATACCCCCTTAAGCATTCGTATCTGAATCGTAATCAGTTGTTGAAGCTCTTAACTATATCGCATTTACTCGTATTCAGTTCTTTTAATTCTTAAGCGATCGGGAATTTGTGGTAAACGTTTTGAGCTGTTCAAAGTTTTGGCCACAAATTCCCGATTAAACAAAATCGTAGTTACGTCGTAACAAAATCGTCCAACAGTCTTAGACATCGTAACTGAATCGTACGAAACTGATTCGTAAGCATTCGTGTGTATTCTAACCTCATTCGGGGATTCGTGAAATCGCTGCATGTTCATGAATCATACACAAATCTGTAACGAATCAAACGAATACACACCAGAGCATTTTCTTAGCTGATTCGTAACTGATTTTTGACGTTCGTACAACATTCGCAACTGAGTCTTGTAAATCGTAGTAGATCCCTGGATATATTGGTGCAATCTAACCCGAATAGAACCGAATCCTCACGAATCCTAAAATGTTTCAATTCGTGCAGGTAAATCGTGAGATTCGTAGCCTGTGTGGAAAGGGGAATAGGCACGGGTCTTTTGATTTGTTTCTTTTTGATTCGACTCCCCCAACTCAAGATCATTCAGGTATTACCCTATAGGCCTATTGCATACGGGGCAAGCGCGTGAAGAAACCATTTGCTAAAGCTGAAACTAACGATATCATTATGGCGAAAAGGGGCTGGAATGTGTAGGCCTATATCTACTTCACAGAAAGATAAACAATACTCGCTCCCTATAATGTTTTCTTTTCATATCTCAGAAATTGCAATATACTACCGTCGCCCAGAGGTCATACCTATACACTGCTCGAAATTAACGTAATTTTGTCTTAGTAATGATGTCATGACCTGGCTTGCAAGCTGTTTTGATCATGATTTGGAATTCGTCTTCTCCTGTAATTTGCGGTCTTTATTAAATTGGCAATTTTACAAATTGACGCGCGCACGAATCTTTGCACCTATCTTTAATCTTAATAAATCGCGCCAATGTGTGATGGTCATTACCGATGCTGTCATTGATGTAGTTTTCTTCACGGTTCTACGCAATTTATCTGTATCCCTTCTCCCTGTAGCTGCGATATATTACTGACACTGGCAGCCTTGTGGCATGTAAGGCCTACTGCACGCGACCATGTACTGCCGCAGAGCCGGTAAATATCCGCAGGATCCTAATTCGTCTTCATTGAAGTCGTACGTGTGGAATAGGCCAAGCAATCATTGCCGACAACAGGTATCTACTCATGATTGATAGGGAAGGCCTCTCAACTGATCATCGATAAAATCAAAGGATGAAAGGGACTACCTTATCAAAACCTTTCAGGCTCAATAAGAAGGAAATTGGAGTAGGCCAAGATATAAGGAGGACTTGAGGGCGGGGATCTTGAACCCCAGTGGCATGAGAACGCGGTCCTATAAGTTGACCATAGCTAGTTAATGCAGTAATCCACTTTCATGCACTCCAGCGGTGCCATCAAAACCATCAACCCTTTTATACAAGACTCTTGTATGCTAAACCCTGGTTCGTCCAAAGACTAAAAACTCCCTTAGTTTGTAAGTTCATGACATCCATTATTTGCAAGAATAAATCTTTTCATTTAATTGAGGCTCGGGCTACACCACATAAATTTGGAAATATTTCCCAAAACTCGGGCTGCTGCACAATGCTCACGTGTTTGCCGAAAAGAACATTGACACCGATTTTGCTGTCGCCTAAATCGCCAGGCCTCGCAACATCTTAATTATCCTGCCAATTTTGTTTCAGAAAATAATTAACAAAATGAATCGCTACTTCAAGCAGCACATTCTAAAGACAAGTTTCCACTATCCAAAGTCCAATTTCATGAAATTCACACATCTGCTCATACCATTGTTTGTTATGTAGCTATCTTAACTTGCGTGTATGTTTGCTATCCAAGCAGCTGGAGGGTTTTAAGTGTAGCTGATGCCCCATCGTATGACACAGCTGTTACACATGAAGTAATATTTAAATAGTATGTGGACCTATTCAACTCTGTATACGTCACAAATAAAGTAATCAATCACGAGGCGATCATTTTCTTACAAAAACAACATAATTGGATGCAAAACCTGAGACTGTTTTAATTAAATTATCGTCTTTTTTGATAAGCGGCAATGTTTATTAATTTGACACTTAACTTCTATAACCAGCTCTTAGATTTAACTATTTACATAACGCCTAAGAAAACTTAAGACACCGCCAATTGAGGCAAGTCGGAGCTTACGATATCTGTTTATTTGGATAATGCATATCGCATGGCTTGTGACAGCATATCCGTAGATAAACCGATTCAATTTTCATGCGAAATTGAGGCAAATTATCTCAGCAGTATTGGGCTTTGCATTGATGCAGGAAGTCTGGTACAGTCCCTTACGCTTCATGAAGGAAAGAAAATCCACAGCAAGGTCGAGTAGTCTGACCGAGAAATGTGATTAGTGCTGCAAGGGACATAGTTGCAGACGATGCAAGAAAATGGATGAGGAGTCGAAAATCAGATTTGCCATAAGCTCATTGGCCAGAAAATGGAAATTTAAATGCTAAATTTTGCATTGAGTTTGAATTAAATCACCCTGCGATCAAGTGGAATCCAATTACATGAGTTGAATCCACTGTTATACTCTGGTGTAACCCTTCGAGAAAAGTACATAAGGCATCTGAGCTTCCTGACAATGGGTGTTATTGTGTTATAATGTTATGCATTGTACTTATACAAGTTGTCTGGCAGAATATTATTCAGTACTTTTTGTTTGCACAGTGAAAAATATAAGCAATGTTTTTCAAACGTTCTTGAAACTTTCAGGATTTCTCACAGATTCAACATGTAGTCTCTGGGGAAATGAAGACTGTGTTATTTTAATGTACATCTGGTAGTGGACATTTTATCTGATAGCATCCCGCTGACCCCAGTTAGCTCTGTGGCCTAGCGGTATGACATCTACACTAGTAAGCATGATGTCGTAGGTTCGAATCCCACCAGAGCCAGCACATGATTTGTTTTCATGTGCACTCAACAAGCACTGAGTATGTAGTGGTCATCTACTTCGGTAAAGGGCAAGCCTCAGGCGCGGTTCTAGAGCCAATATATTTTTTTTGGGGGGGGGCTAGAAGAGCCATTATTTTTGGGGGGCTAGAATAGCCAATATTTTTTGTTCTTCGAACACTCGCTTCTGCTATTTCTTATTAGGGGTCGAAAAACATGCACATATATAGTCCACACAAGGCGTTTTTTTATGTAATTGGCGCTTAAAAAATCCAGTATTTTTAAGAATTTTGTTTTTCACTTGCATTTCTTTTTGGGGGGGAGCTAGAATTTTTTTTTTTTTTTGGGGGGGGGGCCCCCGTAGAACCGCGCCTGGCAAGCCTTATGTGCATAGGAAATATCTGTGTATCTGTAGCAGTTTGATATGCACTATAGTAGAAACGAATCTCGTTTTTAATAATTATATGTATGTAATTCAGTATATCGGATGTTCTAGTCAGTTTGTGTTCTGACCCACAATTGAAATTTAAACAAAATATAGCTAAGTGGACTAGGGCCCATTTCACCAAACTCTTCGTTACTGTATCAATCGTAGGACTGAAGACGCATTGCAGCCTACGTAAGATACGATGGGTTCCATAATTTTCTGGACAGCATTTCAGGTAGAAGAGGTTTAATGGTATATGTTTCTACCGTCACCATCTTTATACCCTATAAGTTATAGGTAAATCTGTGCAGATTTCTGTTTCGGTATGCTACCAAAGTATGAAAGTACCTTTAATCCTGCCGAGGCTTTTAGATTCTCAGTTTTCCGTCTGCAGGTTTTCACAATCGTAGACATTACCGATACGTGCATGACTGAGCCACATTAACATAGACCTGTATACTAATCAAGACTCAGACTATCCATCAAGTAAACTAACTGGATTCTACCGTATGTTCTACTTTAATTATCCCAAAACCTGCCCAGGTTTACTGCACTTAAGACTGAGTAATCAATGAAGACACTGGCCAGTTTGCAACTAAAACAAAAATAGTGTTTTCATTATCTCCTGTCATTGGTGAGCATTCGTTATGAGCTGAGTCAGGGGCAAGGCTGCCTGTAAATAATATACAGAGGGACTTCGTATAACCGTGCTCATCCGAAGTAAAACGAGTTCGCTATTCCCTGACCCTATAGAAGGGAGTCTGCATGCTTGGCAATATAAGTGATTACGTGGTTGGGTTTCATTATAGCTAGAAACGTGCCCCGAATGCTACTTTCTGGAGAACATAAGGCGAATCAACTCCGATTTTCGCCTATTTTTTTTTCGTTAAGTGTAACACAGGTATACGTGATCTACCTGGAGATACATACAGTTAAACATTGTGCGCAAGTACATTAAATGGGTGCGTCACGTTGCGAGTTATTTGATAGCCAGGCGGTATATTGCTAACTAGGTTAATGGTGACTTGCTTCAAACGATGGCTGTGTTTCCTATTTTCATTCCGATGACAATCATTTCTCATTGCCACTGACATTAATGACGTATTTTATCAGTCTACCTCGAAGATGGAATCATTTTTGATAGATTGCTTCTAAATTATACAAATTATCAATATCAGGGTCTCAATTATTGAAACTCGAATACGTTCAAAATTAAGTTCTCTACTGAATTTTGATTGATACGAATAGGAGAAATAAACAGTGTATCTTGTACGGAGCTCTATGAGTGCCATTCAACTTAGCCAGATAACCACATAATTTATATCGCCAAGTCGACCTATTAAGCCGTAAAAGTCGACTTATCGAGATAATTTATTCGTAAAAGATGACTTAGTGAAAACTAAGAAGAAGACATATTCTGATAATTTCTCTCGCCAAGACGACTAACTGATAGAAGGAAGTCAACTTGTCCTGGAGCCAATTTCATAAAACTGCTAAGCACAGAAATTTGCTTCTTATCATAAAAAATGTCTCGCCCAATAAAACAAAACACCATTGAAAATTCCTTTTGATATTCATGGCCAGCGAACAACAGCCAAAGAACAATCACAAGTGATACACAAGACATGGAAATTCGGTTGTTATAACCCCGTTTTTATTAAGACAGAAATGTGCTTAACAGTTTTATGAAATTGGGCCCTGATTGTTTACCTTGCAAGGATGACTTACTAAAACTGGCGTTATTTATCAGGATAAGTCGACTTCTTGTTTTCGTTCAAAACAAAACATCTTGTTGAGACAATTATTGAAACAAGACGACTTTTACCACTCCAAAAGACGACTTGGCGAGAAAAATCATGTGGTTATCTGAATTCATATCCAGAATGGAATGGCACTCGTGGAGCTCCGTAAACTTGAGAACTATATATATATATAGCTCTATGGTAAAACATTACCATCATGCATTATCTGTACATTCTGGATGAACACTTTGTATAGCCACCGTATATCGAGTGATGGCACACGGCTGAAATAATAGTTTCATCCCTGCTGCTAAGCGCCCTTGAGCGGTGAAAAGATCGACTGTCAACCTGTGAAGTCGGTATCGGGAACGGATGTCTCTTCTCTTATGTCTTCATCGTTTTCCCCTGAAGCTACAAAACATACATAAATATATTATTACAGGTTTGTGTTCGCTTTTTTTTTTATAACACGTGTGCTAACTGCAGTCGACATTTATCTTATACAGGCGGCGCGTGAACTTCTCCACCTTTTGCTTTTTATGAATTTCTCGTTTTCTTTATTTTGATTCCTCGGTATACACATCCACTTTGCACAATGTAACTGTTACATTCAATGCTTGGAGTAAGGAAGGCCTGACGTTTCGATCCTAGCAGGATCTTTCTCAAAGGTTAAATGACAAGAGGACAAGAACATGCAAGTAAAGATACGCATACAAAAAACTGGTCCGCATTCAAACGACAAATGTAGCATTTAGAAAAGAAAATGAAGTATGACAATTTTCTTTGGAAAACTCGAACATCAAGGATTTTTTCAATGTTTAGCAGAATATGAAAGAATAGACAAATACATTTTGCGCACAGCGATTTTGAGTATGTTCTTCAAATTTACAATTTCAATTTGTTGTAAATCTCTCCTGTTTTTGAAAAATCAATCATTGCTGTCTTTCTGCGAAAACTCAAAAAAATCCTATATTTATTTGCATTGTGCACTTGAGACGTTTTTTAATAACGTGTAACTCAAAATCAAAATCTCGGACTCAGTTGCCTAAAGCCCACCGCACACTATACGATCCGACTACGACCCGACTGGTTTTTGGAAGGATCGCAAAGCATTCTGGGAGTCTTAACCGTGATTCGACAGTCGAATCTTGCCGACTGGCCATCAGAGTGGGTCTGCGACTGGGAACAATCACGGTTAAGACTCCCAGAATGCTTTGCGATCCTTCCAAAAACCAGTCGGGTCCTAGTCGGAATGTCGGATCGTATAGTGTGCAGTGGGCTTAAGTCGTTTGGTTGATGGTTTTTTGATTTTTGTTTTCATGGAATGGGGATTGATTAACTTCGGATGCAGTTCTTCTCAGTCGAAATATGATTATTCTTGTATGAGCTTTGAGCTATGTTTATGTTTGGGGTTTTAATCCTGTGTGAATGAAAAGGACATTAATGTATTGGTGAACCAGGAGGATTCACACACAAAATTGGATCATTTTGCAGATGGTTTTCTGGCGCCGCTTCAATCTAATCCAAATAAACCTACGTTCAACGTGTCATTCCATTCTAGGTATAGAGTTGCAGAGAATTTACAGTCCTGTCGTATCAGTTATCCCAAGTAATATTAGCCAATTCTTCAACAATTCTCATTATATTCACCGTATGCGAGCGTTCCTTTAGTGCGCTCTATACGCGATGTGTAGTCACCCTCGCGCCAAATTTTCAGGCATGTGCTGTATTTTCAATTTTCTCGAATAATTACTGCGCTTGTGGTTTGTGAAGACACGTGTTGGTTGTATCATGCAAGATTTATTTACTGTGCTTTGACATATGAGCTCTGCACCGACCGAACTTCAACCAGCCGTACTGGGTATATGTGTGAAACCAATTTACAATAGCGTTAAAATGTACTGCAAGGCTCGGTAAACATGTTTATTTATAGGACGTGTCTGTTGGAATGTATTCTCCATTTTCACAGTTTTCGGTCGCTACAAATCATGATTTTGTGGTGAATCTGTGTTACGTGTTTCAGGACGAACTACCATGTACATGTACTACCAGAAATCGATGCATAGGAATCCCAAAGGCCCATACGGTATAGGCCTTCAGACCAAGATACACTGAGTATTTGATGTGCATATACACGTGCGTGTGTGCGTTTGAGACGAGAAGTATACGACAGAGGGGAAAAAAATACCCAACGGCTCTTTCACGATTCCTTCAAGTTCATAAAGACGTCTTTGAATTTAAGGATCGGTTAAAACATGAAAATGCCGCCATTTAATCAGGCTCCCAAGGGGAGCATTAAATCACTTTCTGAACATGAACACTGGAGGTTTTGCAGGCCTCATATTAAAAAAAATCGGAAAGGAAGTGCATCTACGGCAAGATTGTCTCTTATTCCACTTTTCATTTTGGTGTCTGCCTGAAAATCACCAGCGGATCCTTGGCGGTCTTTTAGGCTTTGCACTTAATGCAGCCAAGAGAGAAAATGCCCACGAAGCAATGACCGGTAAAGTTCACTTGATAGTCCAGTATAATTATAATGGCTGACTGTGATCATTTGGATTCGGGCAGCTAAGGCAGTGACTTTTACATTAGCTGTCTAGGGATGACTAACAATTATTTCAATATATCGCCTAGCCTGATGTAATTTTAAATCAGTAATGATCTCCTTTGCCAAGCCTCAGTGATCAGTCTATTTATCACCATCTAGCTCTTTCGGCTTAAAGGTAGTATCATACTTTGGTAGCATATACCAAAACAGAATTCTTCACAGATTTACGTATAATTTACATGGTGTAAAGATGGTGGTGGTAGAAACATATCAGGGGTCGATTTCACCAAACTCATCGTATTTTACTATCAATGGTAGGACGTGTGATACAATTGCAGCTCTGTGCAGGATAGGTCTCCCAACGATGGGTTAACCTACGTAAATCGAGTTACGATCGATCGAAAGGCTTCGCGAAATCGACCCCAGTATAGTTATTCTGCCTAAAATGCTGGGGCTCTTCCAGAAAAGAGTACAGTCAAAGACCAAAAAACAGTTTTCATCTCGGGGTGATATCAAAACCCCTGTGAATAGATTTGAAAATACCGCGTGCGCTTTTCACCGTTTATTAAAAAAACTGGCAAATTTCACAACTTGACTGATACTGTCTTAATATTTGTGCCCATGAATCTGCATTTCTTGGACAAAAACTAAAATATGAAGTAACCTTTGGACCAGTGTGTAAAGAACAGATTAGTTGATATCGTTCTAGCAAAACACAACTAATATAGTTATATATATTTCCACTTAGCTATACACACATTCATATCTTCAGGTTGAATTACATTTGAGTTTATATAGCTGTGGCGTCATTCTAAGGATACTCCCCACAACTCATACTTAAACCAGTTGTGGTAAATATACGGGGGAAACCTACAATACGTGGATAATATGAGAACAAATCAACAAAATATACCCATATGAGACTGCTGTAGGAAGTATCGTGTTGCCCTCATTGACAATACCTTCTACAAGCATGGCAGAAGTCCTTAGATGATGGTAAAGACGATATGCAGAAGATCCATCTATGTCATAAATCTTAAAGGAACTCAAGATATGGATAAACACGCAGGACACATCGTGTAGTTGATAAATCATGTTGAGATTGCTTTGGTTTTTATTCCTCCATAAATCCTCCTTAAAGGTACAGTTCATGATTGGTAACATAGCCAAACAGTATTAGATTTACGTATAACTTTCGGGGTACGAAAAATACCGTTAAAATATTTTCGCCAGAAATGGTGTATTTATCCAGAAATTAGTCCAACAACGACCGAAAATAGTAGTGATCGCGGGGTAAGATGAAAACCATTCTTTATGTTTTATAAAAACGATCAAGTCGGCTTGTTGCCATTTTCTCGTGCTTAGATTTCCGATTGAGCTGAAATGTTCACAGGTTTCTCATTTCATGTAAATGTTTGATAAGTGTGAGTGCTGTTCTGTGGTCTTTACCAATCGTGTATTATACCTTGAAAGGTAGTGCACAAGATTGATGATGATCCAAAGCTGTCCTTAAGTTTAGGTTTGAAACGCTTTATAGGTACAAAATCATACCGTTGCCTATATTTCTGAAATATTCAGAAATTGTAAAATAAAACTACATTTTGAAAACCCCAAAATACGCTATTTTTAATTGTAACCACACAAATTCACTACACAAAACATGAACAGGGCTAATTGTTTAGGCATGTGTCGTTTTGTTGGTTTACCTTTAAAAAGGAAATCACCAATTTTGAGGAAAATGTTCTCAAATAAGTTTGATATGTTGTTTGAAAAATTGATAATTGTAATGAATGCCGTTTTCAAAAAACGTTCCTGTAAATTTCTTCTAAAGGCATAATACAGGATTGGTATAAGGTGACAGAACATCTTCAGACTGTTCATAATTTGATTTGTCATGGAATAAAAACAAACCTGTGAAATGTTCATTGGAAAGTGTAGAAAACAGTGAAAAACTTTCGCGGTATTTCCAAATCTATTCACAGGAGTTTTTATCTTACCCCAAAATCAAAACTGTTCTCAGTCGTTGTTTTACTAATTTCTGGATAAAAACAGCATTTCAGGCGGAAATATTTTAACCTTTATGATTCTATAATTTAGCACAATATCAATATCCTGAAATTTATACACAAGTCTGTGAACATTTCTATTTCAGTGTGTTACCAATCCTGTACTGTACCTTTAAAGTGGGACCTCGTGTTTTCTTGTTATGGACAGACGAATTTCGTTCGTTCAAACATATGAGTGGGTGTCACGACTTCCACTGATTGGCCGGACGTAGGTCTTTTCAGTGGGATTTTACGCGGGAAATGAGTTCGTCTCTCTGGACGCGCCTTTCCGTGTTCTGCTTGCAAGTCGCTTTTCCGTTGGGGAGAATTTGACCGATATTGCCAATGGACTATCACGCTTATACTTTTTTCTTCTTCTTTTTTCCTTCTCTTAAAACTGCTCAATAACCAAAAAGTTTAATAACATGTCCAATACACGGACTGAAAAAGGTGAAAGAATTTAATGTAAAAGCTGAAAGGTTGTGAAGATATTAATAATTCTAGATTTGCGGGTTGGAACTCCAGTATGTTGATGATGGGAACAGTATTCATCGTTCTTCTCTGAACAATATGTGTCATAGATAGTCAATGCCCTCTGTGATACGTGATCCACATGACGACTCCGTACAATACCAACGATTCTGTTTGTTTTCCAGAGCATTGCAGTCTTGAATTTCATTTCAGACTGTTTCTACCGTCTGGATCCGATCTGGTTTTTATGTCAAGTCACAGCGATTCGATTCAGTCTATCCCCTCTCCGTAGAGACTATGCTGGAATCAAGCACTCGACAAAACTAGTCCCTAGGTAACCATCACATCAGCACCAAACGGGACAAATTGCTCGTGTCCCCGGCAGGGGGGAAGATTCTGCCCGGTACTCACGTGGCCCGATTAATGGGATTTACGGGGGAATTAAGGTCAATTTGGCCGTGCTTTACTGGCAGGACGCAGCTAGTAGTTTCAGTCTCGCGAGACGGGAATCAGCCTGCTTTGTTGTGATACTGGTTCTGTTAAGAAAATCAGCCTGTGGACAGCAGTCTGATGATAATATGCATGACCATCGCAGGTCAGAGCCATGGTCAAAAGAAAGCTCTGTGTTTCCTGAAAATGAGAAATACGGCTTGAGCATCATTGCATCTCCTTGTAAGTCACTCTTTGTCCGAGCATGAACATGGCATAAATAGCAATGCCCTGGGAGAAGCCACCTGGGACCCTTACAGCAAGTTACCACACTCCAGGGGAAACGTTGCTCTCGGTTTGGTCAGCTTTGCTCAAAATAATCGCTTTTGGACAATGTTAGGGAACCCTGGGGACAGAAGGTGCCAGGTTATTGTGCCGGTAGAGGTTAGCCCAAGACGGTCAACAGTCAACAGTCAATATCAAGAATTACAGGCCTATTCCCCATGATATTAAAAAAGTGAACTCCAATTAAGGACGGAGTCTTGGCAAAGTTAAGACGCGCTATGGTGAGAGTACTAAAACTAAATTGTGTGGGACGAGCTGGCCTGCCTATTATCCCAACCCATATGGAAACCTTTAGCCAAGAAAGTGTCAATCTTCTCCTGTTACAGTTCTCATTATGGCCGCCGGTTGTAAATCTCTTAAAGTTGAGCCCTAGGAGTCCTATATAAATGCAAACTGCAAAGCAAAGGAATAAAAAAGAACACCTACACGTGAACATTAACCAAAACAACACGTTAAATATAAATGAAATGCATTATTTCTTTCCAGTAGGGGGGCGTGGGATCGTTATTGATACAATAATGACCATCGTAAACCTTGCAATTACCTTTGACGGTACACATCCCGACCAGCTAACGACCATTTTTGTTCGTATTCCATTACACACCTGCTAGCTGTTTACCGTTTTCCCCCATATATCATTTCAAACCCGCAAGCTGGTTAAACTTAAACTTCGTTTTTGCTCTGTAACAGTTCACCGTGATGCAACACACAAACTAAAACAAATTAATGGTTAAGTACAGGATTTGTAACATACTCAAAAACAGAATAGTTCACGTGTTTACGTGTGGGGCCTATAACTTTCACGGTATAAAGATGATGCTGGTAGAATACTGTAAAAGTATTTCTGCCTGAAATACGTATTTGTCCAGAAATTAGTAAAACAAAAATCGAAAACAGTCATGACCATGGGGTAAGATCAAAAAGATGTTTCAAAAGAAAAAAAATTTCCCGTGACTCAGGTCTGATTGAGCTCAACTTTTCACATGTGTATTTTTGTTATGTACATGTTGTGGGACAAAGTGTGGGTACTGTTCTGTTACCTTTACGAATCATTTATTATACCTTTAACGCATGATTTCACTTGCTCATGTGCTGGTATACTAATACAAGTGGATACATCACGCGTGTTTGCGACGACTCGAATCAGCAGGTTACATTTGGTCGAGAAGAAAAATAAGGCAGATTTAGAGTAAACTTATAGAGCATTGGCACAAATCCCTTGCTGAATCAAGCTGCAAAATTCGTTTCTCATTATAGGGCAGCGACCGCCTGTTATTGTTAATATATACCTCCACAGATACGAATTACGGAAGAGGTTCTATATTAGAACTTTCTTTTTCATCTGAGCAATCAGCCTGCAATGCTCATGGGCTATCTCTATAATCAAATTGTCGCGCCTCCACCCACAACGAATGGTATAGTCTCTTTCTCATTAACCATTAAAAGCAATGCTCGTGGTAGGGGGTCATGGGGAGTTTCTCGTCTTCTTATGAATAGAATTTAGGGTACGGTATCCCTTTACTGACCCAATAATCCGCGAAGTTTTGAAGAGGTGCAAAGTAGAGACTGATATCGCGCCTTGGCGTGGATTGGCGGCGCCAGAAGATTACAGCAGACTTATATGGAATCGATCTTCGCACAACAGCAGGCAAATAAAGACAATTCTTCTCAGTGTACAAAGCGCATTTGGTAGAGTATCACAGTCTCTCCACTGAAAGTATTTCATTTCACGATTTATGGAATAAGACACGGATATTATGCCAGATGATTTCTCGAGAGGGGAAGCAATCAGACGCTGCCAATACTCCACACAAAGGAGTTGTGTTTTTATTAGGTCAGCGGATCCATTATTCTACCATACTGTATTGTGCGGCTGCTTAATCCTAGCGTCTTTATTCCAATGATCTATCCAGTTGGGAAGTCTTGGCAATGAAAGCAAATCAAGATATACTCTATTTGATTTTCACTCAGAGAGCGAATTGAATCGGGCGAGCGTCATATGAAGTTACAGCAGTCCGTGACTGTCCTCCCCGGTCCATTGGTGAAAGGCAAGGGCGGTGAACGTGTCAAAAACGCGCTAGCAATAAGCTCGGAGTTTTAAATTTCTGAAACGTGTCCCCCTTACTATGAGCAGCGCACACTGTTAGTTATTGCAAACATGCATGCAACGAGAGCTAAGACTACTGGCCTTTATATCATTCAGTATGTTCGATCGCTAATATCTGATTCAGGATAATTGAAAACATTATGCATACGCTGGCTGTCGGTTGGAAATTGGAAAACAACGCTGGATTGTTATTCTTGAAAATTGAGTTTTTCATTTTGACATAACAGACCAATGCCTGATTTTCCTTTACAAATAAATAGTTGAATAATTACAAAGTACATTATAGAAGACCCGACAATTATAATTACGTACTCGATCACATGTCGAAATCAAATGTTACGATGAAATTTTGTATTTTTTATGACATTATAGATGGTTTTAAATGTACAATAAAGGATTGATAACATTCACAAACAGAAATTTTCACAGAGTTAGGGCCTACGTATAGCTTTCAGGGTATGGAGATGGTGCTGTTGGAAACACGTCGTTAACATATTTCCGCCTGGAATGCTGAATTTATCCAGAAATTTGTCAAACAAAAACCGAAAACAGTTTTGATCTCGGGGTAAGATCACAACCATTCTTTATGTTTCATAAGAAAAACTGAGTCGGGTTTTCGCAACAAATGTCCGATTGAGCTCAAATTTTCACAGGTGTATTTCATGTACATGCTGGATAAGACAAAGTCTGAGTGCTGTTTTGTGACCTTTACCAATCATGTATTATACCTTTAATGTTAATTTCTTTCAGGCTTCGGTTTTTGTTTTGTTTTTACATCAGGAAATTAACCATGATTCTGATTTCATGGTTGCTTGTCTATTTGCATGTAGGCCTATTTGTTAGAGTTTCATGGTCACAAAATAGATTGATTTATTTCTTTCCGTGGGGGCCGTCCCATCTAATGACACGCTGAAATTAATTTCGGTATGTCGACATCCCAGAAGCAAGCCTTTGATTTAAGGTCCATTTTATTGGGACAACGATATTATAAGCAGAGGATTCAATCTGCTTCATGAAGGCCATTTCCCGACAGTTGAATGTCATCGTTATAGGGTGATTTATCATCTGGTTGGTGGCATTCTTTGTGAGCACAAACCAGTTAAAAAAACACATCTTGGAAAGATGGCCTCGTAATAATGAAGGGAGGTATTAAGGCGGAAATGACCGCGTGAATGTCCAAGTCCAAAATCTGAAATACCTAACTGAGAAGGTTGGCACTGTTTGAAGTGGAGAAGAGAACGCCCTCTGAGGAATGTGTCACCTTGGAAGGACGTTGGAGACGTGATTGATCTCGGAATGAGGACATTTATGGGCTGGTTCAGTCTAGCTATCCATCCTCTATCCACAGTTTAGTACTAGGCAAGACAATGGCTTCTATAAAGAGACTTCTAACTTGACGTCAAGATGACGTCATATGAATAGATCAAAATAGGGCGTTTACGATACGGAAGCTCAGGCTCGGGCTCAGGCACAGGCACTTGCTCAGTTTGTGGCTATAGATTGTGGTTTTTCATTGAAGCTGAAGCTTTGTTTCCTTTTCAAACCAGAGAATCTACTTCTATTTTGAAACCCATTGTTTTAGAATGGATTCACGAAATGGAGCCTGAGCCTGAACCTGGGCCTCCGTTTCGTAAACCCTCATAGTATTTAATCAACGAGGTTTAGATCAGACAAACAAAATCTTGACTTCGTCTCAAAATCAATAGACAATATCTAGAATGTATGGGGAAATTGGAAAAATGAATCGTATTAACCTAAATTTACTGAAAATGGTTGCCTTCGCTGACTGTCTGCTGTCACGATGGGTCTCCATGCACACAATGTTTATCTGTGCATGATGCGTTCCTTCTTCAGAAAGTGGAGTGCTGTAGCCTATTGATCTTGCGTATCGTACCTAAGGTTTTGTGGTCAATCTACAGATTGAGGGTTCGAATCCAGCCATGGGCCAGTAGTGCTTGCATCCTTGGGCAAGACGCTTTGTCACATAGGCCCTATTGCTCCTCTTCACCCAGGTGTAAATGGGTACCTGCGAGGGTAGAGATGGCTTTGTGGTCACAGATTAGCCTCTGTGCACCTTACAGTAGCCAGGGCTGTATGCTCCACAGGGAGTTGAGATGGTTTCAGGAATGTAAATTATAACCCGGTGACCAGGGATAATAATACAATTTGTAATGCGCAGTGGAGTATATTCAAATAGTAGCTGCGCAATATAAATGTCCGCTATATTATTATTACATGTATTTGATATATTGGGCATTGATGTGCGACAATTGCAACTCGCATGATTTCGAGGTTTTCGGGGCCATTATGTAACCTCAAACATTACACGCATTTCCCCACATAAGTCCCTAACCACGGTCTCGCTTAAAGGGAGGGTACAGAATTGGTAAGACAAAATACACTTCATGATCACAGATTCACATAAAACTTACACAGTATAATGGTGACGATAGGAGAAAACATCCCATGAAATGTTTTTGTCTGAAATGCCATATTTGTTGAGAAATAAATGAAACTATTTTCCGATTGGAATAAATCGCTTCGAAGCGTTTTATTCATTCGTTGACATGTGTACAGTTCTCTGTACACGGGTTTTCACTATTTTCTCGTGACCCAGATGGCTGATTGACCTCAAACTTCCGTACAGGTTTGTCAGTTAAGGTATATGATGGATTACATAATGTGCTTTCACTGTCAGCAACGGGTTTGTCGCAAAAACCAGTTCTGTACCATCCCTTTAACTTTCCCGGCTCAAAAAGTTAGTGCGAACGGCGGTAAAATTTACCCACTATGAAATTTAAGCATCGTCCCACTTAAAATTGAGTCCAGTCCGAACGGATTATGGTCGCTGTTTGCTAGTAAGCCTTACTAACTCCTTTACTTGTATTATGAACTTTCCAATATTGATTTTGTATTGTAGAAAATCTGAGCATCAGATGAAATCCTACGGTGTACAAAGCGGATGAGCAGCTTAAGTCAACAAAACTTGATGATGCATCGGGATACTTGAGACTGCAGTTCCAGCGTCTGCTCTTCACACAATATAAAAAAGGACAGCGTTTGAAGTTCCTTGAATTCAGTCGAATATGGCAACGACTCAGACAGTTTATGGACAGTTATTGAACTTCCCCAACGCAAGCGGTGTTTCATTAGTGCCAAATGCAGATAGGATGGAGTCGACTACAGAGGGCGCACCAAACACAACCGATGACATGACCGAAATCGAGAATAGACTCCTATTTTATAAGGTAAGTTGTTTAAGCTCAAGAAAAGAATGTTCATTTGGCTTCGCAAATGGTTTGTTTTGATTTCGCTTGGAAATTGCAGGAGTAGAAAGCAGAGACATTTTGTTCAGTAAACTGAGTGCCCATTGCCTCCCCTATAAACTTAAAGGACTTAAAGTATATGGGCGTTTTTCTATACGATCCGTTTTTCGGCATATACCGGAAAACAGATTAATTTTCGCCAATAAAAAATGACGTTCGCCTCCATTATCCGGATAATTCAGTGAACACTTTAGCGGGTATTTATCCTAGTTTGGGAAGGATAATGCCGAAGAAACTTTCCGGAGACCGGCAATAGAAAACGACATCGTTCCAACTGACTGTGTATACGGGAGAGAAACGGAAGCACCAGTATGCCTTTTCACGTATAGCGTTTGACCTGATGCATGACCTAGGTCAGCTTTATCCGGCAAACATGCAAATTAGTTTAAGTTGTGCCGATCGATGTAGTATTATCCGGAAAGCTGATTGCAATAGAAAATGACCGTTTGCCACTTTTCTCCGCTATTAGCCGGTAAATATTTATCCGGATAGAAACCAGATACATGTACTTATTAGAAAAACGCGTTAAGTCAATTTCATCGCTACTGCTTTTCTGGCCTGCTGTACCGTATATACGGCTGATTAAAATTGGTATGCATTTGATGGTTAGAAACAGAAAGGTACTGTTCAAAAGGGACGCAGTGTTAAACTTACTCAACTTTGATATAACTGGTTTGAGGGTAAAAACCACGTGACATAGAAATCTGCCTTTGGAGAGAAGACTGGTTATGAGAGGAAGTTACTGCTGGTGAGTAGATGACCTGACGTTTCGGACAGTGCGCTCTGTCCGTCTTCATGAAAAGGGATAGCTGCCTAATGCATGAGTTTGTGAGTTTGTTTAGCTTCCACGGAGCAGCCTTGACCTGTGGATCAGCAGTATACTGCATAAAACAAGCGAGAGAGAGAGAGGAGACAAGATTGACTTTGTCGACTCGTGGAAGCTAAACGAACGCATCCATTCAAAGACGGACAAATCACACCGCTCGAAACGTCAAGTCATCGACTCACCAAAATGTGCTGATCCGAGCCGTGATCCTTGCTAAAACATAATTATTTCGGGTCGGTTGTCATCCTCAAACCAGCTTTGAATCCTAGTCACACAACTTTTCATTTTTGTTATCCCACTGTTGAAACAAACTTAAAGGAGTGACTTGTTTGCCGTAGATTCATGTTTAGCTCATGCGGCTTAATAAAGCAAGAGGCCTGAACTCCGGAAATCATCTTGCTTCAAGCAAACTGCCACATTACCGTGAAAACACATCAAGTTATTTCCATGATAAGATCCTAATAGCACAAAAACACTTCGTCCAGTACATGAAACCATTCTCTCACCAAGAATCAAACTTCAGAACGAAGATTATGACTTTTCCTTCCAAACCTGATCATGCAGATAGTAAAGGCCTTCACAAAATGATATTGATGTCCCAAGATATGAGTGAAACTTGAGACGGCAAGTCCCACGTACAAACAGATTAGATGGACAATAGAAGTCTTGCTCCGCAGAGACAGGCATTCTTGATCAGCATCAATATTTGATAACATCCAGAGCTAACAACAAAATATTGACGACTGTTGCTTGTGGGTGTTTAATCATCGACGACTTTTGCATGTGTGGGTTTTCTATTCTTGGTCTCCGGAAACAGTTATTTGGTAAACTTAAATTCCTAAAAAAAAAAAATTATACTAAAAGAAAGTCAATTATTTTAAGGAGATATTGTGGAATTTTATCATGTCATCTTTTGACAAAACCTAAACCCACTTTTTGTCTCGACAAAGGTACTATCATACTTTGGTAGCATACAGAAATCTGCACATATTTACCAGTAACTTACAGGATATAGAAATAGTGATGGTAGAAACATTTAACATTTTCTGCCTGAAATGCTGTATTATCAAGAATAGAGTAAAACCAATGAACAAAAAAACAATTTTGATCTTCAAAAATCTTCAAAAATCCTTTGAAAAGATTTTTAGAAATACCGTGGGCGTATTTCACTGTTTTCTAAATACTTGGACACCGTATGGGACTGGACATTTCACAGATGACTGTTACTGTATCTTTATTGATATCGTTGGCCATGAATCTGCATTTCTTTGACAAAAAGTATGAAATTACCTTTAAACACTCTAAAATGCGAATTTATCGGAAGACACCAACTACAGTGTGATACTTAGTGTCAAATTTTCCAGAAGTCGAGGAAAGTACGTAAAATGCTGGAACTGTGCTTTCAAAAAATGAATTTCCCCCTAGCAGAATTGCGCATCCGTGATGTGTGACTGTCAAATTGTGGAGATATTTCAAAGAGCTGCTTAGCTCAGGCCGTTGGCTTAATTAAAAAGGTGTGGGGCTGCTGGGAGCAGTATAAGAAACAAAGACATTTCAATCATATACTCATTGTTGGACTGTATTGGTGAATGGAACTACCAATAGGTTAGACTAATGGGTGAGGTGACCGTATAATGACCACCTGCATAATGGTGTATTCACCTATTGTTAATACATTGCTTCCTATGATAGGAGTTCCAGCTGATTGTCTTGTGGGTGCTTCTTGCACTGAACGTGATTGGTAACTCCATGGTGCTACTGGCAGTCTATATCATCAGACACAAGAAGTCAAGACTCAATTTCTTCGTTGCGCACCTGGCCGCCTCAGGTAATAAACTCTTACAGGTACAACCAACAAGTATTCAGGGGCCAATTTCATTAAGGCTGCTCAGCACGAAAATTTGCTAAGCATGACATTTCTGTCTTGATAAAAACAGGGTTAACAACCAAATTTCCACGTGTTGTGTATCACTTGTGATTGTTCTTTGGCTGTTGTTCGCTGACCATGAATATCAAATGGATTTTCCAATGGTGGTTTGTTTTATTGGGCAAGACATTTTTGTAGTAAGCAAATTTTTGTGCTTAGCAGCTCTATCAAATTGGTCCCAGGTTTGTACTTCAGGTAGTCCGACCTGCTACATCCAGATGTTGAACTGAAAAGTGCACTGTCGCCTTCGAGATGATAATACATGACTTGTAGATCATCAGACTTAGTATTCATCGATTCAGGTACAACTCACTTGGTTTGTAAGTGTTTAGAAGGTACTTTCCGTTTGAGTAGCTTCAAAATGCGATTTATTATCTTGATAATAAATATCTTATAAAGCAATAAAGCAAAAGGGTTTACCTGTGAGGAAGAAAAATTCAATTTTCATAGTAAAGATATAACAATGATTAATTTTGTTAATACAAGACTTAGCAATAAAGTGCTGAAAACTTAAACTTCTCATCAACTGAAAATATGCTAAATAATGACATGAAATATTCATTCAGTTAGGAGGGCCTGACGTTTCGATCCTAGCAGAATCTAGGATCGAAACGTCAGGCCCTCCTAACTCAAGTAAAATGATATATTACTGAAACAACCCGTTAAAGTGTTATTTCGTTTATAGCCATGATAAGACAAAGTTTGAAATGCTGTTTTGTGATCTGAGGCCAATTTCATAGAGCTGCTTTTTAGGCACAACATTTGCTTATTAAAGCACGAATAGTCTTCATTGATCAAACATGATTACCAACCAAATGTTCATATGATGTTTACTGCTTTGGACTTGTATTCGGCCGTTGATTGCTGAGCATAACATTCACAAGGAGTTTTGGCTGGCATACTGATTTCATTTACCATGGTTTTTGGTGCTTAATCAAATGTTGGTGCTTAAGCAGTTCTATGAAATTGGCCCCTGTGCTAATCATGTGCTAGCCCTTTAAATCCATTCAGCCGTTGTCTTGGTTATTCCTCTAAATCAAGATTTGTTTGTATATTTATCATATTACAGATTTGTTGGTAGGCATTATCAACAGCGGATTTGAGATCATATATAAGTACATGGGTGAGTTCCATGCTGGAACGCCTCTCTGCAAGATAATACGCTATCTACAGGTAGGAACGTTTAGACTGTTCAAATTAATAAAATGCACACTCCTTTAAAGTTAGTATCATACTTTGGTAGCATACCGAAACAGAAATCTTCACAGATTTACCTATAAATTATTACAGGGTGTAAAGATGGTGATGGTAGAAACATACCGTTATAATGTTTCTGCCTGAATTGCTGCATTTATCCAGAAAAGAGTCAAACCAATTGAGCCAAAACAATTTTGATCTTCGGAAGATTAAAAATCCTATGAAAAGATTTTTAAATTACCGTGGGCGTTGTCACTGTATTTTCAAAAAGTGGGCACCGTATGGGACTGGAAATTTCACAGATGACTGTTACTGCATCTTTCTCGAGATTGACCATGAATTTGCATTTCTCTGACGAAAAAAACAAAGTATATTCACCCCATTCTAAGTGCACATTTTATGTGAATTATACCGACAATATCAGCCGCTTTATTGTGTAGTTTTGTTAGTTATCTATGGCAGGCGTGACCTGGGTTCGATTTCACCAAACTCTTCGTAACTTACTATCAATCGTATAGGACTTATCGATGCATTGCAGCCCTACGTGGGTTATACCCGCTACGATGTCCTATCTTCGTAAATCTAGTTACGATCGATTGCCGAGCTTCTTAAAATTTACTTCACGGAGCCCTACGATCGATCGTAGCTCGAGTTACGAAGGATAACCCATCTTAGGGGGCATATCCTATACCTAGGGCTGCAATGCATCATAAGTCCTACGATCGATAGCTAGTTACGGTGATTTTGGTGAAATGGACCCCAGTCCCCATCACGTGAAGAACTTCACACTCAACATTTCTATTAATTCGGGCGACAAGTGATTAAGCTTTCTACCAAAATTATTCATATTAACCATAGCCGATCTAACTTAGGAAAAAGGGACAAAAATGAAACTGTAAAATAGGGATAAATTCAGTCTCTCATTTTGTCTAAACAAAGTAGGCTTCAAGCTTGCCATTCCATGAAAGAATAACATTTCATTTCATTCAAATTAGTCTTTTCAAGGGACATCAATAACATTCTAAGAATGAATAATATATTGAAATACCAGACGTTAATAAATATTTCAAAATGATGACAAGGTTTGGTAATGTGATTGATGTTCATTACGTATGAATTAAGACACAGTGTGCACACAAATTAAAGGTAGTATCATACTTTGGTTTTTGTCAAAGAAATACAGATTCATGGGCAAAAATATCAGGGAAGATACAGTCACAGTCATCTGTGAAAATTTCAGTCCCACGGTGCTCACTTTTTGAGAAAACAGTTGAAACGCCCACGGTAGTTTTTAAATCTTTTCACATGAATTTTATTTATCTTCCTAAGAAAAAAATAGTTTTTGGTCATTGTTTTCACTCTTTTCTGGACAAATACAGCATTTCATGTCAGTCAGAACAATTTCAATGGTATGTTTCTACCATCACCATCTTTATACCCTTTAAGTTATAGGGCTGGTAAATATGTGAAGATTTCTGTTTCGGTATGCTACCAAAGTATGATAGCACCTTCAATTACATTAGCTTGGATGGAGTCGTGTAAAAGCTTAGACTTAGCCGTCAGTGTATTGGGATTTTATCCAAGTTCAGACCCCCAATGGTTTATAACAATGAGAAATTATTTTGAGAGCAACATACAGTAAAGTCGATACCCTTATTAACTCGCCACTAGCATCCACTACATATCATATCTCACTGTATGTTTCTACTTTACCTTTCGTTTCCAAGAATATGAAATTATGTAGCTCACATTTCCCATAATGAAAGATGTGCACGAACTCATCTAACACGCTTAATTGCTTCACAGAACTGGTGTCTTTTGAGACAACATCCGTATGCCTGTTTGAAGATGAATTGTTCGTATTCAGGCAGGAAAACAACTTCGAGCATCCCCATGTTATTATAGGAAAGTTATTTTTGTGGAGCTAAAATCACAAATCACTCACAAAACAAGATTTCTGATTTCACGAACGTAAATAACATTCAATAAAAGTACTTCGCACTTCGTTCGCATTAATGTAAGACAGACTTTTTCTATGTGAAATGTTTATTTACATTTGACTGCTATAATTTCCTTTAGCGTGTTTTTATTCCGGGTAATGTATCGAATGAACATGTTAACTAATAATAAAATTAGCAATTTAAAATTTGAATTGAATGTTGACGGCAGATAGGCCATAAAATGGCAATACACTATTAACTTTTAAACGTATAGTAGCACACTAAAACAGAAATCTTCACAAATGTATACCCATAACTTACAGGGTATAAAGATGGTCACAGTGCTAAAAAACCGTTAAAACATTTCTGCCTGAAATGCTGTATTTATCTAGAAATGAGAAAAAAACAATGACCAAAAAACAGTTTTCATCTCACCCGTGAATAGATTTGAAAATACCGTGCACGTTTTGCACTGTTTTTTTTTTTTATAAAAAATGGGTGGGCACCATAATGGGACTAGAAATTGCACAGAATGATGACTGTTACTATATCTTTTTTGATATTTGTACCCATAAGTCTGCATTTCTTTGACCAAAACCAACATTTTTAGTTACCATTAAGCCTTCAAATGATCATGTGAAGACTTGATCAAGACTTGATCAAGACTTGATATTGCAATATTCTTCATGTCCATCTTTATTCTTATATACAGAGATAATACAAAATGATATAAAATAATAATCTGTTCCTACTTTTGATGGGAAGTATTGTTAGTTTGTAAAAAGATGTTAAAATGTGCTGCTGGTATCTTCAATGATCCTTGGGATGTAGCAGTATGTGAGTGGTTTCTTTGCTTCTGACTGCCAAACAAACAATGATAATTGACTTTTAGGGACACCACCAACATATGGCTGGATATCTCAGTTGGCAAGAGAGCGGGTGCGGCATTCCGCTCGCTGGTTCGAATCCCGCTCCAGTCAATATTATTTTGTTCACTTTTCAATGACTCTAATTTCCCAATTTTTTCTTGCAGGCCTACGTCATTAATGCGTCATCGTTCCAACTGGTAGCACTGAGCTTGGATCGGTTTTTTGCAATTGTGTTTCCCATGGACTTTTCTGGAAGTGGTGAGGTTTCATTTTGACATCTGAATTCGCTCAACATTCATTTTGCTATTAGAGTAAACATTGGAGCAATGAATAGGCCTTATTCAGGGCGCATCCATCTTGTCACCTTCCTTGTATACCCTTAGGAAAAGATTAGCCTTGGTTTGACTTCATTGCTTCAAATGCAGGATGGATGTACCGTGAATAAGGTTTATTGGTATGACAACTGTCACTCACTCATGACTGCGCTATATTAACACTATACAGGGTGTCCAAAAAAACGCAACACTTGTGTCGAGAACTATTATATTAAAATGTTTACCATTTCAAGATTCTGATATGTAATACAGCTATGTCTTGGCTATCACCATGTAGAATTTGAGCAAAATTGAACTAAAATTGAGTGAACAATCCAAGACTGCATTACCCAACCTCAAAACCCTATTTTCATCTTTATTTCCTACACATTATGTGTGTATTGACCACTATGCGTGTTATCCTTGCAAATTTGTTTTTAAGGAGTACCTTTCAATTGGTCATATTTTCGCCAATTTCAGCCCCAATTTACTTAAATTCTACATGGTGATAGGCAAGACATAGTTGTATCACATATCTGAATCTTGAAGAGTGATAAACAGTTTAATTTTAACATAATGGGTCACTACAAAGTGTTGCGTTTTTTCTGGGACACCCTGTATTTGGATGAATAATGGCATTTGCAAATAATTATAACAATCACATAGTGACATTCTCTTAATATAAAATGTTTTACTTGATTTGAATTGAATTAACTAAAATTTGCGCCATTAAAACTATAATCCGATGATTTTTTCTGACTTGAACATCAAAGATGGTGACCAATACAGCAAGCATTGATTGAATCCCTTTATTTGTTTTATAAGGCAAGAGAGCGAACGTGATGGCAGCCACTGCGTGGATAGCTCCGTTCTTTGCCTCCATTCCATCGGCCATAGTATTTGAAGTTGACGGCACATATGGAGGGAAACACTGTATTCCAACTCTACTAGCACCAGGGAGTTGGCAGTACAAGGCAAGTTCATTCAAACCTTGGCTCCGGCTCAGGCTCTTGCTCCTACTCCGGCTCCACTGATTTAGTAAATCCATTCAAATAATGTGTATCAAAATAGTTGCTTTTGGCTGCGGCTCGGGAGTAGGTAAGAAAACTTGAGCTTCAGTTTCAAAGAATTAGCACAACTTGTATTTTCAGTATATGGATGACAGAACACAAGCCGACGCAGAGGTTTGGAAAAGGCCTTTAAAATATTATAGCCGGGAGCCGGGAGCCAATTTCATGGAGCTGTTAAGCACACAAAAAAAATGCTTAGCACAAAATATCATTCTCAATAAACCAAACCACCATTCAGCATTCCACTTTGATATTCATGGTCAGTAAGCAACAGCCAAAGAACAATCACTAGTGATGCACAACACAAGGAAAGTTGTTGTTAATATGATCCTGTTTTTATTAAGACAGAAATTTCATGGTGAGCAAAATGTTTGAGCTAAGCAGGTCCGTGAAATTGGTCCCTGGTTGTTTAGGAAGATGAAACCATTGGATCGCATTTCAATTGAGAATGGGGGACTTTTAAGAACCGGTCTTCAAGTCAACAGCGCACGCGCACGCAATTGTGAGCATGCGCGCGTTGTTTTACGCATGCGTATTCGTGCGTGCGCGTGCGCTGTTGACTTGAAGACCGGTTCTCCAAAGTCTCCCATTCATTTTATACCATTTGGTATAGTTTTCAAGATGTATAACTGTTTGTACTTTTGTACGCTTAGTAATAATTGCTGCTGTTTTCGTCCTTACATACATGTACTACCTTTAAGTTGGGTCAATCATATCCGTAAGAAAAATTGATTGTTCTTTCAAATGACTACAAACCTATAGTTTGTACCATCAATCCACTGACATATCAGGTCAAACCTGTACATTATGTGGTTCCATATCAAATGTTTGCACCTTGGAATTAATGAGGGTCTGATGTTTCTATCCTAGCAGGATCTTTCCCAAAGACCCATCGTCAATACGTCAGGTCCTCCTTACTCCGAAAATGTTATATTCATGATTGGAAAAGGTCACAGAACAGCACTCACCTTTTCTGATTGTACATTGAAATGATACACCTGTGAAAATTTGAGCTCAATCGGACATCTGAGTCACGAGAAAATAGCGCAAACCAGACTCAGTTTGTCTTATAAAACATAAAAAAAAAAAAATTGATCTTACCCCGAGATCAAAACTGTTTCGGTCTTTTGTTTTACTTATTTCTGGATAAATACACCATTTCATGCGGAAATATTGTAATGGTATGTTTCTAGCAGCACCATCTTCATATCCTGAAAGTAATACGTTTATAGATATGTGTACATTTCTCTTTGGGTAGGCCTATGTTACCAATTCAGTATTGTAAGGGATGGTACAGAACTGGTTTTTGCGACAAAACCGTTGCTGATAGTGAAAGCACATTATGTAATCCATCATATACCTTAACTGACAAACCTGTAGAAGTTTGAGGTCAATCAGCCATCTGGGTCACGAGAAAGTAGTGAAAACCCGTTTACACATTTCAACGAATAAATAAAACGCTTCGCAGCGATTTATTCCAATCGGAAAATAGTTTCATTTATTTCTCAACGAATATGGCATTTCAGACAAAACATTTTATGGGATGTTTTCTCCTATCATCACCATCATACTGTGTAAGTTTTGTGTGAATGTGTGATCTTAAAGTGTATTTTGTCTTACCAATTCTGTACCATCCCTTTAAATGTTTCTAGGGTTGATTTTGTTTGTTTCCACAGGTTTACACGTTATACGTTGTATCAGGTTTCTTCTACATACCACTTATCGTTATAAGCGCATGTTACATATTCATGGTGGTGTCCATTTGGAGGAGAAGCAAATACATGATGGGACAGAAGCCAGAAAAGGTCAAAGGAAGCAAAACTGGTAAGTTCAAATGGGAGACTTTTGGAGAGTCGGTCTTGAGTCAACAGCGCACGCGCACGCACAAGCAATACAACGCGCGCATGCTCACAATTGGGCAAGCATGGTTTGCGCGTGCGCTGTTGACTCAAGACCGACCCTTCAAAAGTCTCCCATTGACACCGTGTTTGAAGTCGTAGACCTAGTTGCAATATAATGAAGCAGTCTTACTGCTTAGCCAGTCTTAAAAGAGTTAGCCTGCTTGGAGGAGGCTTTATGCTGTCTTTGTTTGGAATTCCCCTTATTTACTTTATTGCATGCTGTTATAATTGTTGTTGCCAAAATAGCAATTTATACTTAGTTGTTGACAGAGGGGTTTCTGAGGGACAGACTGAATCCTGTGGTTAATGTTTTAATAATGAGTTATACCGATGAGGGTTTCATTGAGGTTTCCATTTTTATTTTCCATTGTGATTCAAGCCGTCCAGCAACACAGACAGGAAAATTTGTCAGTAACAATGCATATTAAGCCCACCATTTAAGACCATTTTTTTGCATTCCGCCCCATAGTCTTCCTGTCTATATCCTTTGAGAAACGTATAATATTTCTTAGACCAATGGCAATTGCCTTGTATGATCATTCAAAAGATTTAAGGAATACGAATGTGATAAAGGAATGGTTAGGTACCGTGCATGTTCATGCCTTTTGTATGGTAAAATACAGCGTTGTACGATAATGTCTACTAACACAAATAATGCTAGTACTGCAGCTAGCAACCTATTACAGGGTGCACCACACTATAAAATAAACTACTTGTGAAATCCCTCAACTTCGATCACAGTTCAAAAAACGCCACCCAAGAGTGATCTTTGGTACAATACTGTAAATGGTAATTTGAACCCTCATCTAACTAATTCTTTTAAATTGTTTGTTTGTTAGCCAATTATTTATTTTGCTAATTGCCCCAAGAACCCCCCCCCAAAAAAAAAAAATGTTCTTTGTCCGTATTAAACGAAGTTAATAACGATTTTAAACGATTTTAAACCAAAATGTCTCAAGTCTCCACAACAGGCTGAAGCACTGAACCCCCAAGTTGTGATAATCCGTCTTAATCACAACATTTGCTAATTGCATGGCCACCCCCCCCCAAAAAAAAATATGAGAATTTGAGGATATACAAATTATTTCACTTTGATTTTGTTTTAAGCTATTTGGTGTATGTAGCGCACACCGCAAGCATTGATTGTTCTAATTATAGCGCCCTCGTGTGGGCGTTTTAATCCATGCATTGACAATGAGGGCGTTTTAATTACAGGCTCTAAAGAGATGAAACACCGGGCCAGCTCTAGAGGGCTCATTCCAAAAGCAAAGAGAAAGACCCTAAAGATGACGGTGTGCATTATCGTTGGTATGTTATTCATTTCATTCACTCACTCATTTTAAAACTGCCATAAGGTCCAATCATAGGGCCGCTACGAAATGATGCTTGAGGCTAGGCTTGGGATTGATTTTGCTACCGCCATTTTGTGTCCTAAATGAAATTAACGACTTGAGATACACGGCGAAACTGGAGCTTTTTATCGGCTCCGTCATGTGGTCCAAACCGTTCGTTTCATGTTGTGGGCCTCAAATGGTGGCAGTGGAATAAGCCTAGCCTCAAGCCTAGTTTCGTAAAGGCCCTATGAATAATTATATTTGGGAAGCCAGCAAAGATGTTTGAGTAATGAGGATCAAAAGCAGTTTGACTTTTATTTCAGAAAGATCAGCTTGGCATACCCATTTTCAAGCAATAATGAAAAGAAATTGTATATTTTAAGCTATTTGATTTTTAGTTTCTTGTATTCATTGCCTCACTGGGTAAATTCTGACCAAATTTCAATTCAATCCATTCGTGTATCACCGAGCAATTACTGGTTGTCTGGAAAAGTCCATTTTGCTACCATTACAAAATGAGTGCCAGTTGTGGTGATCTTAGTGGTGATCTATGTGTAGTGAATGTGGACGTACGGCCACGTCGAGGGGAGATTTAAAGATTCCCAAATGTTAAAGGTTCACTGTAATAAAAACACATCTGAAGTTAAATACATATCTACTGTTATAAAACTCAACCTGTCTATCTTTGTTTACGCTAAAAAATACTGTATATTGAAAAAGGAGGTATTTTAGACCCATAATTGAGCACCCCACTTTTCGCGACGAAAAACCTTGCTTACGTCACATGCAGAACACCACGCAGTATACTGCGGTGCGAGCCTATACTAGTTCTGTAGGTGACGTCACAAGCTATTGTTGAGTGGGTCGGTTCCAATGGGGACTTTTTTGAGGGGCGGGGCATACATGTATCGATTTTGTAATTGTTTCGTCAAAATTAAGCACTTACATACAAATAAAAATTTATATTCTCATTAATTATGTATTAAGCAATAATTTTAAAGCACTTTCATCCCTTTCCCACATTTTATTACAGTGAACCTTTAAGATGACCACCATTGTAACTCAATTGTAATGGCAGGAAAATGGTCTTTTCCAGACATGAAAAAGGTTATGCATGAATGCATTGCATTGAAATTTCGTCAGATTTTAGCCTGGGAAATATTGAATGCAAAAGACTAAATATCAAATAGCTGAAAACATACAATTACTTTTCATAATTTTGTGAAAATGGATATCGTTTTGGGGGTGACACCAGGCGCAGTTCTACGGGGGGCTGGGAGCGGCTTGAACACCCCTCCCCCCCCAAAAAAAAAAATTGTCTAGCCCCCCCAAAAATGCAATTGAAAAAAAAATCTCGAAACTTCTGGATCTACTCAGTTATTAAGCGCCAATAACATACACAAAAAAACCACGCTGTGTAGGCTATAGGTGCATGTTTTTCGACTTCTAATAAGACATAGCAGAAGCGAGTGTTAGAAGAACCCAAAATATTGGGTCTGCTAGCCCCCCAAAATAAATATTGGCTCTAGAACCGCGCCTGGGTGACACACTGTAGAAGTCCAGATATTTCTTTTTGAAAAGCGCCATTCCCTTAGTTCATACAAGATCTTCAAACGTGTGCACTTTGATATAATAATATCTTGATTAATCATTTGTTTCAGCTTTTATTCTGTGCTGGTGTCCATTTTCTCTCTTCTACACATTGAATGCCTTTGGAGTGATAGTCATAGATGAGATAAGTCAGAATACCGCTTTCCGCGCTTCAGCATTCATTCAGAACTTACCGTATCTCAGCAGTGCTGTTAATCCCTTCATCTATGGGTTGTTCAGCACCAACATTTGCCAGGAACTCAGGTAAGGCTATCTAGGCTATACAGGTTTGAATGTTTCAATGGCATTTGGTGTTGATCATTGTCATTTTGATGTGGTTGTCGGTATTTTTCCTTACTGTTGCAAAAAGGCTTGGTAAGACCGCACGTTACAATGCCCTTGCATGCTATGATATATCAGTCGACCTTTACCATCCTATACATGAGCTGCAGTGTACTAAAGGAACATATCAGTTTACGCTAGGAACAAATGCAACTCAGACTTCCGCCGCTTGTTTCATTATGTCGGAATGAAATCCACGGCCCTATAGGGTAAAGGGAAGTATCATATTTGTCATATACTGGTATTGATATTCAATGTTTTAACAAATTGTGGAAATTATACACTTTTGAAGTGGGCGATATACAATCTGCATTTCCTATCCGGATTTACAGCCCAGCAATATGATTCGCACTTTTAACACTGGCATCGCGGCATGGTATACACCGATATGAAGAATCGGCTCAACTGCTAGCTTTGTCTTGTCGTGTCACGTTACCATATTGAAAACTGGAGTCATTTCACTATCAAGAAGCGCTGTCAATCAAAAAACGCCGTAATCCTTCAAATATGATCCCGCACACTATGGGGAATTATAAATACAGTTCATAAAAAGCTCCTCCAAAAATCCGAGCTCACAAATGAATTTAAAATGTCAGATTTATATTATCCTGGGATCCTTTGCAGTATTCTTAATACTTAAAGAGGATTTATTTGCAATTATAGGTAATGCGTTGAAGGAGGAATTGATAAAACCTTATTCTATATTTGGTTCTAAAACGATTTGTCCAAATCGAATGCCTATATTGATTGTTTTTCCAGACAAAGTTATTGATGCCCACTTTTACCGTGGAAATGAAGTAATTGTACCCGACAAGAAAGTGCACTATCCTCCATACATCTTGTTGGTAAAAAAAAAGACAAAATATCATGCTAAGAAATATTTGCTTTGTGTGCATTATCGTACATAGCATTATTTTCAAGACAGATATTGAGTTGATGGTTTGCCAAATAAATTCCTCAAAAAAAGTTCTGCAACTCAAGTTTGATATCTTTATTTTTTACTGATCTTTGAACGATGAACGTGATATCACTGGAAAGAGTGATTATTTATCTTTACAATTATGCGTCATTTGTCATGGTAATTTAATCGTGGTATGTACAGTTCTGATAAATATGCAGCAATGTCCAAAATGAAATGTTGCAAAATTTTTCAATCGTTTCGAGAATGGACTGAGTTTGATGAATGGTGTTGATGCGCTGATGCGTGAAAGCACGGTCCAAACAAGGTGTATTCTCATTTGCATTTTGCAACATTTCACTTCTGACTTTGCCCTATATTCAGGAGAAATGCACATCCCATGATTACATAATCACAAGAGATGGCGCATCATTGTAAAGAGGAATAATTGAGCTTTCCAATGATACCAGTTTCACCGTTCATAGATCAGTTACAAACAAGATATTATCCCTCAAACTTGAGTTGCAGAACTTTTTTTAGGGGATTATGTTCGTAGGTGCTTACATTGATTATTTTGCCGCGTTGTCCATTGTGTGTGGCTGTTTTGTTTGTTTATTTCAGCCAAATCAGAAGTAAGTTATCAAGTCTAACGCATCTTTGTTTTTAGGCGTAGTTTTTTACCCACAATATCGACACATTGCGTTTATGTATATTTTCCTAGTCTAAAATATTTCAACTGATTTTAATTTGCGAAATTTGTCAATTTACGTGTTTATAGGTCTTGGATGAGTTTCTGACCCGTATCCCAAAACTGGCCACGTAACAGCGCCCTCAGCGGCTCAGAAACAACGTCCAAGTCTTAAAATGCCTTCCTGTGAAATGTTTGACTGTTATAACTGCGTTATATCGGTGACTGCATGTCATTTTGGAGGCGATTGTTTGGTTAACTAAGTAAATATACAAGGTGAGTCAAAAAGAACTTGACCTGGATTTGTGACGTCTTTCAAAATAAACAAAATTTAAATAATGACACTCAAAATTTCAGTAAAGCATATATTTAGCAAGCACTCTCTCCTGCTTATTAGAAAAAGAGAACGGAACAAATTGATCATTCCTAAGAGGAGTTATGCCTACTTTAATAAAGGTACTCATTTCGAAAGCTGCCCATGGAATACAAAACCAATGTAAAGTACGCACTTGCTGAAATGACTCTTTTATACCCTTTCAGATGTGGCGATTCAGTCAAGCATTAACATTCTATGGACAGCTTGCAAAATGAGTACCTTTATTAAAATATACATAACTCCTCTTGGGAATGATCAATTTGTTTCATTCTTGTTTCTAATAAGCAGGAGAGAGTGCTTGTTAAATAATTGCTGAACTTTTGAGTGTCATTTTGTTTCTTTTGAAAAACATCACCAATCCCATTCAAGTTCTTTTGGACTCGCCCTGTATTTTGGTTATTCGTAATCCGTGCGAGGTCCTCCTATGGTGAACTGAAATTTGTATTTCTACTTGCCATATACCCCAATTATCAGACGATTCAGGGTGATTGATTGGGTGGCAACCAAGCTAAGATGCTGCACGTCATGGCGACCGTCTCGTTACGGACGCTCTACAACAATGCGCACCGATACCAACCTAACAGACATGTCTGAGGCTAGCGGTACACACAGAGGACAGGGCAGACCAATGTACGTCTACACACCAGCCCGTACAAGTAACAGCGATCACTGCAAAGAGATGCCTAACAGTGCTATGTGATTGCCCAATCTACTCCACTAAACCACATGTACAATAACTTCTTGTAAATTAGCCTCACTGCACTATACAAACTATGCTGAGCAACGATACACACTATTGGTAAGCAGGTTGACATGATAAACGCGCTTTGCACTAACCATGCCCTGCTTAGCAATTAATTAAACACTTTGAGTGAAGGATGTTCCATACGGTGCTCCAGAAGTGCCATTACAGTTATCCAGAAAATAATTTATCTCGCCAAGTCGAATGGTTAAACCCTAAAAGTCGACTTTATCGAGATAATTTTTACGAGCAAAATGACTCAATAGTTCAAACTAAACAGTCGAAATATCCTGATAATTTATCACGTCAAAACAACTTACTAAAAGGAGGAAGTCGATTTGTCCTGATAGTTTACTTTGTAAGGACGACTCGACTAAAACTGAGTTTAATTGTGAGGATAAGACGACTTTTTAGATTCACGTCGTTGATTTGGCCAGATAAATATCATTATCGCTTCTCGTTTTCGGTAAAAGTAATTTTGTTGAGATAATTATTTAGACAAGACAACTTTTACTACAAAAAATATTTCCGTAGCTCTATACATTATATGTTTACCTGGATAAGTGAAATTGCATTCGTGGAACGCCGTAATTTCACTTTTTAAATATGTTGGTAAAAAATGTAACTAAAAATGTATTATACATATATAAATATATAAAAACATTAAGAGTAACCATCTTAGCCAGGAATATATTTCAGGAATGTATATTATCTTGGTGAGCATGGAATGAAAAGTCATCGTTTTGGATGCATATTATCCATAGCGAATGTCGCTAAGTTCGTGTGATTATTTCTTGCGTTGTTCGCATTTAAGTTGCGTGTTCTTCGTTTATGTTCGTTTACGTAGTTAGCCATGGTCCACGCGACATTTGCACACACGTTGTAGAACATCGCAAAACTGCGCAAGAATTGTTTAAGACTTCATTGTCGTGGGACGTTCGTAGGCAAACTTCTGCGAAGCTTGGATTTAAATCGCAAATCGTTCGCATGCCCCGTGTGAACTCCCCCCCCCCCCCCCCCCCTCTTCCCCTCTTTAGTGCACACACCTGAGAGAAATATTCATGATGATATGTTTTTTTACCGATGATTTTAAAATGTATACAAATGTAGGCCTAAAGGACGAAATGTTTAAATTAAGAATACATTTCGATATCGGAGCGTCGCAGCGAAAATTTCTCGTTCCTATTTTCAGGTGAATTGTTGTTATTATAAAGAAATTTACCGAAAATATTTAGAGCAAAAGCCATTATCTCTGACAAATCAACTTACAAAAAGGGACAAACTGTGGTTCGAATGGCCATTTTGGCACTACATGTATTTGTATAATGTCTCATTCGTAATAGTGTAATCTTCCGAGAGATTGAAGCTAATCAAGTGTTTTGATCTCTTCTTTTTTTATATTTGCAAGAATTGAACGAATTACTTGACATGCTGAGTTCGAATTCAAGGGAAACAACACGTTAAAGAACGAAGATATTTCAAATTCTTAAGCCGTACATCGAATCGTTTATTTTATCGTACGTTTTGCCTCAGCCACATCCTCTGTGCTCTGTCCTCCTCCTGTGCCGTGTCTTACGTATGTAATTGAAGCGATGCTAGGTGGTATCTGAAGTGAGCTTTGGGTTAAAGGTACAATACATTGGTAACATACCACACAGAAATGTTCACATATTTACGTATAATTAACTTTCAGGATATGAAGATAGTGCTGGAAGAAACACACCAAAATATTTCCTCATGAAATTGTGCATTTATCAAGAAATTAGTCAAACGAAACCGAAACTAGTTTTGATCTCAGGGTAAGATCAAAACCATTCCTTATGTTTTATCACGCTATTTTCTCGTGACTCAGAGGTCCGTTTGAGCTCAACTTTTCTCAGGCTTATTATTCCATGTATATTCTTGATCAAAAAAAGTGTGAGTGCTCTTCTATGACCTTTGCCAGTCATGTATTATACCTTTAAGTGTCATAATGTGTGTGTGATTTCATGCAGTTCACAGTGTGCCCGAGAGTGAATGTCTCTATGTGTGGTTAAGGATGTTTGATGTAGTAGTAGTAGGATGAACTAATGTCTACCTCGTCGAAGTTTGGAGGTCTTTGTCTTTCTTCGCCTTTTCGTCATATTTTGTTCGTCTTAGTGTTTGTTTGTCTATGTATGAGTTTGTTTATTTATTTGTTTGTGTTTGTGGGGTGCTTGTTTGTTTGTTTGTTTGTTTTCTTCGCTCGCCCGTTCTTTCCCTTCGTTTGCTTTAAGTCCAAATGTTTAAAGCTATCATGAAACCCAGACTTAAATAAGACAATGTGAAATAAAACATTAAACTCGGTTTAAGGGATTATTCTAATAAACACCTTTTAATTAAATAGTTGTCGGTAAATACCTGTCCTTACTCACGATAGTTAACTATAGAATAGCTTGCTCCTCTGGCTAGACTTATGAATATGTATATGTATTTATGTATAAATTACAAAAACAAATATTGAGATTCATAATAATGAATAAATATTTTCTATCGCTTTATTAAGATATGAATATTTCTTTTTATATTTTAATTTTGTTCCTTTCTATTGAAATTAATGCAATTGTTTCATTTTGATGTGTGTGGTTAGTATTTTAATAATTGTGCAGTAATTATAAACTCGATTATTAAACTGCATCTTCTTCTTCTTTTTTCCCTAATTAATACTCCTGACTAAATATTGAAACTTGTAAATATTGATTTATAATCCTGAAAAATTATATAATTCGCTTCCCGTACATTTGCTAAAGTTTGACGTGAAAACAAAATTGCATGAAAAACTGCTCAAACTATCAGGTGCTCAAAAGATTTATATGATTTTGTTTGGCTTTTCCTTAGTAAAAATCAAGTATTCAAGGGTCTTTAAAAGCTATGTCGGAAGATAGGCTTATTATAGATTCTGAAGGTCATGATAGTTTATTATCAAGATAACAGCCATTAGTCAAAATGCAATGTAATCAAATGTAATATGAGCACCTCTACCCATCTACGCCTTACTAGATACTTTGCACGACTTTGCATTCGAAAATACCATCTCAACACCAGTGTCATTGTTTCAATTTTGGTAGCTTCATACTTTGGTTTTTGAAAATCGTAGGCAAAAATATCAAGAAAGATACGCTAACAATCTTCTGTAAAATGTAGGGTCTCGAGAAAACAGCGAAAAACGCTCAGGGATATTTTCGTTACGATCGTCACATCATTCTACTCACGGTCAGCTCGCGTATAAAGCACTAATTTTAGTAGCGCCCTCTTGCTTAAAATTACAACGGGTGCCAACTGCAGGCTGGGCATTATTCTTCATTGGTTTGAACTATTCCCTGACTTCAGTCAGCCTGGAAACGTGAGGTCATATCAACAAAACCGCAAACAATTCCAAAAGTCGCCTGCAGGTGAAAATTACTGGTGTCGTTATCTTTTTATCAATTAAGCTATTAGATAAACATTCATTTAGTATATTTTCATGGCTTCAATAATTTTTTTCCATGTGACAAAGTACCCTGATAAATGATGACATCTCTTAGGATGTTACAGTGCAGTGTCGAATACAAACGTATAAAAGTCAGTATACAAAACTGGAATATAAAAGTATGTTAACAGCATTTAACCCAACTTGCAAAACCCATTATGCTGAAGTAATACGGGCGCCTTTAAGAGTTTGCAACGCGTTGGCCAATCACAGTACACGGAATTTGTGCATCTGGAAAGGGCACTGATCTATACCACTGATCTATACAAACTGGATAGGTCGCGCTGCTCTGCAGGTGAAGCATCCGTGCAGCCATTTTGGGATATTCAATGCATTGGCAGGCGCGGCAGCCGGCGTATACAGAGAATACACGGGTTTACACCATGGCGGCCATCTTGGATTTTGATCGCAACTTCGAAACGAGGCACTTCCACGCGTGCGCACTTTTCTAAGTGTAAGCCCGTCCATTGTCGAAGACAATACACGGGTTTACACTTCGGCAGTTTTGATCGCGACTTCAAAACGATGCACTATCACGCATGCGCTTTTTTGGAAGTGTCTTCGACAATGGACGGGCTTACACTTAGAAAAGTGCGCACGCGTGGAAGTGCCTCGTTTCGAAGTTGCGATCAAAATCCAAGATTGCCGCCATGGTGTAAACCGGTGTATTCTCTGTATACGCCGGCTGCCGCGCCTGCCAATGTATTGAATATCCCAAAATGGCTGCACGGATGCTTCACCTGCAGAGCAGCGCAACCTATCCAGTTTGTATAGATCAGTGGGAAAGGGGCGTCCGATTCCGAGCATTGTGGTTGGCCAATGCATTGCAAACTCTTGGAGGCGCACTTTTGTTAATCGCCCGTATTTGTAAAGATTTACAGGGGGTTTACGAAACTCAGGCTCAGGCTCACGCTCAGGCTCAGGCTCAGGCTCAGGCTCAGGCTCAAGCTCAGGCTCAGGCTCCAGCTCTGACATCCTATGCTGAAAATATAGGTTGTGGTTTTTCATTGAAGCTGAAGCTCAGTTTTCCTTTTCAAATCAGAGAATCTACTTCCGAACCACAGCCAAAAGTCTCTATTTTATAACTGTTATTTCAAAATGGATTCACTAAATGGAGCCGAAGCCTAGGATGGAGCCTAAGCCTCCGTTTCGTAAACACCCCAAGTTCCAAGATGTATGTACGTTACTGCTAACAAACACGAGTTTTGAAAAAAGATGTTTGAAGGTGCTAATAATTCCCGGTGCATTTATTTTTCTCAACCGACAAATACAAACATAATTAACAGTCGTTTTCAATAAACACTAAGACTAATTTTAAAATGTGAATCTGTTTTAATTGGTACAATTAGCAAAGTGTGGTGAAAATTGGTAACTCATCGTAAGATTAATCTTCATGTTTTATGAAATACAGTCCAGGATTTAGAACTACCCCTAAATATTAAAGTGTGTTAAAACATCAGATGTTATGGAATTTCTTTAAGCTGTAGGCGCTAGGCAATTATTCACAAGAATAGACACATCATATAATTTAACATCATTAATACACTGTGAATGTACCACTAAATCGCACCAAATGACTGTACATAGATTATGTACTTAGACATTATTTACATTATTTTGTATCTTACACACGAATTATATGGCTTAAAAATTGGTCAAAGATGTTACGTGCACGATATTACTGTTATTTAGTGTGACAATATGGATTTTAGATCTTGTTGTGCAGAAAAATCAATTGGTTTTCAAATATGGCATACAAGCACGGAAAGGTGTCACAATCGAAATGAAAAAGCACGACCAACGGAAAACCATTTTTAAATAAAAAAATTTCCCGGAAAGTTTTGGATAAAATTTTTTGAAACAGACCCTAGATTTGAGATTTGGGTCTAGGATTAGAAATATAACTGATTTGGCTATACCCAAATGGTCAAGCCATCTGTACATTTCGCCATTAAGAGGAAAGCGAGAAATAACATACATGTAGTCCATGCCAAGTATTGGGCGCAGTAATTTGCACATTAAAGGGATGGTTTTTGCGACAAAACCGTTGCTGACAGTGAAAGCACATTATGTAATCCATCATAAATGATACCTTAACTGACTGACAAACCTGTAGAAGTTTGAGGTCAATCAGCCATCTGGGTCACGAGAAAATAGTGAAAACCCGTTTACACATTTCAACGAATGAATAAAACGCTTCGAAGCGATTTATTCCAATCGGAAAATAGTTCCATTTATTTCTCAACGAATATGGCATTTCAGACAAAAACATTTCATGGGAGATTTTCTCCTATCATCACCATTATACGGTGTAAGGTTTATGTGAATCTGTGATCTTGAAGTGAATTTTGTCTTACCAATTCTGTACCATCCCTTTAAATGAAATTATTCTTTCTCCTCGCCTGTGGTTTGTTTACCGCTCAGTGACGTAATTTGAACACGGGCGTGATTCTGTCATTTCTAACATGGGGACGAAATGTACACATAAATCTATTTTTTACGATTAACCCAAGAATCCTTTAAAGTCCTTGGAAGTCTCTTTCTGTGTTTGTGACATTGGTTTATGTTTTGCACATCTTCTTTAATCTCATTAATTTAATGAATAGAAATTTCTTGGCGAGAGAAATGGTAGCTCTTACTGAATCACGTGACTCGGCTCATTTCCTGTCATGGGAAATGTTGGCCGCCATTGTTGTACTGGCGGAATTCGGCAAAAGTTAAAGAAAGTCCAAAATTTACTTATGATGGATGCCATAAAAATACCTGAAAAAACATTATGGAGTCGTCACCCAAGTTTGACCACAAAACAGAAATGTGGCACTATTTTACCGATTGTACTCATGAAAGATGGTTGGGACAATTATCTGTACTCAATAGAGTGTACTAGACCCGCCTCATTTGTTTTTAGCTTTCTAAAACAAAATGGCGGCAGGGCATGTAGGAAACAGACGGCCACGAGGTTTTTGCCGTCATTTGAAAGTAAACTTCTGCCAATGTTGTTTATAAAGTCTATGAATATGTTTTTAAAAGACAATGTTGTTCACTCAAAAAGATTCTATGGGCCTCGGCTTGGGCTCCTGCTCCGGCTCCGGCTCCGACTCCATTTCTTAGATCCATGTTAAAGTAACAAGTATCAAAATAAGGTTTTGGGGCACGGTTTCGAGCTAGGTAGACTTTATTTCGAGCAAGAAAACGGAGTTTCAATCTCGAGGAAAAACCACAACATGTATTTTCAGGTTTTAGATGACAGAGCCTTAGCCTTAGCCCAAGCCCAAGCCCAAGCCCAAGCCCAAGCCCAAGCCCAAGCCCAAGCCGTGGTTTCGCAAAGGCCCCATGAACGGAAAAACTCGGTCAAAGCATCCTTATAGGTTTACTTGACCGAGAAAAACCGTAATGTTCCTTTAAGTCATCCATTTCTCGCAATTATTCCTTCGGAACCTCACACCATATTGAAGCTCTAGGCTGCATTATGGTGTTACTATGTTCATCCATGTACCTCCTGAAATGGTAACATTCAATACAATTTACCACAAATGATCCTCCAGTATTGGATTTGGGAAAGCAGAATACCCAAAAGGAGAAAACTGATATGAGTTGAAGAACACCTGTGTTATCTATTAAGGCAGACACATATCATGTGACCAAAGAGCCAGGGTAATTGCATTCCGTTGAATGTTTTAGAGAACAGAATCGTTTTTGAGTATATTTTGCCTGGGATTTGATTCAATCAACCGTAGATTGTCTGTTTAGCTTAAATATCCCAAACGAAATGGAGTATAATTCCTCATTTTGATGGAAAGTTGACAGCCGTCTGAAACAGATCTTTAGATCGAAATCTCGTCCCCACTTTCAATATTTCCTAGGCATTCATGAGTTATTTAACATTCAGGAGGTTGAACTCACATAAGAGGCAAATGGTGTATCACGACATAGCCGTTTGAATGTATCAATTGTTGATAGAAATCTAAAACTTTCAAGAATAGCACCAGAAATGCTGAGGGCATACTACAAAGACTAAGAGCATTTTGATGTTGCGAAGTGTTTAGCGGCAGGTGTTTCTGTAAATTATCATACGTTAGGAACATCTGCTTATATATAATGTACACACTTATGGAGGTCTGAACTACACATGTGTTCGTTATAAAGTTGAAAGTTACAACTGCGAAAACGGCCTTTTTGAATTGCTATTTTCTCACACTATACATAATTATAGCATACATGGACATTGTATAAACATACTAGCAAAACATCATATGAACACAAAAACGGTTATGTATCTATGGTTGGCTTGTGGTTTTGTAAGAATTATATATTGGTATGTATGTGTAAATACAATGATAATACTATATTAATACAACGATAATTGATGTAATTATACAAGTAACACTTTAAAGTTCAATTCTATTGTGTCTGCGTATACAGTATAGTGTTATAGCATAGATATGGAACATCACAAGACGAACACAATAAAAACTGTATTTAATTAGCACAAATTCATTGTAATCTCAGTATCTTTCTGTAATGGTCAGTTATTTTAACACCTTTTTTATCCCATGTTTCAGATTCTATGCTACAGATTTAGCCCAGCCAAGAGCCTTTAGCAAGATCCCTGAAAGGTGTGTGATTTGTTTTACGTCGTCAAGCTATACATGTATGTACATGAAGAGGGAATTGTGTGACATTAACATCACTTAGTACTTCGTGCCTTGAATTAACATACATATTATATTCATAAAACGCACATTATGTTTACAATTACCATTATTTACAGTTGGAGATGAATTACCTTTTTAATACAGAAACTGAACAGGGTCCAGTTTTATAGAGCTGCTTAAGCACAACATTTGCTTAAAGGGTTCATGCAGTGCTTTTTTCAGTCAGGTTATTTTATTGCCTTCATACAGAGAATATACTGACAAATAATGAATGGCAAGTCTTATTTGGGTTTCAAACCAGCATTTGGTTTTTCTTTGAATGGCTTTGTAAAACGGGGGATTTTCACGCATACTCATGTAGGGAACCAACAGCAGAAATATAATGGAAAAACACAAAAAATTAAGAGGCAAACTTGACCGACAGAAATGGTTTGGTAAAAAAAATTACACCACCAGTTGAGTGAAAGGAACATATTTGGCAAAATAAAGCCAATTGAAGAGGAAAAGGTCTGTCAGGAAACATATAAAACCTTTTTGTGCCCAATTTAATTGAGTTACTGCTCTCAGTTGCCCAGATGCCATCACAGTTTTGCTCATGAATATGGAAACGCTAATTAGCATACAGACCAAAAGACCTGTTTTTAACTCCGAATCAGTGTGAGGAAGTGGGTAAAATCACAATCCCCATGTATAGTTTTTTTTATCATGTGGCACATGTTCAAGCCATAATATTCCCATTGCAGAGTCCCTTTAAGCACGAAAAGTCTTCTTTGATCAAACAGGATTGCCAACCAAAATGTTCAAGTGATGTTTACTGTTTCTGACTTGTATTCGGCCATTGCTTGCTGAGCATTACATTCACAAGTTTTGGCTGGCATACTGATTTTATTCACCAAGGTGTTTGGTACTTAGGCAAATTTTGGTGCTTAAGCAGCTCTCTGAAATTGGGTCCGGATCTTTACCCGGGTCTACGTTCCTCGTATTTTTACTGTGAACGGTGTTTGTGTCACGCACCATCGGAACAAACTAATTACTTCAGATAAACGTTAACAACAGTCATGTTTACCACCATAAAAGTCGCAACTTGTTACTTATTACACTTTAAGACAATTTACAATACTCAAGTGACTTCACATTTCTATCCATTTACGTCTTTTTACCCAGTGTTATACAAAAATACAATCTTTCAATGAAACAAAACTTTGTAGAACAATACATCGCAATTCTACATGAGTATTCTACGGTGCGCAATAATAGATATTGATTTTTCTTTCGATTAAACTTGATTAAGATAGTGCCAGTACGAAAACGTAGGGGTCAATTTCGATCCTTTAAGTAAAAGTTATTCCCATTTTGTCTTAATTGTTTATGTTTGTAAAAGATATGTGTAAATTGTGTGCCTTTAACACCCTATTGGATGGTGTTGGCGCATTATCAGACCTCATGATTATCATTTCATCATTATCACTGAAATCCTTTTCCAAATTTGCATCCATCTTTTTATTCTCAATCGATGCCACTATGGGAAGCATTTATCTAACGTTGCCGCTTGGTGGCGCTGTAACAGTACATTGTACTGTCGCCAGAAATGTCTAAAGCTAATTTTGTCGGACTTTTCTTTTAGCTTTTCATTTATTCAAGTAACAAACAGCTTCAAAATGCTCATCGGCCAAAATTATAACCTGAAATTTATAAAATGCTTGGAGTTAGGAAGGCCTGATGCGTTTCGATTCTAGCAGGATCTTTATCGAAGGCTAAATGACAAGAAGGGAACAACATGCAAGTCAAGAATGACAAGAAGACAGTAACATTGCAGGTCAATATGTATCTTGACTTGCCTGATCTTGTCTTCTTGTCATTTAGCCTTCGATAAAGATCCTGCTAGGATCGAAACGAGTCAGGCCCTTTTAACTCTAAGCATTTTCTTATCGCATATCACATTTTGATGATAGCCCAAGCGTGTGCCAATGGAAGTTCAAGACATGTCAAAACACACAGCAAGAAGCATATTGTTATGAGACTATAACTTCTAGCTTGGAACACGATGAACGACCATGGTTGAACCAAGGTGGTTATCGCAATATCCCCTCTAAAGCAATGAATTATATCTCAATCATTCATCTCTACCCCAGCCTCTCTCCCTCTCGCTTTTAAGTCCTTCATCACTCCCTCCAAATCTCTCTCAGTATACCACTAATGCTTCAACAAATAGTTGTGGATACAAAGTTGTTGATCCACTGATGTTCTTGGTTATCAACCCATATCCAAAATAGGATTGTTCAAACGATCTGCTATAGAGCTATCCTAGTGCGGAATTCAAAATGTTAATCTTTATATGCTCTAACGCCTTGTGTGGATATTATAGCTGCTTGTTCAAAAATTGTGCTCGCTCGAGAGAACAAAGCTGTCATTGTTTACACTATAAAAACTCAAATCCAGAACCTACTTTGGAAATTTCCTAAGACATGTTCCAATTCGCTGGGATAACTTTGGAGTATACATTATAAACAGGAACTGGACATCTGTTTCACTGCTATTAGAATAGCAGAAAGTTGAAGAATTTGCAAATGTCACATTTCTAGTTCTCTGGCATCAACATATTATTTACTTTTCAATAAATACTGTAACCTGAAAAGCTGGTTTTCTTTTACCTTTTTAAGCTGGAGGACGATAAGTGTACATCTGCTTTTTCTTGCTCAAATTGCGGAATATTCAATAACCACTTTCCTCATTTCCTCCTTCTCTGCCACTTAACTAAATGGTTTCTGATCAGGTGGCTGAAACATGGAAATCTACTTTTTCTGAGAAGCAGAAAAGTCGATAGGAAAATCAGGCAAAGCTTTGGATCACTGAAAGTTTTGACATAACATAATGTGTGATCAACTTGAGCCTACCAAATTGCCATCACGTTCTGCAATGTCACACCTCACTGTTCTCACTCAAACTCGGTCCTAGAGTAATAAATGCTGCCCCAGTACCTTACTTTTGTACTTTTCTGTCCCTTAGACCCCAATGATGTTACCATATCATAACGAACCCCAAATCAAGCAAATTCCTTTGGTCTTTTAATCACAATTATGTATAAGGTGTTCGCGATATCTATGCAAGAGGACAAAGATTCGGGTCTTCGGGTCCCTGGTCTTGCCTGTCTTACTCTACGGTCGTGAGACATGGACCTTGACTGGGTGTTTGGGGAGACAACTCAATGTTTTCGGTACTGGGTCTCTGAGGAGGATCCTTTGGTATCGCTGGTCGGGCCGTGTGTGTCTAATGAGAGGTTACTCGCGGAGAGTCAGATGAGACCTGCATGATACATGAGTGCCAGATGCGACTGTACGGTCATGTGGCTAGATTCCCTGCGAGCGATCCTGCCAGGTGAATTCTCTCTATGGGAGAACCTACTCGTAGGACTCGCCCGGTAGGTCATCCGACACGACACGTGGTTGCATCAGATGGATTGTTATTTTGCTGGGATGGGATGGGGATGGGTTGCATGGCTGCCTGGGGGATGGCCATCAGAAGACCGAAGGAGTACCACTCGAAGGTAGATGCGGCAACGCGCATGCTCCCACTCATTGATTGATTACTTGATTGATTTAAACACGTTTTCTACCCGACAAGCATTTTAAATCTCATTGCTTTATCCTCTCTACTTGATTCGAATTAATTTGAAATTTGGGGTCCTGGAATTAAATTGCACTTTATTTAGTTTCCAGGCAATCAATGATCTGTCTGTACTGATTTTAACTTTCCCTGAAAAGTTTTGATTTTTTTTTTTTTTTTTTTTTTTTTTGTAAAGAAGTTTAATTATTCGTTTCATCTTATCATCGAGTGTAATCACTTTTGCTTGAACTCTAGTTTTTTGGATGTGATTTAATTATTGTTGTATTTCAGTGCTATTTTCTTTACAATTTAAAAATAATTTTCAGGTCAGAATAAAGTAAGACATAACGGTGTTTTATTATTTTTAGTTGGTAGCTGAATTTTATCTATTCACTTTTTACAATACAATTTACTGCAATTTATCTTTTAATTTTTTTAAATTACAATTTACTTCCTCAGAACTCCCAGATTTGGCAGAATTGAGGCTGTCTGTAAAGAAATCAATAAATCAATAAATAATGTGTAAAATGTACAATATTTTCAACTTGTAACCAGCACCGTTACATGGTGGCACCTGCAGTGGCAGTAGTAGACACAAAACGTGTTGAGGTGTCATCGTGGTGAGTGCGGTCCGAGGCCAGACCATTTTCTCTCCGTACATCTTTGGTGCAGCAGAGTGCTTGCTTGATATCGCGTCCTGCATTGCTAGAGAAGGCAAAGTAGATCCAAGGATTGACACAACTCGTCAGGCTCGTTAACAGCATGGTGATGGTGAAGAAAACGTCTACAGGTGAAACAGAAATGAACCATTAATAATCAAGATCTATATTTATGTGTCTTGAAAATGTGAATCACCTAAATTATTGGCGCCAATGTTACTGACTTTTACAGCAACTCATGTTTAATAGAGGCCAATATTATTGACGTTCATGTTCACGACTTGTTCAAAGCACACTCCCTTTCAAAGAACTGCTTTAGAGGTGATATCATACTTCGGTTTTTGTCACAGAAAAAAAGATTCATGGGCAAAAATATCAAGGACTGTACAGTAACAGTCGTCTTTGAAATTCACAGTCCCATACGGTGCCCACTTTTTTTTAAATAAGTGAAAAACGTTTTCGGTTTTTGGTTAATTGATTTAACTCTTTTCTGGATAAAAACAGCAGCAGCATTTCAGGCCGAAATATTTAAACGGTATGTTGCTACCATCACCATCTTTATACCCTGTAAGTTATAGGTGAATCTGTGAAGATTTCTGTTTCGGTATGTTACCAAAGTTTGATAGTACCTTTAAGTACAGAATTCTGTATAATATGAAAAGTTTTCATTGATGAAAACTCCAGTCACCATGCTGTTTTCATAAGACGACTGGCAACAACTTCGTCCCCAATGACTCCATTGGTTTCACACAATTTGTTTTGAGATTAATGTTTACGATAGACTTTGGAAATTGGTGAAGACTCGTTATTCAAAAAGGACCAGTTCTATGAATTTACGACATAGCAAGTCGTGAATCGAAAATGTTGGCGCCAATATTCGGAATTAGTGTCATTTTTATGGCAACGGTTGTTTGTAATCATTAATTGGCACGATTGTAGCTATAGTCGTGGATGTCCCACCGGGGCCACAAAAAATGGAAGTACTCATGAGTATCACCTCAGTAAAAGCAAACTTGTCATACAATATTAATGGATGAATATATTATTTTACGAGCTGGGCTATAAAGGCGATTCGTCAAGAAACTGTTGGAAAGAGCCAAATTTTAATGGCTACAAGTTCCACACCATAGCCAAATGCTCATGAAGCTGAATAATGACCTCAGAGTCGATACGATCGATCGTAACTCGAGTTACGAAGGATGACCCATCATATCCAACGTAGGGCTGCAATGTATCATAAGTCCTACAGTCGATAGTAAGTTACGATGAGTTTTGTTGAATCGACCCTCGGGTAAAAATACTAATGCAGGCTTAGGGTTACGAGATCCTAAATAAACGATCCTAGCATGACCTTGTCAAGCATTTGAAAAGCAGAATCTTTCTTAAATATTTGAGAAAGTTCCCGCTTTCTTATCCCTCAGCATCATTTTTAATTTGCAAATAATTATAGGGCACATGCTTCATTATCAGATGAATATTATCATTGTACAATTGCCAATTTGTGTCGGCAGAAATACTTACTATCGTAGTAAATATTTGCCCATACGGACAGCATCTGAGCAACAAAGAACGGGGCCCATGTCACCACGTACGCGGTCACAATGGTCAGTGTCATTTTCACAGTCTTAACCTTGGCTCGTGACACCTTTCCTGCCGCACCGTGGCGCCGGTATAACATCTGGGGCGTCTGCTCTGACTGGGCCCCTTTCTTGGCTGGCTGTGTGGACTGCATCTCAATATTTTCTGGATTCATCTTATCCGTTTCGTCTTCTTCCCAGTTGTTGTTGTCCTTTTGCTGTACGGGCTGGTGTTTCTTTTCCGATGTCTTATACTGTTTGTCCATGTTCTTCCACACTGTCAAACATATCATGCCGTACATAGCCGCTAGGATTAAACTAGGTATGACGTATATGGCCATGGTGAAGAAGGTGATATATGCCCTGAGCACAATTGTCTGGATATGTTTAGGGAAGTTACCACGGCAGTCCATAAAGGCCTCGGGCGCACCTGGCGTACGATTCGTTAACTTGAAGAACCAGAACTGGGGGGCGCTACACACTGCTGCAATGACCCAAGCCGTAATGATCATGAAACGCATACGTCGTGTGTGATTACCACGTAAACTCAATAATGGATGGCATATAGCTAGGTACCTATCTATTGCTGTCATGACGAGTATGTACGTGGACAAATAGACAGGGAATAATTGGAAATATTTGACGACCCTACAAACAACGTCAGGGGCGTAGAACTTGTAGGTAATATCCCATATCATCTGCGGCATTGTGTATAGAAACGCCACCGTCAAGTCTGCAATACAGAGATGAATAATGAAGAAATGCATTCTGGAAAGGCTCTTGCGTCGACGCCACAAAACCGCAATGACAAGCATGTTACCAAAGACAGCGTTGATGAATATGAAAAGTGAAATTAATATTTCTACCAGGGCAAGATCTTCATCCCTGTCAGTGTTGTAATTCACTGGTGTTGTTGCAATGGTCGAGTTTAACAGTCCGTACGTTATAGCGCCCTCTTGCGACTTCAGGTCCGAGATATCGTTTGTTGCTGGCGATGACATCATGACTTTTGGTGACATATCGGTTGGCGACATATTAACTTGATTGTTCTATGCCGAGATCTACGATCACTGTGTAATGAATATTTCCAGTCAGTTCAGCTGCAGCATCCACCTAGGTCCCTGCTGACATCAGAGAAGACCTTTCAACTGGAAGGAAATAAATGCAAAAGAGAGTTTTGAATTATAAGAACATCGAAGTTGCAATAATAAACTCCACAATGTCGGCGATTTATTTTTCTGTCCATCGGGAAACCGACCAAATATTGAAAATAACCTCATATGCAAACACCAATTTCAGTTACCTCTCAACATCTGACAGACTTTGGGGTGGGTCAGTTCTACGGCGAAGTTTAACCACTGATCTATACAAACTGGATAGGTCGCGGGGGCAGAGATTACACAGCGAGCCGTGAAGTCACCAGCGGCCATGTTAGGATATTCAGCACAATTCTCATTGCACTGCATGACTGCACAGCAAGCAGTGCAGCAATACACGGGTTTCAGCCATGGCGGCCATCTTAGATTTTGATCGCGACTTCGAAACGAGGCGCTTCCACGCATGCGCATTTTTCGATGTGTAAACCCATCCATTGTCGAAGACAATACACGAGTTTACACTTCTGCGGTTTTTATCGCGACTTCGAAACGAGGCACTATCACGCATGCGCACTTTTAGAAGTGTAAACCCGTGTATACACAGGTTTACACTTCCAAAAAAGCGCATGCGTGATAGTGCCTCGTTTTGAAGTCGCGATCAAAACTGCCGAAGTGTAAACCCGTGTATTGTCTTCGACAATGGACGGGCTTACACTTAGAAAAGTGCGCACACGTGGAAAGTGCCTCGTTTTGAAATTGCGATCAAAATCCAAGATGGCCGCCATGGTGTAAACCCGTGTATTCTCTGTATACGCCGGCCTACGGGCCTGCCAATGTATTGAATATCCCAAAATGGCCACTCGGATGCTTCACCTGCAGAGCAGCACGACCTATCCAGTTTGTATAGAACAGTGAATTTAACACCAAGGCAAATTAATTTTACTGCCGCGCCCGTCTGGTATATGAATAGCGCCCTCTTCCTTCCAGTATGTTCAAGGTCTAACAATTATTCCAGCACACGGTTTTGAATGGCGCCCTCTATTGATTAAAACAAAAAACTTCGGTGGTGTCAGTAGTATTATTTTGTGTACACTGCCAGTCATCTTATTGAAATCTGGGAAGCTGGAGGGCTAATCATGAACAAAAGACCTGTGGGAATAATCCAGGAAATGTTATCCATGCCACTCCGTATTCCTTTCAGGATTAAATCGCGCACCACGAACCAAGCCGGAGTTTTAGTGCATTTAGATAAACACCACCGCAGATTCATTTTTTAAAGGTATTATCATACTTTGGTTTTTATCAAAGAAATACAGATTCATAGGCAAACAATCAAGACAGATACAGTAACAGTAACTGAAAATTTCAGTCCCATACGGTGCCCACTTTTTGAGAAAACAGTGAAAAACGGCCACAGTATTTCTTAAAGGTAGTATATACTTTAGTAAGAGACCAAAACAGAAATGTTCACAGATTTACGTATACTTTTTAGAGTATGAAGATGATGCTGGTAGAAACCTATCATTAAAATTTCTCCGCCTGAAATGGTGTAATTTATCCAGAAATTAGTAAAACAACAACCGAAAATCTGTTTGACCTTGTAAAAGATCAAATTTTCACAGATGACTGTAGCTGTTTCTTCTTTGATATTTTTGCCCATTGATCTGTATTTCTTGAAAAACCAAAGTATGATATTACCTTTCAGTCTTTTCTCTTTTATTGTTGATCTTTTAAGAGATTAAAAAAAATTTCGGGCGTTGTTTTACTAATTTCTGGATAAATACACCATTTCAGGCGGAACAATTTTAACGGTATGTTTCTACTACCACCATCTTCATACCCAAAGTTATACGTAAATCTGTGAAAATTTCTGTTTTGGTTTCTTACCAAAGTATGATACTACCTTTAAAGGTAGTATCATACTTTGGTTTTTATCAAAGAATACAGGTTCATGGGCAAAAATATCAAGACAGATACAGTAACAGTCATCTGTGAACAAATCAGTCCCATACGTTGCCTACTTTTTGAGAAAACGGTGAAAAACAGTCACAGTATTTCTAAGTCTTTTCTCTTTTAAAAGATCAACCAGATTTTTTCGGTCGTTGTTTTACAAATTTCTGGATAAATACACCATTTCACCAGGCGGAAAAATTTTAACGGTATGTTTCTACCACCACCATCTTCATATCCTGTAAGTTATAAGTAAATCTGTGAACATTTCTGTTTTGTTCTCTTACCAAAGTATGATACTACCTTTAATCAATAGAGGGCGCCATTCAAAACCGTGTGCTTGAATTACTGTTTACACTGCGATATGTCGTGGTCTCGTGGACAATAATGTTGTGTTGTTAAGCTTTATTCAGGAAAGTTCCTCCAGCATTTTGGACAGGTGTCTGATAACAGGGAATCGTTGTGAACAATTTAGGAATCCTGCCATAAGGTGAGAATTTCCTGTTATTTCTGAAACAGTGTTTGTTATGACATGAGACATGTACTAATGATGTAGGCCTATGCATAGAGTTTAGTACAGCTCAGGTAGGTTCAGTACACTCAGGTTAGCTGGTACTGGTCCAGCTTCACTTACCTAGAATTTAGGTGAGTAAAAGCTGGGTATCAGCTAACTTGAGTGTACTAAACTTCAGGAACCCCCATAGAAACATGTTGATGCACCAGTCTATACATGTGTGGAATACATAAAGCAGTAATACTGAGATGTAGTTACAGATGAAACAGTCGTAGTAAGGTGAGTTATTTAACTGTATAAGCTGGGCAGTGGGTACCAGACTAACCAGAATGAACTAATGTCCATGAACAACACTTATATTTTACTTAGAATAGAAGATTCATTTGTGACATGAATGAAAGCCATTTGTATAGAGATACAGGAGATTATAAGGAACAGTTTTAGGGGAAAAGGGGTCGATATATCACCAAACTTATTGTAACAATTACTATCAATCGTAGGACTTATCGATGCATTGCAGGCCTACGTAGGATAGGCCCCCTACGATGGGTTACCCTTCATAGCTCGAATTACGATTGATCTTAGGGTTTTATGAAATCGACCCTTTTAATTGTTCGGGTATCATATGGAACAGTTGTTAGACACTGAGTGTTACGGAAACTTCCCTGCTTACACTGTGCAAGTAAAAGTTGTCAGAATTAGTTATATGGTATGTTTTTCTGTTGGTTCATGCTATTTCAGGTTGAATTAAGAAGCCTACATAGCTCACAGTGTACATAATTTGCATGTACATGTACATGTGCACTGTCTGTGTACCTGCGCTGTAGGCCTAACTCTGTAATAAGTGTAAACATTGGAATCAGGGAGCAGACTTGCCATATGATTTGTAGGAATTCTATTACTGGTTTGTGTATATTTGACAGTCCACAGTCCAGGTACATACCTATTCTCTGACCTAACTGCAGCACCCCCTCCCCAATGGATGTCGGTGTCCCCTCATTTGAAATCTAGATTGTTGAAGAAATGGCTAATCAATGCTTTCTACATCTGCAGTAAGCCTACCTAGAAAAAGTGGTGCACCCCATGTGTGCCACCTTGCCCCTGTGCCCCCTTCCCTCATGTCCCCCTCCAGAATTTGACCAGGCTAGTTAATTATAATACAGCATAGCATTTCAGGATTTTACTTTCCTCAAATGATACCGAAAACAATGAATTTTGTCACCTCACTCTTGAAACCATACCCTTTGCAAATTAGCATTCATACAGCGTCATCAATGTTCTTCAGTGGCAACCTCCTTTCAAAAGGTCTCATTTGGACTCAGACTTACAGACTTGAAATCATATCTGACATTCCAAATTGAGAGGACATTATGGCATCCATGGTCGAGCTTAACCCTAGTTCCCTTATCCGGCATATATCAGAGTTGACCACACAAGGTTTTCCTTGTGAAAAGTGTGTTTTGGGTACATGTGGCCTAGTGGTCTAGTGAGTCGTACTCAAGGTCTTATGGTCAAATCGACAGATTGTGGATTCAAATCCAGCCATGGGCTAGTACTGGTGCTTGCGTGCGTCCTTGGGCAAGACACTTTGTCACATTAATTAATTATATTGCTTCTCTTCACCCAGGAGTAAGGTACCTGTGAGGGTAGAGATGGCTTTGTGTGCTTGATTAGCCTTAGTAACCTTAAATGTAGGCCAATGACCAGGGATAATAGTAATACACGCATAGATACATAATCATTGATTGTGATATGCGCTTTATAAAAGCGGTTATTATTCCTATTATTATATTGTACCACAATACACTACAGTGTAATATGTGTGGTAATGTGTGGTTTAGTAACCCAGTCCCCCTGTGGAGACTGTTGTAATGTGTGGTAAGCACTAAGTAGCACTTGTCCTGTGTGACAAGAGTTCAGGGTTAGGGTTAAAAGATCAACAGTACCTGCAGACAGTGCCTTATACAGTAAATGTTTATATGTTGGCCTTTGTATAGAAAATTCACATACAAAAAGCACATTGGAAGTCCAATGTGTTTCTTTTCAATGCAGTATTTTTATACATCCCTATGTAGGGAAGCAACTGTTCACAAAATGGGAAAAGAAAGTTGAAAGGGCAAAATAGACTTACAGAAAATAATGTTTTGAAAGATGAAATGCTCTAACTGGGTGGAAAGAAACATTCAGAATACTGAATTAGTTGGGAAGGCCAGGTCTTTTAGACAATTGCATACAATTACCCCAAATGTTGTGAAACATCAGTCTAGTTACTACTGTCTGTTATGATGGCATCATGATAATGCTGATGAATATGTAAATTATCATTTGCATACAAACCCTAAACTTATGAATACATTGTTGTACAACCTTAAACTGTTGCAGAAGGTGGTAAAAAATCAGTGCAGCTGTTATTTTGCTTGCATTAGCCATAACCCCATGCATCTATCACACTAGTCAACAGCTGTTAACCACACATTATAATAGTTTCCACAGGATGGTCTGGGTCCTCCATGCGTTACCACACAAACCACACTGCGGTGTGTCATGGTATTCAGGATACAACACTTACCAAAGGTACACTGTGGTATGCAGGGTGGGTTAAAGGTAGTATCATACTTTGGTAATACACCAAAACAGAAATGTTCACAGATTTACGTATAACGTTCAGGGTATGAAGATGGTGCTGGTAGAAACGTACCATTAAAATTGTTCTGCCTGAAATGGTGTATTTATTCAGAAATTAGTCAAACAATGACCGAAAATCTGTTTGATCTTTTAAAAGATGAAAAATAAAAGAGAAAAGACTTAAGAAATACTGTGGCCGTTTTTCACGATTTTCTCGAAAAATGAGCACAGTATGGGACTGAATTTTTCACAGATGACTGCGACTGTATCTTCCTTGATATTGTGCCCATAAATCTGTATTTCTTTGATAAAAAGTATGATACTACCTTTAAGGTTAAAGTACTTTCTATTGCACAGACCTGCAAACAATGTGAAAATATTGCCTAAATTTATTTCTACACAATCTCAAACCGTTTTCAACCCAAATACGACTTTTAAACCAACTAAGTTGAACTAACCCTCGTACATCAATTTAAGTTCACTATAACGCCTATATCCAGGGGTCAAATTCATAGAACTGCTGAAGCACAAAATTTGCTTAAGCATGAAAAATCTTCCTTGATCAAGTTTTCAGGTGAAGTTTACTGCAGCTTTTGACTTGTATTCGGTCATTGTTTGCTGAGCATAACATTCACAAGGAGTTTTGGCTTGAATTTCACCAAGGTTTTGGTGCTTACAGGTACAGTACAGGATTGGTAACAAACCAAAACAGAAAATGTTCACAAACTTACTTATAACTTACACGGTATAAAGATGGACATGATAGAAACCTCCTGCTAAAATGTTTCTGTCTGAATTGCTATATGTGTTTAGAAAAGTGTAAAACAAATAATTTACGTCCCGGCGATATCTAAAAAAACATTCTTTATGTTTTATAAGAAAGAAAGACCTATTTTTGCTATTTTCTTGGGACTCAGATGTCCTTTTGAGCTCAATATGTAACAGAATGCCATGTACATGTTGGTAAGACAAGTATCAGTGCTGTTTTGCAACAATTTATCATACCTTTAAGTAAATGTTGGTGCTAAAGCAGGTCTGTGAAATGGGCCCCTGGTCTTATGGTTTGCAGTATTTCATTTTTAATGAGTCGATCCCTCTCAATATTAAGTTGTATACCAATTCCCAATTTTTATTAATTTCCCAATATTCCCTACTTTGAAGATGTACTTAAAGTTTTTATAGATTTGTTGAACCCTTTTTAATATAATACAACCCTTAGTTATTTTGGTCCGGGGCTTGCACCGTAAAGACAGGTCATTATCGTAATTGCGATCGCGCATTTCATCACTCAATCGTTTGACCTAGAATGCCAAGCATCTTCCTACTTGAAAACGCTGGGCTTTGACCCATATTGCATAAACCCTGGTCGACCCCAAGAATCCCCTCGACCACACCGTTTGATCAAACTCCCTGCAATTACAAGCTGCCGTGTACTGATGCCCGTAAGGACATAGCAGGGGACTGCCTAAACTGCCATGAAACCACAATTACCAGCAATATCCCCGCTGCATCACTGTAGGTTCTATTCGATCGTCTGCTTTAGTTTAATAAACGCCACACACTTGAATGTGACAGAAAATCGAAGTTCTGACTTGAGCTACGGTACTCTAGGTAATAGGCCAGCCAGTTTCAATGTCAGTACAAACCAATAATCTCAAGGTATTTTCCGGCATGTGCCTGTGATTTGATTGCCGGTTGACACGCTCAAGCAATCTTTAATGTATTTTTAACTGAAAACGTTTGTTTATGGTGCGATTATCTGGTTACGCTCAAAAAGCAAAAATTGAAAAAACAGTTGACGATTGGTGGCGCCTTCAACAAACCACTGTTAAATCTGCCGAATATAGTAAATTACAGCTCATTTTGCGTACCACTTGGTTCTGCAGCAAGCGGCCATACTGTATCCACCTTATTTGAATCCCTATTTCAATACCAGTATTGGTAAGAGCACAATACATTAAAATGACATTTAGGCCTATACACGAAGGAAACTTTACTTCGGGTTGGTGCTATATAATTCTGAATACTGCATTGAATAATTTGCCCTGTTCTATCATGTTCATTATTAAAGGTACAGTACAGGATTGGTAACATACCCAAACCGAGATGTTCACAGATTTACATATAACTTTCAGGATGTGAAGATATTGCTGGTAGAAAAAAAATACTGTTAAAATATGTCCGCCTGAAAAAAATGTGTTTATCTAGAAATGTGTCAAACAAAGATCAAAAACAGTTCTGATCTCGGGGTAAGATCAAAAGCATTCTTTATGCTTTATAAAAAATGAGTCTGGTTTTCACTATTTTCTCGTGACTCAGATGTCCGTCTGAGCTTAAATGTTCACAGGTTTATCATTTCATGTTTTTATCATTTCAATATTGTCTATTTGCTCGATTCATGTCTATTTATACGTGTTGGAAAAGTCAGTCAAGTGCAAGGGCGCCCCCAGCGAATACTACGTAATTATTTTTACAGTGGAAAATGTTTGTCGAATTTCGTGTAACTCAGGGAGGAAGGACACCAATTTATTAGCCGAAAATGTAATTGCTAGAATCGTTTCACTCAAGTCAGACAAACACCCAAATGAAGAGTGAATTTGATATTTTTCCTAAACGGTCTGTGAACTGTAGAAAAGTAACTGAAGGTGGTTATGAAATTTAAGAATGTTTCTCGAAAGAAGAGCTTGCTTTATTGGAAATGAACTTAGGCCTCGAGTTCGTACAACACTCGAATCGGATTTTATTGCACAATTTGAAGTATTTTCAAGAGAACATTAATCGTAGCCTAGGGATACATTTCAAACTTCTACTTTGTCGGCCTATGCTTTTAAAAGAAACTAAAATACATTCGAAGAATTTTTTTCCTGTATTTATTGCCGAAAATGAGCATTAAACATTTTCAGGACGTTTTATGAATATCTTACGTGTGGCAGTTGCACTTAAAGGTACTATCATAGGAAACCAAACGCAGACACGTTCACAGATCTACCTGGTACAAACATACCGTTAACATTTGTCTTGTCTGAAATGCTGTATTTATTCCAGAAATTAGTGAAACAAAATGCCGAAATCAGTTTTGATCTCCGAGATCAAAACATCAGCATACCAATAACCTCACAATTTCACGTAACAACTGCAACATTTTATGGCTGTTTTCTACTGTTTCCAATGATCAATTGAGCTGGGAATTTCACAGGTCTGTTTTTATTCCATGACAAATCGAATTATGAACAGACCGCAGCTGTTCTATCAACTATACCTTTACGATTTATTAATTTCTTACGAATGAATACTTGTTGGTGAAGCCCCTTTAATATAACAATTTTGTTTGGTTCATGTGTATTGCTGATGTATGAGGCGTCTTAGAAATGATAGTGGTACATATGGCTGTGTTCGCCCTGCACTCATACGCATATTATCGATTTGCACCCTTTCTTATCAATTGCAAACAAGTCAAGTTAATCATCAACAAATTTTAGTTCAAGACCAGTCGAGCTCGTTATCAAATAAAACTGAGTCTCGGTTGAGGGTATAATACATGATTGGTAAATTTCACAGAACAGCACTCACAGTTTGTCTGATCAAACATGTACATAAAATAATAAACCTGTGAAAATTTAAGCTCAGTCGGACATCTGAGTCACGAGAAAATTGCGAAAACCTGACTCAATTTTTCTTATAAAACATAAAAAATGGTTTTGATCTTACCCCGAGATCGAAACTGTTTTCGGTATTTGTTTGAGTAATTTCAGGATAAATACACCATTTCAGGCGGAAATATAGTATGTTTCTGCCAGCACCACCTTCATACCCTGAAAGTTATACGTAAATCTGTGGCCATTTCTGTTCATTGGTATGTTACCAATCCTGTACTGTACGTTTAAAGCATAAAATCGATAGTCGTCTTATAACAGGCAGATTCCCTTTACTATGCAGTTGGTGCCAATTGAAGGTGACTTACCATGGCAATGGCAACGCACTGTGTGGCGTTTAGCAGCCAACTAAATTGCAATTGTGCAGCCCGTAAGCCTAATCGCACAACTCTTAATTGGTGTAGCAATTGACACACTTTATCTGCGACATGTGTATCATTGTTAACACGAACTGGCCATTATTTTGTTTCTTTCCAGTATGACCCTTCAAGGCAGCTTGGCTACAGTAATGGCAATAAATGGATTGCATTGCGATAACGTGGTATTCGTGGAGTCCATCAGCACCAGTTAATGGCTGTTCACTATTCATTCAAGGTAAAGTCATGTCAAGGAAAAAATTCAAAACAAGTTCCAAATTATTAACCATCTAAATTGTTACTCGTAATTAAGATTACGCTCAAATAAGTTATTGCTATCTTTCTTATAAAGAGCACTTTGTCTTATAACCAAGCTAAACGCTGACGTGAAACAGGGGAAGTTATGTGAGGCTTATCAGATTGAAATCAGTATTTCTGTGCATAAAACAATATGTCAAAGGACTGAGCCGAACATTTACCAGAAAATCCCAAAGAAATGCAGATTCATGGGCACAAATATCAAGAAAGATACACGAACAGCCATCTGTGAAATCCTCAGTCCCATACGGTTACCACTTTTTAAGAAAACAGTGGAAAACGCCCACGATATTTTAAAAATCTTTTCACAGGATTTTTTATCTTCCAAAGACCAAAATTGTTTTTGGTCAATTGGTCTTTTCTGGATAAAAACAGCATATCAGACAGACAAATTGTGCCAGTATATTTCTATCATTTTTATACCCTGTAAGTTAGAGATAAATCTAGAGGATATCTGTTTTGGTAATAATCTCCGGGAAGTCGGTAAAACCTTATCATTACAAGGCGACTTTAAAGGTAGTATCATACTTTGGTAAGAAACCAAAAGAGAAATGGTCACAGATTTACGTATAACTTTCAGGGCATGAAGATGGTGCTGGTAGAAACCTACCGTTAAACATTTTCCGCCCGAAATGGTGTATTTATCTAGAAATTAGTAAAACAACGACCGAAAACCTTTTTGGTCTTTTAAAAGATCAAAAATAAAAGAGAAAAGACTTAAGAAATACTGTGGCCTGTTTTTTTTTTCACGATTTTCTCAAAAAGTGGGCACCGTATGGGACTGAAATTTTCACAGATGACTGTGACTATCTTTTTTTATATTTTTGCCCAAGAACCTGCATTTCTTTGACAAAAAACAAAGTATGATACTACCTTTAAGGGAACTCCAAATTTATACAAACTAGTCTAAGTTGCCACGTGTGTGAATGAATGTGCAGTTTGCAAATTCAGTTAAACAGAAATGCGAACCTTTACTTCAAAGAGGCTTGAAGAAAACTCCAAAACTATGCATCCTTCCTATAAAGTACCAAATAATGAATCTGCAGTGTGTGGATTCAGCTGATAACATACATTTAATATTTTTCTGTTTTGCATTGCGTCTATAGGCATAACCATTGTGCATTGGTGACACTGGGCGGTAATGGAGTTTCACGCCGAAAGACTTGAACAGGAGAACCGCACACACCAGGGTCGATTTCACCAAACTCATCGTAACTTACTATCAATCGTAGGACTTATGATGCATTGCAGCCGTACATAGGATACAATAGGTTATCCTTCGTAATTCGAGTTACGATCCATCGTAGGGATTCGAGAAATCGACCGCACAGTTGAACTTCACCACGAAAACATCTGTAGCAAACTGTGAGCAGCAAGATACCTACTGCATGTTCAATGAGCTGCCAGGTTCTTCATCGACAATGCACGTTTGCATTATGGTATGGAAACAGCTGACTCAATGAGGCGCCTTGCAACTGTATCCACAGAGCAACAAACAGTACGGAAGCTATTAACAGACACTGGATTGCTCCAAAAGGTAAGTTAAACTATTTATTAGCTTGATAATGGCATCCCTTAAACCACATTGAAGACCATTTGGCGATACATGGAATATTCAGCCCTGAACTAAGACTGGGATGATGACACTATTTGCTCCTCACGTAGTACGAGTCGATTTCATTTAAAGATAAATATATATCCTCTTAGATTGTTCAGTGTGATATACAGGACTTCTCGGTTAGGAATTCCGTGACTCAGTTATTCAGTGTAATCTCTTTTTTTAATTGATGCTTGTAACAATATCTTATACTGATATTGCGGTGTTCTCTTCAAAATGGCTCCTTCTTTTCATTGTGAATTGCGAATTCTCGCGTTTCTTGGGTTGGCCGCATGCTTTTATTAACTTGTGCATATTAATATTCATCGTATAAATCGTCACTAATATACATGTCCGGAGATTTATCTTTACCGTGAAAACCTGTTTATTATTTCCTGAAAACGCACTGAGTGACGCAAAATTAATGGGACACTTAAAATCTTTAGTAAGTGCTCTGTAATGACACGCATCGCGCGCATCACACAGCTAAATAATTAAAACTTATATATTTAAGTTCAAAATATTTAAACAAATACTAAAACACAAACATAAACATGGGGCCTACACAAATACTTCCACAAACGCATACGCGAACACAAATACATGATATTTAAAAGTTCAAACGGAACCAGTCTCGTGCCTTCAGTTATATCTGAACAGGTTTGTTCCTATAAAGAAGTAGACGAAGTCATTGCCAGTCGATGCATAGGGAAAAAGAAAAAAATGAAACACGTGCGCATACTTCTCACTCTACCAGCCAAAGTGCATCTTGAAATCAAAAGATCAAAATCAAAATACCGGTCACGCCAAAAAAGCTCCGTCGCTGTAATTTAATTGGCCAATTTGCTCCAGCACGAATTTTCCATTTCAATTTTCCGATGTCAGCGATCAGACCTACCAATTGGTAGTCCCAGGGGGTGGTGTTAGGAAGCGGGATTGACGCCTTAGCGGCACGGATCAGCCCCAACTGCGCCGCCGTGAATTAAACAATTCCTTCGGCAGAGGTTCCCGGTGGAGCCTGGTTTACTGCTCTTAGGAAATGTTTGGACATGTAGATCAACACGGGATTTCTGTTTAAGACAGAATGCTTGCTTTCAGAGAGACGGATTCCAGACACGATCTGTCAATGCTCATGTCCCCAGTGTATTAGGCTAAAGCTGCTCCAAAACAAAAATGGTATTGCGAGAAAACAATTTAAAAAAAATAGTATCAACGAAATAATGAGAGTGCGACTACTTTCCAAAAAAAAACTTGTTACCCTACCTGTTCTTTACCTTTAACAAATCAATATATAAATGAATTACAATAGGCATAACAAAGTTTTGAGTTGATCTTTTCACGCTTTGGAAAATTGGAGGAACAATCATTTTTATTTGGAAAACCTGTATAATGAATGCAAAAGACACTAAATATAATTTCGCATAATCTAATAGATAAAGATTTCAAAACTTGTTTTATGTTTTTTTTTCACAAATCCCATTTTCATTGTAAACATAAAAATTGCGGTAGCTTTTCCTATGTAGACGCATTCTGAAATTATAGAAAATATAAATGACAAAATAAGAAATGTATAGAACGTTGTGGTTATCAGTACTTTTTAACGGTAACGCGAGGCGTGTGCGACATGCAATTAACTTTCAGAAAATCACACTAATTTTCAATGTCCAACGCACATATCCGCCTTCTCTTTTAAAGACTCTAGTTTTGCCCATGCATATTCAACCTTGATTTATAGACTGATTTGATTTCAAGAAAGATTTGAGGCTTTGCATGGTGACAATTGGTATGTGGATCAGTTTGCGGAAACACCATGTAAGAATTGTTCGTACTTTCGCACTTCAATTTCGTTCGCACTTCTCGTGTAAGGTCTCAACGTTTCGACTAGCCTGCTCTAGTCATCATCAGGAGACTTGATTATTTGATTGGTTGGATTGCATTGAAGCTCAATATACAAAGCGAAATGTTACAATGCGACTCAATGGGCTCATATGTAGCTTTAACATTATCAATTTATCCCCTGGTGTTACTACCTTCATGGAATGACTGACGTCATTATAATGAAATCAAATGGCAAACTGCTATACCATGGCGATACCGCCCATGGCACGTCTTGTTAGCTTGGCAGAGATGCTAATACCCCTACCGGCTATACGCTGCCACATTGCACAGCTCTGCCATTTCTGATGTAGAGACAGTGATCTGGTAGAGGTAATCGTCCCGTAGGGATGATAGCCAGTCCCTTGCATCTATTACCAGTACAAACACACTATTCGGTTTCCAAATCGAATTCCTGGTATTTATTCGGCTACATCCTGTTTGCTTAAATCCCATTCTACCTTGATTTGTTTTAATATGCATTTATTCATTGATCATTGTATGGAAATGTCTTGATGCGGTTTTAGAACAGTCAAGCCTTATTGCAGTGTTCATATGGAGTCAGCGCAGCCAACTTTAAAAGTCTAACATTTGCAGGGATTGAAGTGTTTTTGGAATTGATGACACTGAACAAAGATCAATCTATTGCATTTCAGCCTACAGTATCAATCTATCGTAACTAATCAGATCCGTCCATCGCTACACTACGTACGATAGAGACTACTTTCATCCGTTCACCCTTTGAGATCTTTGGTTAGAAAAAGACTTAATCCTTTCCCTTTTTTAGCATCTAATCTGTGCCCTCCAAGCATTAAAGGAATATATCTGCGCATTGAACTTGCACAACAACACATATAGGCTCATTGACGTCACATAATGCAATGTTTACAGTCTGCAGTAAGGGCGCGCTCAAGCCTCTTGGATCAAGTTACGCAGGCAAACTTTGTAATTACGAATCCAAATTGAAGCGTTAAAGCGCTTAGCCGGTCATCCATCATTTTCACTCGTTGAAATCAATCACGCAAGTCATTAAAATACACCGAAGAACCCTAACACTTTATTTAGCTCTGAAACACATTTTAAAAAGAAACTTTTCTACTTAGCTCGTGATAATAGCGCTCCGCACTAATGACGTCACAAAATCCCCGGATGTCAGACAAACATAGACTCACAAACGACTGTACATGCACGCGCACACCCACGCACGTGTCCATGGTTGCAATATTTGTCTGAGGTCCGGTGCTATTTTTAGCGCAAGTGCGGAGCGCTATTCTCACGTAGTATCTTTCTTTACAAATGAAATAATACGTGTAAAGTCGGCGCTATGTAAAAAATCATAAGACACCTAGTTTTAATTATTTGGTAGGTAGAGACACGTTTTGGAATATTCTTCAATCCATTGTTTAAGTTAATTATGAGGCATCCTGGATTTCTCAGTCTGTGGTCTCTTTAATTAGGCCCACCAGCATCATCTACATTTCCCCAGAGATCATTCACTTTATTTTACTAATCAGATTTCTCAGATCAATTAGTGCTCATGGGACTTTACGAAAAAACACATAAGAGATCAGTTACAGTAAAAGGTAAATGGAACTGTTAAAGCAATGCCTGTCGTAATATCGTGCCTATTGGAACAAATTGTTTGCCTTTTAACGCACAACGAAATGAATTTAGTTTATCTTTTAGTTTCTACGAATAAACCTTTTATAATAATCCAGCGTCTTTAAGTGCTCCTGTTATCTGTGCCGTTTTCAAAATTCTAAATAGCTCCTGAAAAAAAAGCGCAGCAAATTTCCTGCACGCTAAAACACATATTTGACGAATCTCAATACAGATTGACCACGTGTTTACCTACCGCTTAAAGTGCTCAACGTGCAGGACTGAGTAAAATATAGCGGGTAAAAGAAACCATTTCTTCCCGCTCTTGTTTTGCAATCCGTGGTCACGCTTGAATGAATGTGTTGATTTATGTCCGATGTGGTCGCCTGAGATAGGCACTAGGCAAGACGAAGGTTTTTCCTTTTGTTTTTACAACTCGTATATAGAAGGGATTGTAATTATCTTGTGTCAACAATGACCAATATTGATATATTTAGTTATACAACTGTAAATGTCATTTAACATGCGAAGGGTATCACGAATGGTGTCGAGGTGAAATTCTGCCAAGTTGTCTTGTATTATCTTTAAAACGCCACGGGGATATGTGTGTTGTTTCGAGCGTATAGAAGCCTATGTATGTAACGACGTTTTCCCTCCCTGCGCGCAGTGCTACGTGGAAGCTTTAATCTAGAATAGGTAATACACATGGATGTGAGACTTCAGATTCAAATTCAGATTTTGTTTTTAGAATTCCAGCTTTCTTTCTTTTTTACAGTTGATCTGTACAAAAGTACAAACTTGTCAATTTAATCTTTTTCCTTGGTATATTCAGATTTTTTATATGCCACTCACATCCCTCCAATAGAATGTTCTTTGTCTGTTTTTTTTAAATCACGACTTGGTGTACTTACTGGGTCTGTTTGGTTAAGTAAGTCGGTCTTTCCCCTCACTGTCTATTTGGGCGCTGTAGGCACCATTGGCTTGATAGTTATGTATTGACATCATATCCATTGGTAGTCTTTAATCCAATTTACTTAATTAACTGCTTGGGGACTAACTACTTGTGCATTCCAATAACAGGTAACCTAAATCTTAGTACAAACTTATGCTGAAGTGTGTTTGAGGTAGATTAGAACTGTGAACTGCCTGTACTTTCGCGTTCGCGTTTCGGTTTAGGATGGTCTAGCGGAGACTAATGCTACTTTCCCGATGGCTCTAATAACCTATATACGTGTTCGTGCTATTAAGGAAATGGTCCGAGAAATGGCGTTTAATTTTTGTGAAATCCTAGTTGTCCAAATATAATCACATTGTTAAAGTGTTCTTGCAGTACTTGTTTCAGTCAGTTTTTTTCATTGCCTTACTGACAGATAAAGAATGGGAAGTCTTATTTTGGTTTCGAACCAGCATATGGTTTTCCTTTGATTGGCTTTGCAAAATGGGGTATTTTCAGGCATGCCCATCACAGTTTTGTTCATGAATATGGAAATATTAATAAGCATACAAGCTAAAAACTTGTTGTTAACCCTGAAACCTTTTGGAAGTGGGTAAAAACACAGGCCCTAAAAAACAGCTGCTTTTTACATCCGAATTGTACTGCTGTTTTATAGCGTGATTTAGAACCAATGCAATTCCTTTAAGATGAGTCTTTTTTTTTTCTGTTCCATGGAAAACAATTTAGCCCAAGGTTGTCTAACTTGTATTGCGTATACATTTTGTAGTAATTTCTCTAAGATTGTTTGAGCTGCAGGGATAGCACCTGAACGAAAGGTTGATTGGAAATGCTCGGCCAAAAAATTCATTTACTTAGAACAAGAAGCAGGCGCGGTTCTACGGGGGGGTCTAATTTTTTTTGTCTACCCCACCCCCCCCCCCCCCCCCCCAAAAAAAAAAAACAAATGCACTTGAAAAAAGAAATTCTTGAAAATACTTCCTTTTTTTCGATTATTAAGCGCCAATAACATAAAAGAACGCGTTGTGTAGGCTATAATTATGTGCATGTTTTTCGACCCCTAAGACATAGCAGAAGCGAGTGTTACAAGAACCCACAATATTGGGTCTTCTAACCCCCCCCCCCCCCAAAAAATTGCTCTTCTAGTCCCCCCCAAAAAAAACAAACAAACAAACAAACAAAACAATTGGCTCTAGAACCGCGCCTGACAAGACGATCTAACCCATAGGTTTAACTGGAAAGCGATTTGATATATAGATTTTTACTGAATCGAAACGCATGCTTCATTAAAGGTATAATACATGATTGGTAATGAACACATATCAGCACGCACACCTTTCCTGTGAAAATTTGATCTCAATCGCAAACCTGAGAAAATACCGAAAAACACATTTCTAGACAAAATAAAACAGCATTTCAGGCAGAATTATTTATGCAGGGGGTTCCTATCATGTCCATCTTGAGCCCGTGTAAGAAATAGGTAAATCTGTGAACATTATTTTCTGTTATAGTTTGTTACCAATTCTGTACTGTATAGGCCTACATTTAAAGATACTATAACAGTGTCCATGCCTTGTTACCACGTTCAATTTGTGATACGTATTTTTGCTTCACAACAGTGTATGGCTGCTCATATAAAAATCCCTGCAAATTGTGAGATTTTGAACAAAAGAGATCTTTTGTTGATTGTCACAATTTGGTCTCTATAGACTGTATTCGAAGAAATTCACTTTATTAAAATTTCTCGAATGCTATGTGAATCATTAAGGAACCATTAAGATCTAGTAAATCGATGACTAAATGAATGAATACCAATTTAAAATGAATTGCTTTTTATTTTTGACAATTTCAATTCGATTTAATAGCCACCGACGCCAGGATATCCACAGAGGCAACGTGCAATTTATGAAATTTTAGAATCGTATCAAATTCTATTTTCTGCAAAATATCCTGAACTTAATGAACCATCGTGCTTCATTTCATTTAGCTGCAAGGACTCCAATGAGTCTGCAATGAGAATGATACTTCCTATCAAAGAGACATTGTCCGTGCCTTAATATACATCTTTAGAATGATGCATTCTATTATAAGTTTCTTTACAAGTTTCGAGAAATTGAAGATGATTATGTTTTTTAAAAGACTGCATCTTTGGAAGTATAACAGTTCACAGTCTAATTGCATTTAAGATCATCTTGCTATACAATTCACACAATGCAACTTTTGATATCATGGTCATATTCAACTTGAACAAAGACATGAGACTAATACAAAGTCCTAAAACTAGGATACAATAGGTCGCTGCGCTGAAAGAGTAATTACTGCAAATAATGAAGACAAATGTTAAAGCGAGCATTTAAGGCGAAATGTGTTTAAAACACTGTTAACCATTTCGTGAAAAGAAATTACACGTCCGTGCACGTCTGATGGTAAAATAAATTCCAAATAATTGAATCCTCACTGCTTACGTGAAACAAAAATTTAACTTAAATATAAAGGTACGTGCGAATGATTTGAAAGACTTACTAAAAATCATGACGGCATCGGGGTAATCACGCTGGCCGACTTCTCGTCTAGAATGTAGCGGGGTTGGTATGCTAACCGTGAATGAACGTTGCTGAGCCAGGGACGGTATAGATATCCCTATCCCCACGAAGTATTGGCTGCCGTGACCGTTGGACTAAGCTCCAATCACTGTGCCTCATGTCAGGTCTACGTGGAACTGACACACGAGGCGTGTGCGGACTTTATAGGCGAGTCATTTTCCACCATCGATCCCGTAGGTGGGAATTGTAATGGGGCGCATTGACGATGCTGCGTTTGGGGAATTTCAGCCAGCAGGGGATCAGATTGAATAACCGGACAAATAGCCTGTCGTCTAAATGTCACACTAAGAGTACAAAGGGTAACTGGATAAAAGGAGTGTCAATATGCACGATAACAAACTTATATTCCAGACGTATTTATCTCAATGCTCACAATATTAATGCAATGCGAAGTAGGCCTATACGTGTATAACTTTTTAACATCATTGGTTAAGCAACCTGCATTGTAATATATTATATTGAGTTTCTCCAAATTGTGATTTTTATTTGCTAATAATCCAGAAAACTTACTGACACCCACGGTCGGACAATAATGGATAATTATATCGGTTTATTTTCTCGTGTTTACGCACCCAAGATCTTACTGATGGTCACATCAATATTTCACATCAAATCTGCAACAAATGTATTAACTACAATCATCAGCAATGATATACATAACGAACAAGCTGGGATGCACAGAGATCGTTCGTTATAGTGAACAATCTTCAGCATGCCTGTACATTGTATATAAGCATTGGGAGCCAAGGATCATGTTCGGTATAGCCGAAAGTTTTGTACAGCGATGTTCGTTATAGTGGCGTTCCACTGTAGCACTAGTGTGTGCTTCAGTGTCCTATACACTCGTTTATCATTTGAGCCACCTCGAAGTAGTATATTGGGTAATTTTAGATAACACCCCAAATAATTCGTTGGGTTACATTATATTGTTTGCGAATTCGACAACCAAAGAAATGGATTACACAAGTTCTTGCGCAACTAGTGAAGCATAGATATCTACATACGTTTTGTTTTCTCCGTGTAGTTGATGTAATGATTCGGAGAAAGACAATATGCACTGATCTAACGGGAGCCGGTAGCTGAAGATAGACCTTATTCACGTTGCACTCATTATACAATCGAAGTGCAATCAAATTGGACTCAAAGTAGTCTGGTACCCATTTTCTTTGTAGAATTGGTGTTATCTTTTCCATCGGGTAAATAAGGAAGGTGACAAGATGAATGTGCCTTGAATAGGGCGTATTGCAGTCACTAATTAAAGCTTAGTACATAGCATTACTATTGGAGTAAGCAGCTGAACATTGACGGGCTGACAATTTGAAATGTCTGATTAAACATTTGCTTTAACTTTAACAGAAAGAAAATTATTAATTTACAAATATTTACCTATTTTCAGACGTCCCTATGTACAACAATGCCATGGTTCAAGTCTTTCATTTGACCATACTTGAATAATCAAATCAGTCAATGGTAATATAAGAAGACCAAAGGAAATTGCTCCATTCAATAAAAAATTAATACACTGAGTCAACGCTGTTAAAGCCTCCACGGTTCAACACTCCCAGGTTTGATTTTTGTCACTGGAATTTTCCCAATCATCGTTTGAGGCAAGGTGTTTATGGTTCAGCGAGCCTGGGCATCTCTTGGCCCTCCGTTAATGCAAGGTTTCTCGGCGGTAATTGAAACGGAATCGTGGACACTTGATTGATTCCTTATTCCCGGGGCTGCCTTTTGGGGGCCGTGCCGAAGGATATGAAGCGAACCGCGGAGTCAATTACCACAACTGGGAATGCCGAGGCTTGACTCGGGTAACCTCGCCTGATAACACGGGGTGGATCTCTGCTGTCAGTATAAAAGTAGCCCGGGCCACACAACTGCGTGGAATGCATTAAAGTCATCAAGTCACATTTCGAGTTTGCGAAAACCATAAAAAATAACCATAAAAAAGAATATCAAATTCAGCCTACTCACGTTTCTACGAAAAAGCATACCATAAAGCAAAATATATGCATGGCATGTATGTGGAGAATTTTGGTAATCATTGTACAGTGGTCCAATCCACATACATTATAAACGACCAGCAATGTCTTAACCATTAAGAATATTTATGAAGAGCGATTACAAGCTTTAAGCATTATAATGCAAGGGGTATACATATTATTTTGCTAATTTTTGCACATGTGCATTCCACACTTTGAGTATGAATTTCAGAAACACATTCCCTTGTATTAGAGTCATTCCAGTCATCTATATAGTTTCCAATTTATAAAAACTGTGGAAATTTATATCAGCATTTTTAACATTTTTGAGTAGCGGTTTTAATTTTATGTTTTTTTCTATAAATTCATATTGTGTCTATTTTTCAATTGCTTTAGTCTAATTCAAATCTATCAAAATGCTTGGAGTTAGGAGGGCCTGGCGTCTCGATCCTAGCAGAATCTTTCCTAAAAGGCCTTGCTAGGATAGCGTTGCAGAGTGTCTTACATAAATTTAATTTCGTATGTTAACTTAAAGGTAATATCATACTTCATTATGGGTCAAAGAAATGCAAATTCATGGTCAGAAATATCAAGACGGATACAGTAAAAGTCATCTGTGAAATTTCCAGTCCCATACGGTGCCGACAGTCTGAGAAAAACACCCACGGAATTTCTTTAATCTTTTTGCCGATATTTTTGCTCTTTTGAAATTTTAACGGTACGTTTCTACCAGCACCATCTTTATACCCTGAAAGATTTTTTTTCTTTCCTGTTTTTATTTTTTTTTTCAAAAGAAGGAATGGAAGAAATCACAGTGGGCATGTTAGATCCATCTGTGCGTCGTCATCTTTCATCTCTTGGGTCCAAAGCTCGTATACTACAAAATGGTATGTGCACATATCGGCCTTGTAGGCCTATGTTCCTGTGCGTTTCCTGTAGTTTCTATTGGAGATCATATAAGGAACACTTCCTGCAGCCTCTAAAATGATCTTGTCTTTTTCTTGCATAGTTTTCTTGGTAAAAGGTCACTATATGTAAACCTATGCTAATTAGAAATAATGCTATGCGACAAACAATACTGATGGCATTGGACTTAAAATTATAATCCTGGTATTAAACATGATGAATATAAACAAATGAATATAAATCCAGCATAAATATATTGTAAAGTGCCCACTTCTTACGGTGGGCGTTTAATGAGTTGTTTCATTTAAATATTTGGTTGCGGAATGCAGATTTTAACAAGACAGACTTTCTTAGAGCTTTGCTAAGTAATTACCTCGAGTTAAAGGGATGGTAAAGAACTGGTTTTTGCGACAAAATCGTTGCTGACAGTGAAAGCACATTATGTAATCCATCATATACCTTAAATGACAAACATGTAGAAGTTTGAGGTCAATCAGCCTTCTGGGTCATGAGAAAATAGTGAAAACCCGTTTACACATTTCAACGAATGAATAAAACGCTTCGAAGCGATTTATTCCAATCGGAAAATAGTTTCATTTATTTCTCAACGATGGCATTTCACACAAAAACATTTTATAGGATGTTTTCTCATATCATCACCATTATACTGTGTAATTCTTATGTGAATCTGTGATCTTGAAGTGTAAGGTACTATCATACTTTGGTAGCATACCGAAACATAAATCGTCACAGATGTACCTATAAATTACAGGGTACGAAGATGATGATGGTGGAAACTTACCGTTAAGATATGTGTGCCTAAAATCGATTTGACTAAAAACAATATTCATCTTCGGAAAATAAAAAATCATGTGGAACGATTTTAAGATACCGTGAACGTTAACTTTTTCACCATTTTCACAATAAGTGGGCACCGTATGGAACTTGAAATTTCACAGATAACAGTTATGTATCTTTCTTGATATTACTGCCCATGAATCTGCATTTCGTTGACCATATTACCAAAGTATTAAATTACCTTTTACTAATTTAATTTTACTATGTTAATGAAGGCCATGAGATGCCGGCATTATTTTCCATAAATTCTGGAAAACTTATCTTTCTGTCGCCATGGATACGGTATCATTTACATAATTTTATCAAAACGACCTTTTCTTGTCGATATCCCACACGGCCAAGAACTTGAACGAGGTTTTTCTTTCTGAGATTGTGTGAAATTGACGTGACGCCAATCTCGAATCGAACGCGACGGATTGAATTACCTCTCATGGATACCCAACAAAATTACAGAACCGGGATTGGATTTTTGTATACCTCCCCTCAAATCTGGCTGTTAAAATTATGAGGTCTTACAGGTCGAAAAGAAACTTGCAAATCATTCATATTGTGGTCCAGTAGCATTTATGACCCGAAAATGACTCGGTCCAATTTGAAATCCACAAAATAACAAAAAGAGGATTGGGATGGCCAGGCTGCATTTTATTAATTGGTAACTCAATTCCAGGGTATCTGTCGAAAGAAACCTAGTGTTTAATTAGGATGCTAGTATGGCTTGTTCTATTTTGGTCAAGGTGAAATGTATCTAGATCTTCCTGTGATTCTTGACGTCCGGATCCCGTATTCAAGACGATCATTCTGTCCTATACTGTAGACGACATAGCCAGTAAAGCAGTCGGATAATGTAATTTGTGTCTTCATAACAGCATTTAAGGGTGTATACTACCAATAGAAAAGAACTACATACACAGATACTGTACCATTTATTACCATAGAATTGTAGAGCTTTGTGCATGTATTTGCAATATTGTATTCATCTTCCGCTGAGCTGCCAATTGCGCATCAAACTGAGTTTCTTGTTGAATGCAATTAACTTTCTCCCCTTTAATCTTGTTTTCGTGGCCAGTTGAGCATTTATTCCGCTATTCTTATCTGGATTGCTAGCACAAGGTGTATTGATCGATTTACTCTTCTGCCTCTTAAGCGAGGGAAGTTGGTTTGGCGGTACACTCATTGACGGAGCATTTGTGCGGCACAAACCAATCATACCGGTTTGGAATCACAAGCAGTGCGCCATGACTTTAATCGCTGTCTCGAAACTGAAGAAAAAAGACGAAGAATTTGCGACATTTCAAAATCACATGAACGTTAAGCAATTGGCTCCTTTTAGGCCTACGTGTTCCAAATAGATATATGCTCTAGGGTGGATTTCACGAAGCCCTACGATTGATGGTAACTCGGGTTACGAAGGATTAACCCCATCTTATCATACGTTGGGCTGCTGCAATGCATCATACGTCCATCGATTGGTAGTAAGTTACGATGTGTTTTGTGAAAACAACCCCTTGGGTCGATTTCACTAAGCCTTAATACGATCGATCGTAAATCGAGATGCGAAAGATCGTCAATCGAGATGCGAAAGATCATACTACCTGCAAATGCATCATAGTGTCCTACGATTGATAGAAAGTTACGATGAGATTGGTAAAATCGACCCCTGGTCTTATTCTCTGTCGCTCCACCAAAATGTAGTTTTCCTCATACTACGATTTGGTTCCAAAGCTAATGTCATTTGGGCTATTTCGTACACACGCCAAGTATAAGTTCACTGTAACTTATGGAATGAAGGAAAGTTCATTATAAAAGGTCGCAAATTGTGACCCAGCATTAATTGCATTAGAAACACTGTTTCGCCATAAATGCAAATAATTTCATTAATTGGGGTGTACATTTTAAATAAATTTTAATTACATGGTTTATATATTGTACACCAATTGACCGTAGAATTATTTAAAAAAACTAATAATATGGTATGTAGTTTTAACAGCCCATGCCCTAAGCATGCAAAACCCTGAAAAATACCTTTCTATGGAAATTTCGAAACATATTCCAAGTAGCACATGACGAATGTGAATTATGCCTTTGAATTTTTGTTTATTGAGAAGGAACCACAAATAGCATGCTCGTTGCGCCCTAACGAGCGCATGCAAACCATGCTAAATTCCCCGACTTGCATCTGGGAGCCATAAAAACCAAAGTATTGAAAGACTGATATAGTAGTAAAGCGAACGTGACAAATGGCTATGAGGTTAAAGCCAGTATGATTCAGCAAAATGGAATTGAAAGTAGATCATCTAAGAAAATAGGCCCACTGCGAATTTCAAGAATAATTAAAATTAAAAAATAAAAGAAATCTGACTTATTCATCAGTTAAGAGAAGTATCTTGACAGCAAAATCAAAGGTGGTGTTTCGTTTACTTGGGTGCAATACACTGGTGCCGTATTATGGTTTCTTGTTTTCTAGGTATTATTAATTTGAATTAATATAGTCACATTTTACATGCACACAGACAGACATACAAGCAATCTTAATATCTACATGTATATCAATTGATGTGCTACTATGTAATTCTACTGCCGTTTAAATGTAACATTGCCATGTAGATTGCGATCTGAAATCCCTTGATATTGTCATTGTTTGAAACATGATTAGTAGTGAATTTTTTGAGTTTCTCATATTTGCCCTCCCCCACCCCTGGCTTATTGCCTAGAGGCTCCCTGTCTATCTATTTAACACCAACGCAGTATTGCGTGCGTGGGCTAGTACTTTCCTTTCTCTTTTCAAACGTATCGGTCAGTGGGTGATTATGTGCTTATGAAACTCTCCCGTGTGGCAAGGAGTTCTTTTCTTCACTTTCTTTTTAATAAACCCGATATTCCGGCTTCGAAAATATGACTTAGAGTATGAAATTTTACTCGTAATTCCGTGGGGTATTTGGATAAAACCCGTCCCGTGAACAATTCGTAGATGTCCAACGTGAAATGTTTTCAACGAAGACATTTATAAGAACTGATTATTATGTCAGCTTGTTGATTTTAATGAAATTTGGGTTTCTTTCTTCTTTTTTGGCTGATGGCGTTGTGGGTTATGACTATTTATGAGGTATAGTAATTAGAAATGTCTATGCACGCGGGACTGAACAATTGGCCAGAAACTAGCTTTATTCGGGTCAGTAGACCTATATCGTAAGCCTAAACGCTAACATTGCCCCCTTTGATTCCAACTTGTGATGCTAATGAACACACAAATCATACAATTTGAAATTGGAATCTTACATTTGTTTGTTCATTGCATTAGATGATTTCCAATAACTCAAACAGTACAGCTACTTCTTTGCTTATTTTGCTAAAAAGTGACGCCAATGGTGACCCCTTGCCCCCTGACCCCCTCCCCCTGTTCCCCTTTGACCCCTTGCCCTTTGACCCTATTGCCCACTTCCCCCCAATTGACCCCTCCTCCCCCCAGATACGCCACTGATGAAAGTAAGGTGCGGCCACCTGTAGTTTTATTCTACGTACGCCATTATTATACTATGTATGATGTTGCTATTGTAACCCATCCTATGGTTTATATACGTTCATTGAATTATTCATGCAGGGCAGATTAATACAGTTTAAAAAGGGAGAACCTAAATAATAGGAAATACATGATAATAATTAAACTTGAGCAAATTAATTTCTACAGGTCTAAATGGTGGAAAATGAAATCCAAGACCAAGCACCGCCGCTCCTTAACGTACTTAGCGTCTATGCCCTCCAGATCTGACAAGCATGAGATCGGATTTATTTTTTCAGTCCAGGTAAAATAAACTGGAGTAAATTGGACATGATGATATAGGCATGTAGGCCACGCACGCAAACCAAAGGTGAAGACATACGTACATACAGGGGTTCAAGCCATCCAGAATGCCATGGGCCTAGTATTAGATTGTTACCAAGCCAGCTGAATCCCCAAAATGCCACCTAATCCAAGTTTTATTGCAGCAAATTGAAAGCATGGCGTTGCAAATTGGAACAACGCCACGAAACATGTCACACATTGTTGAAGCCATGACTGATGTATGAATGTCAATTAGATGACGGTATGTATGTGGCTACATTACTGGCATACTTAAAGTGTAGGCTATGTGCATTTGTTTAAGGAGCGTCTACGATGTTCGAATGTAGGCATATTGGCATGTTTCGAAGGTTGTAAAAGTGATAATAAAAATGACTACATGGTCATGATTTTCACATTCATCTCATGCCGCTACTAACTGCTGCAGTGCAACCATCCCATAATAACACCTCTTTAAAGACTCTTCAAAATACTTCGCATCTGAGAAAACGATTTTGAAGTCAAAATTTTTAAAGGTATAATATAGGATTGATAAATGGGACAGAACAACTGCAGACTGTTCATAATTTGATTTGTCATGGAATAAAATGAAACCTGTGAAATTTTCAGGTCATATCATCATCGGAAACTGTAGAAAAGAGTGAAAAAAGCCCATGGTATTTTCAAGTCTATTCACGAGAGTTTTGATATCACCCCGAGATCAAAACTGTTCGCGGTCGTTGTTTTACTAATTTGTGGATAAGAACAACATTTCAACCGGAAATGCGTGAACGTTATGTTTCTATACAAGCACCATCTCAATACCCTGAAAGTCATTGTAAATCAGTGAACTTTTCTGTTTTTGGAAATACCAATCCTGTACTGTACCTTTAAGCACACTCTACATTCATCATGCTTTCCTTTTTCATACCCTATCAGAACTACTGTGGTGTGTTTCCCATGTACATTCTTCATAACAGTATGGTTCTTACACATAATTCAATTGTGTTGTCGATGTTTTTCCTATTTTGTAAAAAGGCCTAAGTGCACTCCTTTGTTACCAACTTGAATGTGTAGGGGTACATTATATACAATCACTTGCTTTCTTTGAAAGAGTATAACGTGGAGTAAAATGCAACATATGATTAAAAAAACGACACATGCACTGCCTGTTATTTGCTGTGTACATTTACACAAGAATGAAAATTTATTTGAAATTCAATAACCTTCCAAGAAAACTTAAATGTAAAGGGTGATTCCAGAAATGAAAAACCGCGTGATTGTTTGTAATTTTATAACATTGGACGGGTTGTATTGTGAACATTTATATCTCAGACTACATCCAGACTGAAACTTGGGCGCCAATCTCTTTTTTCCGTCGAAATGAAATTTTCAAGAAACGGAAAGTTGTCACGTAATACTAGACTTGCAACATGCCGTCTGTTCCCGTGTCACGTATTGTGTCCGCCAAAAAAGACACACAATCTTCTCCAGTTTGTTGTGGTTTTTTAAGACATAGATGTCTGAATTCGATTTCAGGTCGGTCGAATTTGATTCCTGTTCTCTTGACAGAACATAATAAGCTTATTAAGTTTTACCTAGTAGCTTATTTAATTAAATCGTTGTCACTGTCACCGTAGCGTGTATGTCTTTGTTGTTCTTCCGTACGTGTAACCCTGACCACTGTCTGCCAAGCATAGACTAGAATCTATAATTCAACGACAACAAATGACCCATCTTTCTGCAGCCTTCTTGGTTGTTTTCGAATACCGAAGCTACTTGGACCTCCCTTTTATTATACACCATTTGATAATGTGGTATTAAAGGTAATATCATACTTTGGTTTTTGTCAAAGAAATGCAGATTCATGGGCAAAAATATCAAGAAAGATAAAGTAAAAGTCATCTGCGAAATTTCCATTCCCGGACGGTGCCGACTTTTTGAGAAATAGTGAAAAATTCCACGAAATTTCTTTAATCTTTTCACCGTTATTTTTCTTTTTTTTGTAAGATAAACAATATTTTCGGTCGTTGCTTTTACACATTTCTTGATAAAGACAGCATTTCAGGCGGAAGGATTTTAACGGTATGTTTCTACCAGCACCATCTTTATACCACCCTGAAAGTTATAAGTAAATCTGTGAAGATTTCTGTTTTGGTTTCCTACCAAAGTATGATACTACCTTTATAAGGTTTAATGGTTCGAGCATTGGGAACAACGTAGGCCTATAATACATATTGTTTAGTTGAAAAATAAAGGAGAACACCACAGGCCAACTGCATGGACCTGTTAAGCAAAACAAAATGCTTAGCACAAAATGTCTTGCTCAATAAAACAGACCTCAATTAGAAATTCCACTTAATATTCATGGTCAGTGAACAACAGCCAAAGAACAATCACAAGTGATAAGACACAACACGTGGACATTTGGTTGTTAATTCTGTTTTTATTAAAGGTAGTATCATACTTTGGTAAGAAACCAAAACAAAAATGTTCACAGATTAACTATATCGTATAGAGTATGAAGGTGGTGGTCGTAGGGACATACCGTTACAAATTAGTAAAACAACGACCGAAAATCGTTTTGATCTTTTAAAAGATCTAAAATAAAAGAGAAAAGACTTAAGAAATACTGTAGCTGTTTTCACTCTTTTCGCAAAAAGTGGTCACCGTATGGGACTTAAATTTCCACAGATGACTGTTACTGTATCTGTCTATTTTTACCTATGAATCTGCATTTTGATAAAAACCAAAGTATGATATTACCTTTAAGACTCATTTCATGGTTAGCAAATCTTTGTGCTAAGCAGGAAGCAGGACCGTGAAGTTGGCCCCAATATTATTCTGAGAAGATGCCATTTGATTAGGTCTACTCTAACTCCAATGGGTTTATTTCGGAAATTTAAGTTGCTGTTATTACACAACCGCTGAAATAAAAACGCGGTCGATTTACGCCATGCCCTTTAGATATTTTCTGTCATGTATCACATTTTTACGGGTAAAGCAGAGCAGCAGAGCGGAGAGACGAATTAGATTTACGCAGTAAGCTCGATCCGGGTCCCATACCTACTAACACTTCACTACGTGGCAAGTATACCGCGATCAAATAACACGATGAGCCTTAAAAACACATGCGCCCGTCCATCCTGTTCTGACATTTTCAATGCGGCCCATTTGAAACGCCCCTAAGTGTTATAATCCCATAGATTTGCTTCCCACGGAATGCCCTGGATAAAGATACCTACAAAAACACACAAGCACAAATTATTGCCAGTAACAGAAGTCCTTATACTAATTCATGCACTGATACCAAAATAGATACATTGCTGCATGTTTACCTGTTTTATGTGTCAGGAAACCGTATGAAAAAAAACAACTAAAGAAAAGGTACATTTTCCCGCCAGTTCTGTATTTTTATATCAATGTCTGGGATTGTCTGCTTTTGCCTACCGCTAATATGAAATCCCAATGTCGGTTACATAAACAAGCTCACATGAAATGATTTAAACACCATACTGATCGCATCTTGATTTCTAGGGCTTCCTTTTCTTTTCTTTTTTGGCACGGCGGTCAATATCAAACCTAAACTGCCTTATATCATTGGCAGCCGAAGTTGTGTTTTATGATCAGACGAAGGTTGAGCAAATAAATCCGTTTAGAATTAAAACCATGTCAAAGCGGTGTTGGGTAGTTTTAAGCATTTGATTTGGTTAATAACCGTTAGTAAATTCCTTAATACCAGCTAGTGAAAAACATGAATTTCGAATAATGCTTCCCTTTTACTCGATGTGAACCACATGCCAAGTATGTTGAGCCCTTTTGCAAACCTCGGCTCCGGCTCAGGCTCAGGCTCCAGCGCTGTCATCCATACGCTGAAAATATAGGTTGTGGCTTTTTATTGAAGCTGAATCTATTTTCTTGTTCAAAATAGAGCATCTACTTCCAAACCGTAGCCAAAAGCCTCTGTTTTAATACCCGTTATTTTATACTGGATTCACTAAATGGAGCCGGAGCCAGAGCCGAAGCCGAGGTTTGGAAAAGGGCCCTATATATACACAATGCTGGCAAATAATGCAGTAAATATGCCATGTTGACCAGCTGCACCAATTTAGATGTAATTGTTGACTATGACAAATGTGCAGTGCTGGCCAGAAGTCCTCGCTGTTTACCGAAATGGCAGCTTATTTCTTTAACCCAGTTCTAGGTGCTTCCATGGTTTACATTGCCAATATTTTACCAAATTGTGAAGGCAATCCTTAATGAGACGGTGGCCTCGATAGGCCATGAACTGATCTGAAATGGTCTTCTTCTTTTCTCTCATATTTAATCGTAAACCTATATTTAAAGGTATATACACATGGTTAGAGATAGAACAGCTGCAGTCTTCATAATTAAATTTTTCGTGGATTAAAAACAAACCTGTGAAATTTTCAGCTTAATTGATCATTGGAAACAGTACAAAAACATTGCAATTGTTACGCGAAATTGTGAGATAATTGTATTTGTGAGGTTTTGATGTAGGAGATCAAAGCCGTTTTCGGTATTTTGTATTTTGTTTTACTCATTTCTGGAAAAATACACCATTTCAGGCAAATGAAATTTAACGCTATGTTTGGACAAGGTCTCTATCGTTATACCATGTAAGCTATATACGTAAATCTGTTAACATATCTGTTTTGGTTACCTTTAACTGAACCGATCTTTGGTAAAGCCAAATGTTTGATATATTTCGTTATACTGGCATTTCACTATATTCCTTTTTTTCCAAGAATTAAATTTATCTTGATACATATCGAATATGCGATCACTGACTTTTTGCAACGGAAACCATTTCACCTTTGACATTACAATAAGCCTAATATGTCACAAAGCCTTTTAAAATTCTTCCAACTTGTGTGTCATAAATCTACGTGCATGATGTTTCATTTGCTAGTCCATAGCAGTTTAATTTATTGCTGTTGTCGCGATTTGTTTATGGTTTCCGCTATAAACCTTGAGGAGTCTTAAAATAGGACTGCATAGGTTCCAATACCTAGAATTAAAAGAATATAAGAAGGTAATCATAATCCACTATAAGTTGACCTGGTCAGCTATTTGGTTCATTCAGCGCTATTGATGGAAGATATATGTTGTCAGATGCTGATCTTGAATCAGTACAGAGTACTATAGCTCTGTAAGGGCATGGGGGTAACCATATCTGCCTCGTGTGGTTAACAACCAATTTAATAAGATAACAAACTTATACATTTTACGGCTGAAACTTGATACAAATATAAATAAAAAAAAACTCATTTCAACAACAGCTGAAGGTTAAAAGGAATGCAGAAAAGTTCAAACACCTATTCATCAATATATGCAATAAATGAGATAACTAAATGGAAAACACATTTAAAACAACTAAGATATTCATATTTCACTTCAAATATTATTCATTGATAGCAATAGTCAATATAAACGTCTTAAGCCGAGGTTTGCATTGCGCCCACGAACCGTATCACTTTACCTTGACCGGGAACCTAGTTCCAAAGAACGCATTTCATTCATTCAAAAAACTCTAAAGTATAGTTTAAAAACTCAGTTCGCTTTGTGTCATCACTATCCTTCAGTTTGATGCTGTATTCTTAGTATGCATTAAACAGTTTTCATGAATTCAAAGGAAAATCGGTTCCTAAGTGTTGTTTTTTCTTTCTACTTATGCATCAGATATGACATAATGCATTTTGGAAAAGTTGAATGATTTTCAGGGGCGTATCTAGCTTTCAGGAAACATGGGGGATGCCATTTCGATTAAATCAAAGAAGAAATCATAAAGAAAGAAGAAAGGTGTGGCTGAAAAACTGATCGAGGGATTTTCAGGGCTAGTATGAATTTGGGCAGGGCCAAATTTGGGCAAGTTTTTTGTCGAGATTGTTTTCAAATTATAGGGCATAAATGACATATAGGCCCTAATCAAATCACATGTGTGCAAATGGTTTGAAAAATACACGAAATTAAGTATTTGCCATTTGTTCAGTCTGTTCTCCATTTTACTTAAATAAATAATAACATTGGTCTGTGGCTGAACAGGGGGGGGGGGGGCTTTGCAACCCCAGACCCCCCACGAGATCCGCCACTGATATGTGAAAATGAATCAGGTAAGACAGAACGGTGCTCGAAAAAAATCTTGATATATACGATCTCTAGTCGAAATCCTATTTGATTACCAGAATGCACGACCTTTGCCAAGATTAGACCTATTTGCAAAGAAAAACTCAACAGAAGTATATGCATTGCGTGGGCAAGGTTACGTATAATGCCCATAGGCATCAGCTTTTGCTAAGTCCACTTTAGCAGTATACGTTACAAAAGATAGTTACTAGCTTGTAAATATCACAAAGATATTGCAAAACGTTTGTGATAGCTATGCTATATCGTCAACCGATGAGGAGATAGCATCCGCGCTTCTTGCAGGTAATATTGGAGGTAGTGTAGAATCTATATCATTGATGTCTATCAAGTAAAATATTGTACAACCACTAGGAATACTACATACTTAACATGCTACTAACACTCATATGAAGTATTTCATATTGTGCAATCATTCATTCATTGGTTAAGTTCAGGAATACTATCATATTGTCAATTGTTTATTTCGTTTAAATTCTACAAAACCAACTAGCAAACAAACAAACACACAGAAAGGGTTAATTAACTCACTATGCGCATTCCATGGAAATACTGCTATTTGGATATTTAGTTCAGCCATTGTCTTATTTAGCTTCTACCATTGATATTATTGCGTTTAATATTTCAACAGTCATGTAAACTACACAAAATAGACGTTTTAATATAAAGTTTAACATATGATATCAATATAAATTGATCTTCCTTTTGTGCCGTTTCAGATATCTCGCGTGTTCATAGCTACGAAACTGCGCTTGTATTTGCACCACAGTTCAAATACCAGGTGCAGAGTGTTTGGAAAGCTGGCTCGATTGCATAACCAATTAAGTCTACGATGTGATTTGATTTGCACGCATTTACTGGCCATCCTGCCGTCCATTTGAAGGAGATCAAAGCCACCAATGTCTGTTTGGACAATGCTAGGGAGGTTCCAATTGAATTGAAATCCATTTCAGTCCTCAATCTGGTGTCTGACAGGGGATATAAATTACATTGCATCACCGAGATGCACAGGTAAAGCGAGGTAGCATCTCACCAAGTAATAAATTGGTTTTGAATAAAACTCAAATGGTTTCTTGCCATATCAGACAAAGGGGAAAATGTTACTATGCTTTTTGAACATTAACATAACATTAATTTTGGTTCCTATCAAAAAAAATAATAATAGCTGGCTCTTATTTATTTTGTGCACACAGAAGAAATACTCTGTGCAGCTCAATTGCTTTGTCGCACGTGCCAATTTGAAAATTGCGCTTTTCCCAAAAGAAACACTAAAGTGGCACAATTTATTTTTCTGACATTGCCAAATTGTATCAATATTGGCGGTTATTTTCATGCAGGGGCATGGAAAGTCATATCCTTAGCTGTCTGTCTTAAAATAGAAATTGACAATGCTCTTGCAAAGGAAAAATAGGTCACAGCATTTAGGGGAGTTAAGAGTTCCAAACCGAAAAGGGAAATGGCTTTTAACATGAGCTTTTTGTTCTATATATCTTCATGGATAGCCAGACTGTATATTAGTGACACTGAGCGATAAAAAACATCCTAAGGGAAAAACCGCGTAGTACAGACTTTGGTAGAATATTCATAATTAAAGGTACAATACAGGATTGGTAACATACCCAAACAGAAATATTCATATATTTACCTATAACTTACTGGGTATGAAGATGGTGCTGGTAGAAACATGCCGTTTCCGACGGAAATGCTGCATTTATCCAAAAATTAGTAAAACAAAGACCGAAAACAGTTTTGATCTCGGGGTAAGATCAAAACCATTCTTTATGTTCTGTAAGAAAAATTGAGTCGCATTTTCGCTATTTTCTCGTGACTCTGCCGTCCGATTGAGCTCAATTTTTTTTACAGGTTTATTATTTCATGTAAACGTTGGATTAGACAAAATGTAAGTGCTGTTCATGTTGAAGTGGACATCAGGGATGTCTTACCTGTCTCTTTTTATTTTCATGCCAGCTTATCCGTCTTGTTTTGATAAACCCTGTACTTACATATTACGTGTTTACATTATTGGAGTTTTGACAGTAGAACAAACGTCTCATTATAGTACATTTTTATTCATGTAGTTCGTGAACCAACATTTTTGTCGGAAGGATTTTCTGGGGTCCTTTTAGTACAAATTTATATATTAAATTTTGTGATTGTATGATTATTAATGTTTGTGACTTGTATTCAGCATGTGCCTTAGATTTTGTGGAAATTGTTGGAACTTTTGTTTGACACGAACTGTACGCTGCGATTTGTATTGACCGTGCAGCGCGGGCTTTCGGCACTGCCTGCCCGAATTTTACAGGTGGCCCACCGGGCCCAGACCAGTGCTGAATAAAGACACTACCAAGTGAGCTGATGAAGTAGAAAACCAGTATTGTCCGGCTCCATATATTCTGTCAAGAACCTGTGTGCCTCCATCGTCTTGCCCCATAAGCTGTCCCCCCCCCCCCCCCCCCCCCCCCACAATGTATTAAACCTTTAACGTAGCTTATATATAAGGAACAATGTGGGGACCTAAAGATGATAATTGTATAAAATAAACCCTTTTTTCTTTTCTCTTAATTACAATGTACTTTTTTCACAAATGGATATAGTAAATGGCGCAATGATAAAAAAAAGCCCTGCTTCAATTGCATCTTGGCTCGTGCTTTGTGCGTTGGTGCTCAACTCTTCAGCTTTCAGAAACATATTTCCCTGCCTATGTTCCGTCCAAATTAGTGAATGAGTAACTTATATTTTTACATTGGTAATTAGCATTGTGAACCATTAAGTAGTGAATAAGTACACAGCTGCTCTGTGATAGACATGTCCAGCCTGAATATGTTTACATAGCGGTTTAGAGAGCCCAATTCAGAAATTAAAGCTTTTTTACACAACCGTCATCTTGATGATCACAAATCGGGTTTGATACAATCCAATTGCTTGAGGGTAGAGTGCTGTGTTAACCGTATAGCAGATTAATTAATCTAAAAGCAGTTCATTCAACAGGGTTCGATCAGCAGAAATTATATCAGTATCTAAGGGTAAGATGAGTGGGGCCAAAAATTGAAATCAAATTTGTCAGAGAAAGCAAAGAGCGGGAATTATCTCAAATTAGATGAAACTTAAAGGTACTATCATATTTTGGTAGCATACCGAAAAAGAAATCTTCACAGATTTACTTACAGGGTATAAACATGGTGGTGGTAGACATACTGTTACATTTTTTCTGCCTGAAATGTTTCAGAAAAGATTAAAACCTATTACCAAAAACAATTTTGATCTTTTAAAGATCAAAAATAATGGTGACAAGATTTACAAAATACTGTGGGCGTTTTTCATTATTTTCTTAAAAGTGGGCACCGTATGGGACGGAAGATTCCACAGATGACTGTTAATGTATCTTCCTTGATATTTGTGCCCATGAATCTGAATTTCTTTGACAAAAACCAAAGTTTGATATTACCTTTAAATCTGACCGTTTTCGTCAACCGATATATGAATTTAATTTTAGATTCCAAATGGCTTCCCATGATAAGGTAACACATTATAAGCAAAAGTCCGGTGATATGAAAAGGCCATCAGTTTTCAAAATAGTTCCAAATCTTGAATTCCTTGGCAACAATATCTTAACTAAAGCTTTATCATACGATCAACATTTTGTGTGGGTTGAGCCATGCACTATTAATCAGTCTGTTGAGATAATCCCGTTTTGCGATCAATGCAGAATCATGGTAATATACTGTATGTTGTGCTTGTTAGCATTCATATGCACAAACAAAAATAATCAATTAGGTTTTTTATCTGCGTGATCGAACGGTTTTCACGGAAAACTGCTGTGGGCACTCGTGGATTTATCATGTCGTAACATGCTAAGGGCCTTTCAAGAATCCACCGGTCCCTTCTTGAACACATGTCAATATTTTCCTAGCCTGCTACGATTGATTTTACCCCCTGTGATGAAAAGCCTAAAAACTTGGTTGTAAGTAGAGCTGTAGGCTTGCCGCTTACGTGCATATTGGTGCGTCGTTCGTGTTATAATACGCTGCATCTATGGCCATTGCCCTTATAATTACATCCGCTTACGGTGGTATTGACGGAGTTTGAAACGTAGGTAACATTGATTTGCTGGTTGGTATAGTCGCGGACCTGGCTGTTAGTTGAAAAACGAAAACACCCTCCTTCTATAATTGTTTGTTTTCTTGCGTTCGTGTTCCAACCTTGTTAGAAAAACTCTCCATTCATTACAAATAGGTCTGTAGTCTGTAAAAGCTGCACGCTCCATTTGACGTAAATACAAACAATAATGCTTTGTAATGGACCTCAAACGCGCATTGTACTCGGCAACAATTGAATTTCTAGATGGACGCCTGTCTCGATAATTTACTTGTGTTATGTTCAACTGAGTCAGTTAACATACATTTTACAATAGACGTTTTATGGAAGAGAATAAAATAAACACAAATCACTAAAAGCGTGCCATAGAAGACCTAGAATAATTGCCCTATTTCCGTCCATACGGCATTGTTATCATGAAAAGTTAATAAAATTTAAGAGACAGTGACAAGATAAAAGCTCGTGTCATTATAGGCTGGTGCTTGCACAACTGTTCAATACTGAAAGGATTTAGAAATACCCGTCAACCGCATGCACGAAGGTTTCGAAAATAAGACATTTGCCTATTAGCACACAAAATATCAGCGGCGGTACTGTTAAGAATAACCTTTGCAGTCCTCCGTATATTCCTTTGGGCATTTCGGTGACTTCTTTCTTCAACAAAACATGAGACTATATAACCTTCGATTTCTGAAATAGAATGGTGGAATTGAGCAATTACTTTGCTATATTTATGTAGACAGCTTGCCGCAGGAACATCAAATTACGTTAACTTGACACACTCAGAGTAGTAGCCCAAGTTCTTTGCAGCATGTAAAATCAATGGAAAGTGTTGTCATTTGCACGTGAACTTGTAAATCTTACAATTGACTCTGACGTTCTAAATCAACATGTAAACATGACTGATTTAATTAATGACAGCTCATTGCACCTACGCGTTAAGGCGAATGCTATGCAGATCCCATACTGTGACAGACACTTATTCAATATGTCCAAATTACTGCGTAAAATATGACAAGTTGTTTGACAGCAGGAGACAGGTTTGGTTTGACCTGAATTGTTTTATATTCTAGCGGGGGGAAACGGCATGACGCTGCCCTTGAGATATGTCGACGGATCCCACTGGGGATTCGACTGGTAATTGCCTCGTGGGTGCAGAATCTACCATGCATATGCATGACATAATATGTAGTATAATATGAACAGCCTTTCTTGCAAAGGGTATTCATTCTGTCATCTGCTTTCCAGAATGCTGTTCACAAAACTAACTTCATAACAATCATATGGTATGTGCGTGGTTTCATGGTTTCTGACTTCCAAATGAACAAAGATAAAATAGGGACATCACTAACATAGGACTGGGTAGCTCAGTTGGTAAGAGCGCCGGTACGGTATTACGGAGGTTCGAACCCCTCTCCAGTCATTTTCTATTGGTTCACTTTTCAAAAACTTCATAATCATTTGACCAGTAGGCCTATTGATGGTCACTTGAAAAGATAACCACAAAAACCTGTTTCTGATTATTTTGATAAATCAATCATTGCATAAATTAGCGATGTGCCGATATTTTTCAACTAGGTAGTCCACGGGAAAGTACCTATCGCTAAAGTCCAAATTCATCGCTAAACGGAAAATTGCTATACAAAGTAGCGATTGATTTTCCGTATAGCGATGGATTTGGGCTTAAGCGATAATCGCAAAGCATCAGTGAAATCGGCCCCTGGTCCTCCCCGAACCTGGGGTCGATTTCACGAAGCCCTACGATCGATCGTAACTCGAGGTACGAAGGATAACCCATCGTATCATACGTAGGGCTGCAATGCATCATAAGTCCTACGATTTCAAGTATAAGGTACGATAGTTTGGTGAAATCTAACCTAACTGGCCATTTAGACCGTAAAGCTAGTTTTCGTGTACTTCATTCGAAAGAAGTAGAAGAGCCACATTGCATAAAATATGAAAAGAATGGGCTGTCACAGCCAAATAAGCACTGATACATGTATTTGCATCCTTACCGCTAATTCATGTTATATTTAAGAGCGTAAATTATTTAAGAACCAAAAAATATCGTAAGAGAATCTACAGAACTTACACCTCACTATGAGGTATGCGTGACAAAAATTATAACATAAGCTTTCTAGTGTAATCGTTTACAAGACAGCTTGGTATACATGGCCGTGGTAAAACAAAATGAACTATACACTGTAAGTGTCGTTAGCTCATCTCAATATACAAACAGCACCATGGCGCCAAAATGTCCATTAACATCTGCCAATATGTCAAAGTAGTCATACACTCATTTCATCTCATTGTATTACAGATGAACCATTTTGAATTTGTACCAATTCCCATCCACTACAGTCACCAGATAACTTGACTCAGACCTGTTTAAATATTATGAAGTGATTTGCAATTCGATTGATAGCAAATCAAACAGACACCTCCAATATACATACCAAATTGAACTTGAGATTTTGAATCCCATCAAGGGTGGCGTTCCAAACGTTTTGGAAAACAGTGTACGACTATATACCCTTTTGTGTCACGTAAGATTTTATATGAATCGTTTGATTCAATTAACTTCACCATATCCACATCACAATAGTTATACCAATGGAGATTTCATTAAATCTGACTAATTATGTGACATTCCAACTTAAAGGGCGTACGGTACAACGTTGGTAAAGGTGACACAACAGCACTCACAATTTGCCTAATCCAGCATGTACGTGAAATCATAATCCTGTGAAAAATTGAGCTGAATCAGTCATCTCAGTCACGGGAAAATAGCGAAAACCCAACTCAATATTTCTGATAAAACATAAAGAACGCTCTTTATCTTAGCCCGAGATCAAAACTATTTTCGGTCTTTACTTTACTAATATCTGGATAAATACACGATTTCAGGTGAAAATTGTTTAACGGTATTTACATCTTCAGCTGCATACCCTGAAAGTTATACGTAAATCTGTGAACGTTTCTGTTTGGGTATGTTACCAATGCTGTACTGTATACCTTTAATCTCGACAATAAAATGGAGGAATTGGAAAGATCCGGCATTTGATGCGGGTAATTTGATATTGAGTTGACGAGTAACTTGACATTGAATGACACTTAAAGAATTCTCAAACCACTTATCTAAAAAGAATATCTCAGAAGTATCATGAAATATGCGTAAATCCAACGTTTTTGAACAGAAACAATTCGTTATTTAATCATTGACAGTTATCTGAACAATAAAAATGAACTTCATGGCTTTTAGTTTTGATCAAAACACCTCGAACGAAATCACTTAATGCGCGTAGACTGTTACAAAGAAAAGCTTTCAGTACATTCCACTAGTTGGCGAAAAACGTATAGGCATGATTTTCACACTTCTTAATTCGGGGTGACTGATCTCAAGGCTTGGAACACTCACCCGAGCCTGATTAGGAAAAGGGCAGGGTAATTGTAGGAAAATTCGGATTAAATTGCACTAGTAGGTCTATGCTGGGGCTTTATACTGATTTAAGTGTCTTTCTGTTGAACGTGATCGCCCAAAAACTTGGTTTATGATAGAGTCGACTTAAGCACGTTCGTTTGAAACAAGAAAGCTTTAAATTGTCTTCAATTCAAGAAGCAACATCGAGAAAGCTAGACCATTACCACATTGTGCATGGTTTGATTGTGCTATACAACTTGATGCATTCGGTATGTCTGCCGGATTTTCCTGGCGGGCTTAAAGGTACTATCATACTTTGGTAGTACATGTATATCGAAACAGAAATCTTCACAGATTTACCTATAACTTACAGGTTATAAAGATGGCGATGGTAGAAACATATGCCGTTACAATTTATCTGCCTGAAATGCTGTATTTATCTAGAAAAGAGTAAACCCAATTACCAAAAACAAGTTTGATTTTAAGAAAGATCAAAACTCCGTAAGTGGGCACCGTATGGGACTGACCATTTCACAGATGACTGTTACTGTATCTTTCTGGACATTTCTGCCCATGAATCTGCATTTCCTTGACAAAAAACAAACTATGAAGATACCTTTAATACCTACAATACTATAGAACTTAGAATGCATTCAACATGTCCAAAATAAACACGTTTAAGGACTTCATAAAACGGACAGTTATGATTTCCATATTAAATATTCACAATATTACAAAGGCATCTTACCATTTCACTAGTATAGTGTTTGTTTAGTGCAGCCGCCCTGTTCTCATTGCTCTGTGAAGCGTATGAAGAGAGAGGTCTCTGAAAAAGAAACTCCAGGACTCGCTCTGGGCTTTGCAGATTGTCGCTATAAACTGATCAAGTCAAGAGCCTAGAAGTTTCATTTCGTATAGCTTTGTGTCCCCCACGTGCCACGACCCGTGCGTAATTCATCGCATACTTCCAGATTTCACCGCCCGGTAGATCATTCTGATAATATCAAATTCTCCTAGCTCTGCGAGTCCCCCTAAAGGCTGGAAAAATTACGCCCAAATTACGAGTTGGGGCCCAGCGACGATATTTCATTAAATTTGCCGTGACGATGTTGCATTATTTCCGGTAGTGATCGTGATTATCTATGCGTCTGTTACTGACGGCAACGCGAGGCACTGATTCCGTGGTTCTAGGGTATTACCCTGGTCAGTGTAATAAACCTATGAAGGGTGACGTTAACCAAACTATGCTTCATAGTACTAGGCCTACTTAAAGGTAACATCATACTTCAGTTTTTGTCAAAGAAATGCAGATTCATCGGCAACGATGTCAACGAAGATACAATAACAGTCATCTGTGAAATTTTCATTTCCATATGGTGCCAACATTTTGAGAAAACAGTGAAAACGCCCACAGTATTTTTAAAATCTTTAAACCGATTAATTTTTTTATCTTTAAAAGATCAAAATTGGTTCTGGTAATTGGTTTTACTCTTTTCTGGATAAATACAGCATTTCAGACAGAACAAATTCAACGGTATGTTTCTATGATCACCTTCTTTATACCCTGTAAGTTAAAGGTAAATCTGTGCAGATTTCTGTTTCGGTATGCTACCAAAGTATGATAGTATATTGTATATTGTATATTCTAGGAAAGGAACACATTTCTCACAAATAAACAAGTCTTTCCAGATTTGTATCTCGACTTCTATTGGTTACTTCCCATAGCATTTAAATGCACGAATGCATTTGGCGTAATGGGCGTATGCTATACATTACAATTATTAATAAGAAGATTTGTACCCAACCCCAAACGACAGAGTTTCATATTGATGAACTGGTTTAAGAGTATCGACTATAATCTAGGAACTAAACTCTTGAACTATCCATCTATTTGTTAACCCTCACATTAAAGGTATAATACATGATGGGTTAAGGTCACAGGAAAGCACTCATACTTTGTCTGATCAAACATGTACACGAAGTAATAAACCTGTGAAAATCTGAGGCACGAGAAAATAGCGAAAACACTAGTCAATTTTTCTTGTAAAACATAAAGGTTTTGATCTTATCCTGAGATCAAAAGTGTTTTCGGTCTTTATTTGAATAATTTCAGGATAAATATACCATTTCCGGTGGAAATATTTTAACGGAATGTTTCTACCAGCACCATCTTCAAACCCTGAAAGTTATAGGTAAATCTTTTTGGGTATGTTACCAATCCTGTACTGTACCTTTAAAGCCCATAATATGGAAATACTACCACATAATCAATATCATTGTTCATCACTTTAAAATATGTCTGCTCCACCGTTGTGTGTAACGCACGGTTATTCTTATCAGTGTATAAATGCATTGCCTTAAACGTTTGTGTGGAGACTGTTAGATGTGGCGGGTTATGTTGCTTAAAGGTAAACTCACATCGATTAAACGTCTCATAGTCACTTTGTGTCTCATTATATTCTTTGCCAGTATACAGTAACCGCGGGATATAATCTCTTCAGTGCATGGCTTAACGACAACTGGGGCCCCTTTTTTTAATTAAGTGCAATAAAACGTCTGTTAATCATATTTGAAAACCCATCAAGGCCTGTGCCATCATTTCTCCTTGACGTTCGTCCAGTACATTTTGGCCAGTTTGGGTTCAGACTCTTGTGGGTATGTATGCATAGTTTCACTTATGGGCTAAATCGGTTGAGCACAGCTGGGTAGCTGGGGTGTTGATGTTCAACCATGGAGTTTTCACTTTTATGTCAATATTTCAAAATCCAAAGATTCAGATTTATCCTGCCTGAATAAAGGGTGCCTCAAAATATTAAAATGGGGTTTGTGTCTTGAGCCAACAAGAGTTATTCGAGGTATTATACTTTGGCAGCATACCGAAATGGATATCTCCAGGCACAGATTTACCTACAACATACAGGGCATAAAGATGGATATGGTATAAACATTCCTTTAAATAATTTCTGCCTGAAATGCTGTATATATCTTGAAAAGAATAAAACCAATGACCAAAAAACAAATTTTGATCTTCGAAAAATCAACAATCCTGTAAAAAGGTTTAAAAAAAAAATATGTGCGTTTCCACTGATTTCTCAAAAAGTGGGCACCGTATGGGACTGAAAATTTCACAGATGATTGTTACTGTATCATTCTTGATATGTTTGCCCATGAATCTGTATTACTGTGACAAAAACCAAAGTTGATTAAATCACCTTTAAATGAGAAAACCTGCATTTTATCCAGCTTATTGGGGCTTCACTTCAACATTTTCTGGTTGCTTGGATTTGTTAGACAGCGTCTCATCGATAGAGTTAAAGAGATGAGTCAACAATGGTAGCAACAGAAGTATTGATATGGGTAGACTAGGAAGGCTAGAATTTCTCTGAAGTATATAAGTGAAAAGCGTGACTCGCATTATCAGTACAGTGGCCTTGTTAACTGATTCAGATTGCAAAAACTGGGAATGCATGTAAGTAGAAACAAGAATACTGGTTCTCATATGTAGAATAAATCCAGGGTCATTAATAGTTGCTCGTTTTTACAAGCTTTAAAGGTACAGTACAGGATTGGTAACATACGCAAACAGAAATGTTCACAGATTTACGTAAAACTTTCAGAGTATGAAGGTGGTGCTGGAAGAAACATACAGTTAAAATATTTCCGCCTGAAATTGTGAATTGATCCAGATATCAGTAAAACAAAGATCGAAAATAGTTTTGATCTCGGGGAAAGATAGAAACTTTTATTTATGTTTTATATAAGAAACATTGAGTCGGGTTTTCGCTATGTTCTCGTGACTCGGATGTCTGATTGAGCTCAAATTCTCACAGGTGTTTTATTTTATGTACATGCTGGATTATACAAAGTGTGGGTTCTGTTTTGTGACCATTATCAATCATGTATTATACCTTTAAGGATGAAAAGGTAGTCGTGCTCGTATAGACAAAGTATAACATAGTCATAGCACCTAATAGCTAACAAGTAAGAAAACAATCATTAACATATGCAGCAGAAACTGGGGAAGTCATTTAGCCTTCGATAAAGATCCTGCTAGGATCGAAACGTCAGTCCCTCCTTACTCCAAGCATATTTCAGGCCATTATTTTGGTTGATGAGCAGTTTACAGCAGTTTATTATGTATTTCTTATAGAATTTGGATCTTAAGCTATACCTTAAATTACTGCAATGCCAAAATACCATCTGGCATAGCATACTGCTGAAAGAGTAATTGTTAGGTAAATTGTTAATTTCCAACTTCATCGGTGACGTCATAGGAATGACGCAAAATGTCACGTGACATAGGCCTATGTGAAGAATACATACCGGTAATACATTCAAATAGCGGGAATTATTCAATGTTTAGGCACATTTGTCAGAACCCGAAACATGGAGTTTATTTAGATGATGGTCGATAGAGAGATGAAGTAACCAGATATACAAAGATAGAACAATCCAATGAATATTTTCATTCTGTTTCTGTACTGTTGACATTATTGAGACATTTATTTCGTCTCAATATTGTCTACTGCTACCATAATGAGGTCCTTTTCATATTGTTTACTCCAGCCAGAAAAAGCATACAAAAGAAATGTTTACGTGTAAGCATAAGGGATGCGTGCGATTGCTCGCATATTATCGAGGAGTATTTGCTTACGAGTTGGCGTTTGCAGTGAACCGTTTGGTACTTAGAAAATAATTATCCTCTTCAAATTCGTGGCGCTGTACGTGCCCCGTTGACGTCACAAACTGTACCATCCTTTATCTAAAACTATTGGGTTTTTTTTTATAATTGGCTGCCTCGTAACTGATTAACCATTATCTAGGCCTATCTTTATCTATCAATGATATATAAAGATGTAACTATGTGTGACTGGCAGAACTTGGTCAAAATATGGAGGTCAATTTCTGAATAAACACTCAGGCTTATGTCGTGCATGAAGACGAGCAGAGGACTCTGTTCGGACCATGCCAATTTGACAACACTGCTTAGCACAAATTATTGCTTGTCTTCATAAAAACAGGATTGCAACCAAGTTTTCATGTGTTGTGTAAAACTTGTGATTGTTCTTTGGCTGTTGTTCACTGACCATGAATATCAAATGGAATGTTTAATGATGGTTTGTTTGATTGAGCAAGACACTTTGTGCTTAGCAATTTTTTTCGTGCTTAACAGTTTCATAAAATTGGCCCCAGATCGCATTGTGTCTTCTGACTGAATTGCATTTTATTAGTAGTATTTTCTGCTGTACTCTCCACGCTCGAACCTATCAGTGTCTCACTACGTAAAGATAAATTTAATTGTCGTGTAATAAATTTATATACGCTTTCGTGTGTGTTCTTATACGAAGAGATTTTTGTGTAATGAAGGGTCACTTCGTTTGACAAACGACATTTTAACCCGCTGGCTACAGGAGGCATAGTCCAGATAGCACTTGATTGATTTGTTTTCTGGAGGCGATTTTGTTAACTTGATAGTTTTGCCAATAGCCAACTATTTGACCCTTTAAACAAGACGTGCACCCTTGCCATTCCAACAAGCCATAAACAGTTTAAAAATATTGTCATTTATAATAATGAAGATTTGGCATGTGGTACACTTATGAAATAATGAATTCGATAGCTCTATCATAATTTGATAAATATCTAAGGTGATCTAAGTCACGCGATGTCGTGTTGCTGGTAGCGACGTTTCGGCTGCTATCTATCTGTGCTGGGGTCGGTCGATTTCACGAAGCCCTACGATCGATCGTAAGTCTAGTTACGAAGAATAACTCATCTTATCCTAGGACTTCTAGGTGGGGCTGCAATGCATTATAAGTTGTACGATTGATAGTAAGTTACGACACCTTACTGCACAGGGTAGATTGAAATATATTACACGTATTGTCAGTGTTATAATGCAAGAGGCTGTTGCGCTGCAGTAGTCTACCGGTACCTTAATAAGCATGCAATCAATAGCGACAATGAGTTTTGTTGGAGACCATGAACTTTCATTCGGATTCTCTTACAAATATCGCACAGATTAATCTCCTTACAGATTTCACATTTCCCATTATGTAGCATAGCTCCTCTCTTGATTTGAGTTAGACCTATTTGGATCGATTTAATTATGTTATATCTGGATTAATCATTTTGCATTTTACATTTGCATTCCGTACACAAGTCATCAACAGTTATATGTTTATTCACGTCAGTCTTCTCTGTTTGACTTGTCTATTTTTGTCTATCATTATTTTGTCCTTGCATGTCCATTGAGCCGTTTCCCATACGTTCTGCTTACATACTATCCACTTAATGTTCAACAATTAATAGTTAATTTAACTCTCATTTCTTGGTCTTCTTTGCTCTAACATTGTGAAATGTTCTGCCATATTACCTTAAAGGTGTAATACAATTGGTAAAAGTCACCAAAAAATACTCACTCTTTGTCTGATCCAACATGTACATGAATTGATAAACCTAGCAGCTGTGAACATTGGAGCTCAATTGGATATCTGAGTCACAAGAAAATAGCGAAAAGCAGACTAAACCATAAAGAATGGTTAAGATCTTACATCAAGATCAAACCTGTTTCCCGTTGTTGTTTTACTAATTTCTCAATAAATACACAATTTCAGGCGGAAATATTGTAACGGTATGTTTCTATACCAGCACCATCTTCATAGCCTGAAAGTTATAGGTAAATCTGTGAATATTTCTGTTCTGGGTATGTTACCTTTAAGCCTGTCACCCACAAGATCTGCTTATTATGAGAGTCACATACTCTCCCCTGCTTAATGTTCAATACTTAATAGTTAATTTAACTCTTATTTCCTCGTCTCCTGTGCTATAACATTGTGAAATGTTCTGCCACATTACCTTAAATTGAGAACTTGGGAAGTAAATTTTACACCGGAATTGAAACAGTCGTGAAAGTAAGGGTTTCAATGGAAGTAAACGAATAACAAGTAATTTGCTGTCGGTTTGTATAATGACAAGAATTCATATATTCCTCCCAACCGTGGAACTCCTCTTTAATAACTAATTACTTAATGGATGTATTATGACCATCACGTTTCGTCCGGAAAAGCCAGTGCATTTCAGCAAATTGATAACATTACTTACCCCTTGTATCGTAATCACGACCTAGACCAGTTCTGGCATCAAAACAGTAAAAGGTCAAGGTGCTTTTAAATAGTTTAATTTTTCCGGGTTTTTTTGGTTTCTTTTTTAGGCTGACTTTAATTAACAGATGCTTTTGCCGATTCAAGGTCAATATTTAAAGTTTAAATATGATGTAGATTTTAAATTCCTATGATTTTACGAGATATTATAGGTACAAGTATAAGCTCATTCCAACCTTGCCTTCAAAAATCCGTAAAGGTTAAATGAAAGTTAAAGGTACTATCATACTTTGATAGCATACCAAAACAGAAATCTTGACAGATAGAACTTACAGGGTATAAAGATGGTGATTGGTGTGAGCATACCGTTGAAATGTTTCTTCCTGAAATGCTGTATATATCCAAAAAAGAATAAAAACCAATGACCAAAAAACAATTTTGATCTTTGGCGATCAAAATACTGTGAACAGATTTGTTTAAATACCGTGGGACTTTTCACTGTTTTCTCCAAAAGTGGGCGCCGTATGGAACTTGGAATTTCACAGATGACTGTTACTGTATCTTTCTTGATATTTTCCCGATGAATCTCTGCATTTCGTTGGCATTACCTTTATCTATTTTAAAATGAAACGCCCCAAGAGGTGAAAGCTTTTTCGGATGATGGACGATGTTTGCTCCAAGAAACATGTTTTGTGTTTGTTCGAACGTTCGCAATACATGTTGTACGTCTTTTATATACATCAGCAGGTCTACTCACAAACCACACACATGTTTACACACATTAACAACACCCTTTTTGCATTTTCAAAGTATTAAATATGATATAACGCGGATGAGCAGCATCCATCACTAAGGATTAACATTCACACGAGATACATTGATAGAATCACAACATACCACATACATGTGTCATTGATCACACGTTATTGAGATACCATATGGAATATTTCATAACCTATATTTTCCATTCACCAAAAATAAAATGACCTTAAAGCCGAATCAGTAATCAGAACAAATCTTTGCAATGCAAATAAACGGGAGCCTGAAGACATTACGAAAAGGGAAATAGACTTTTCTTTCTCTGATGTCTTTAACTGTTTGATACAGCAGCGAGCAATACTTTCGCAAATAGCGCACACGAAATGATGGTGTTGTTTTAAGGTTTAATCGCCATGAAAGAATTGCTATTTTTAAAGGCAGTTGTTCACAAATAACCAGGCAGATGTAAAGGGAATTAAATCGGATAACCGTTTTGTATTGAAGACTCACCTTGCTTGGGCAGCCAGCTATGAAGTCTCTGGGTGTTTGACAGCTCAGCCTACGGCAGACGCGTCCTGTCTGATGCCTCTTAATATCTGCCTGTTGAGTACTGGAGCACCACGGCATGCATGCAGCTTGCATCGCTAATTTATAGCCTGGTCTCGCACAGGATCCAACAGCGGAAGGACTAACTCCTAGCTTCAACTCAACAACTCTACGATACCATTTATACAGAAACATTCTCCCATTGTTCGTAAGCTCTTCAATAAACCAAAATGAGCCTTTTCGTCATTTCCATAATGTACATATACAGCTGCTCTCTGAAACACGGAAGTAATTGATATACGTGTGCGGAATGTGACATTTAATTCTGATTGAATGTAAAATTTATTTTATAAGATATTAAAGTGCGCTGCTTTATAATTTTAATTTTCTCTCTATTTTGTTATATTTTGGGGGGTTTGGATTTTTCGGTGTTTTTTTTTTCAATTGATTGATGAATAGCACTTCAATTGCTGTAGAGGCTGTTTTGACAGGCATTGCTCAAAAAGTACTTAAGTCTTTTTCACATTGAAAAAGCATGTTCTCTCTTTTGAAACTAATGCTTAACCCTATATGTTGTGAAACTCTCATAGAATTTACTTACATTAAATGTTGCTTCGCTGTACTTCCCCGTAACTCTATAATATGAACCCTCGTGGATTATTATACATGGTGTCTGCTCCTTTAATGTATAAAACATTATTGGTAAAGGTCACAGAACACCACTCACACTTTGTCTAATCCAGCATGAACATGAAATAAATGATACGCATGTGAAAAATTGAGCTGAATCGGACATCCGAGTCACGAGAAAATAGCGAAAATCCGACTTAATTTTCCTTATAAAACATGAAGAATGGTTTTGATCTTACCCCGAGATCAAAACTGTTTTCGGTCTTTGTTTTACTATATTCTGGATAAATACACCATTTCAGGCGGGAACATTTTAACGGTATGTTTCTACCAGCACTATCTTCATACCCTGAAAGTTTACATAAATCTCTTAACATATCTGATAAGGTATGTTACCGATCATGTACTGTACCTTTAAAACAACACCCAGAAACCGTATACTGATTTAGCACTGCTCCCATCTTATATCTCTCCCCAAATTCATAGACACTATCTTTGTTGACCCAGTTACTCACTCACATCTTTATAGTGGAGCTATTTGGACCTTTGCTCGGGGCATTGAGGTAGCTTTTAAGCTACCGACTCTAATGCCTGTTTTCCTGGGCTCGTACGTGATGACGAATGTGGCTGTCCCATTCTAAACCCATTTCCTTTGAGTTTGCAGACAGATGTACATAGTCGAATGTTAAACTGTTTTGTCGCATCCTTTGCATGCAAAAGCTAGTTTCTTTCATTGCAGCCGGCTCTATTTATATAATACTATGTCGGATAATGAGTTTTGCAGAATGTTAATGTATATATACATTAATATCTAACAGATAAAGACCGGTTAAGAATTTGATAATGAATTTTGCAAATGTGATTATCTGTTTTTGCCAGAATGTGATGATGCGCAATCACGCCAAAAGAGCAACAACATAGGTTACGAGCCAATATCCGCTGAAACGTTACAATTTCACCAAAAATGTAAGAAACAAGATTTAACGAGGGTTCGGTAAAGAACATGAGAGCATGTAGGTTCTGTAAATTATAGAAATATTGAACTTTTTTATAGACAATCCAACTATATCAAAGATAACTGATGGTTATGTTCTTTTCCAAAATCAGCATGAACAATTGGCCCATAGGCCTATACCATCGTTAACTCAAAGCAATTGAAACAATACGGGTGAATCACGAGAGTGCGCCTCCAAGAGCTTGCAACGCATTGGTCAATCACAATGCATGTAATTGGTCGACCCTTTCCAGGGGCCTTTTCCAAACCTCGGCTCCGGCTGAGAATATAGGTTGTGGTTTTCATTGAAGCTTAAGCTCGGTTTTCCTTTTTAAGCCAGAGAATCTATTTCAAAACCACAGCCAAAAGCCTCTATTTTGATTCCAGTTATTTCAGAATTGATTCACTAAATGGAGCCGGAGCCTGAGCTGGAGGTTTGGAAAAGTCTTCAGATATATATACATTGGGTTGACAAATTCCATGCATTGTGATTGGCCAACACATTGCAAACTCTTGGTGGCGCACTATTGTGAATCGCCTGTATTTTGAACCATGAACTTTGTAGTCGAAACCCATATGACTTTATGTTTTCGAGAAAACAACGATATTCTATATGCAATTTCACAACTAATATTTATTTATGACTTATACCAAAGCTATTGTTGTATTATCAAAATTTGTTTGCATTACACGGTTTCGTGGTTTACACAAAACCCCTTTACTCTTTAAATTCTCAATCATCTGTTGAAAGATCAGTACTTGGGTGGTACTCGTGGGTGCGGAGGCATGTATTTTATCTGAACCCTTTATACCCGCCTGCTGAAACACGGGTCCATATTGCTGAGCACGGCTTATAGTTCAATGTATAATTCACACGTAAAATGCCTTGGGTGGATATTTACATTACCCAGATAGTTGTCTCACATTCTAGCATAATGTTATATGCATTGTGCACTCAAGTAAACTTGGATTGAACTGGATTGAAACACAGTTATACATAGCCTTTCATGATTTAGAAGTTACTTCGTACTTTGGGGTGTTTTTTTTCTTCAAAGAATTGCAGATTCATGGCCATAGTTCAATATCACGAAAGAAAGTCAGAGTCATCTGTGAAATGTCAAGTCCAATACGCTGCCCACTTATTGACAAAACAGTGAAAAACGCTCACGGTGTTTTCAAATCTATTCACAGGAGTTTTGATCTTCCTGAGATCAAAACTGTTTTTGATTTTTGGTTTTACTCCTTTCTGAATAAATACAGCATTTTAGAAAGACATGTTTTAACGGTCTGTTTCTACCATCACCATCTTTATACCATGTAAGTTGTATGCTTCCAAAGCATGAAGTTATCTTCGACGAAGCCATTTATTTATACATACATGATATGACATGGATATTATTTTACTGCGATGATAGCTTTAACCAGTTGATATTGTAGGTAATAATGCTATTGCTGTAATACACTGTGATTTGAGGATTAGGGGGCAGCTACTCCACCGTATGTACCCTAGAGTGTAAGGTGTGCAGCTGTCTGCTCCATAGTTAACCAAGGGCAGATTTCACTAACGCTTTGCGATCATCGCTTAAGCCCAAATCCATCCCTAAACGGAAAATTGTTACGCGAAGTAGGGATCGATTTTCGGTTTAGCGATGGATTTGGGCTTTACGATGATTGCAAAGCGTTAGTGAAATGGGCCCAAGGGCTGACCTCCAAAAGTTGGATATTTAACTCCATTATTGCTTGATTATTCGTGTGACCTGGGAGCCCATACATTAATGGTTGGTTGCAAAGCCAAATGGTAAATTGGCATACATGTACATGGGACTTGAGTGTCCTATGTTTGGTAGATACCATGTGTTGGTATATGGAAAGGCGTTAATAATGATAATAATTAATGATTGAAGCTGTGGCGAGAGACAGAAAAGAATTTGTCTTCATTAGTGGATATCAGGCACGATTAAAACCCATACTTAACTTGTACAATTAATAGTCAAATTAATATTAAGAATGGAGCGCCACCATAAGAAATACGGATAATATTTAGCATTTTCTGCCCTTTGTGATTTTTTTTGTCAATATGTATTGATTTTATGAATAGAACTTTTCGTAAAATTTCTGTCTTGTGCGGAAATATTAAGGATATTTGGAAAAGGACACTTACGGGGAAAAGGAAATCGTTAGAAATCCACTCTTGGAAAAGTGTTTGGGCAAGAATAAAGACCGACCATGCTTGTGAGGAGGAAATCCAGGGAGGTATACGTGGACTTGTAAGCCGTCAAGTGCTTGGTTGAGCACGTTTATAGTCTCCCACCGTGGCAGGGTTAGCAGCAGTATTTGCCCCCGAGGACCGCCCTAATTCCATCAAATGAAATCCCAGGTTGGGGCGTGTGTCCTGCACGAATTCGTCAACAAATCGGTCGGGTGCGGTTGAAGCTGTCCCGGTCATGTCTTACAACTCCTTTGTGTGCGCCCTGGTCAAGGCTCCTGTAAGGTCTAAAAGAAAACACCGTAACCGCGTTTAAACAAGGACAAGAGTTGAAAAAACAAAACCAAGCAGAAATGGTCCCCTCCCCTAAATTACATCGAAACTATAAAAAACAAAAAGACAATTCGTGACAAAGCATTAATTTATCCCAACTCAAAAAGTACATCGCCCCTTGCATCATCGATATTTCGCCCCAGTTGTATAAACCTCTTTTCTCAAAGGAGTTCTAGATGTTGTTGTTGTTTCCAAGTTACTTTTATACGCTAGACACTCTTTTCTTGCTTACTTCCTTTAATTCGGAATCTTTTTTTTTTAATAGCAGTCAGCATTTGTTTTGTTTTTTACTTTTTCAAGGAGAACAACGAAAATACAAAGACCATGTACTGTATCTCAGGTTGTAGCATTGTTAATGCTGCAAGTATCGAAAAAAGATAATTGACTATTAGGGACACCACCAACATAGGACTGGGTAGCTCAGTTGATAAAAGCGCCTGTATGGTATTCCGTAGGTTGCTGGTTCGTATCCAACGTCAGTGTATTTTTCTTTGTTGACTTTTATTCTGCGAGCTCCCATTTACAGGACCGACACTCTACCAACTGATCTAACCATGCAGCCCTATGTGGGCAGTGTTACAAAAAAAATGCTCAACGGGCTCGGGCTCGGGCTCGGGCTCAGGCTCAGGCTCAGCCTCAGGCTCAGGCTCAGGCTCAGGCTCGGGCTCAGGCTCAGGCTCAGGCTCAGGCTCGGGCTCGGGCTCGGGCTCGGGCTCGGGCTCGGGCTCGGGCTCGGGCTCGGGCTCGGGCTCGGGCTCGGGCTCGGGCTCGGGCTCGGGCTCGGGCACCGTCATCCATATGCTGAATATATAGGTTGTAGTTTTTCACTGAAGCTGAATCTCTGTTTTCCTTTTCAAACCAGAGGATGTACTTCCGAACCGCAGCCAAAAGCCTCTATTTTTGGCCCGAGCCCGAGCTAGCTGAAACTACATGTACATAAAAACCGCTATATATCCAATAAATTAATACGGGCGATTCCAAATAGTGCGCCACCAAGAGTTTGCATAGCGTTGGCCAATCACAATTCACAGAATTTGTCGACTCCACGACGCCTGGAAAGGGTCGACAGATTCCGTGCATTGGTGGCGTACTATTTGGAATCGCCCGTATTTAAGTTACAAGATATGTTACCTATTCGCAAACCCGAGAAAAAGGGAACTCTTAGGGACTTTTTGAAACGGAGGCTTGGGCTCAGGCTCCGGCTCCGCCACCATTTCGTGAATTCATTCTTAAATAATGGGTATCAAAATAGAGGCATTTGGCTGCGGTTCGGAAGTGGATTCTCTGGTTTGAATAGGAAAAAACAAAGCTTCAGCTTCAATGAAAAACCACAACCTATATTTTCAGCATATGGATGACGGAACATGAGTCTGAGCCTGAGCCTCCGTTTAGAAAAGGGATTTACATGTAATGTACTACAATCCTATGAACCATAAAGGAAAATGAAACTTAAAAAGTTTATTTGTAGCACTGAAATCCATGAATGTGCATTTGCCAGAATTCGCTACATTCGTTCTGATTTGTCATGGTTATCTAAGCATCCTCCCTACGATCGATCGTAACTCGAGTTATGAAGGATAACCCATCGTATCCTACTTTGGTTTGCAATGCTTCATAAGTCCTTCGATTGATAGCAAGTTACGATGAGTTTGATGAAATCGACCTCATCGTAGAGACGCTACGAAATGAATCATGAAAGCACCATCACGTCAATCCTGCTTGCTAAACTGCATTTATCATGGGACCAATTTCATTCAGCTGCTTAAGCACCAAAATTTGCTTAAGCACCAAAACCATCTGTACATAAAATCAGTATGCCAGCCACAACTCCTTCTAAATGTTATGTTCAGCAAACAGTTGCCGAATAGAAGTTAAAAATCAGTATACATCACTTGAAAATTTGATTGTTAATCCTATTTGATCAAGGAAGACTTTTCATGCTTAATAAGCGAATTTTGTGCTTAAGCAGCTCTGTGAAATTGGCCGCAGGTTTGCTTCGTACGTGCAACAATGCTGCAAACGTGTCCAGTCTTTAAGTGCAGCTACTTGGGAAGATCTCAGACCAATGTACAACAGAACACTGAGCATCGTCCACCATGATAATCAATCCATTAGCAATATAATGGCAGGCACAGCACATCGACCTATAGGCGCCCCTGGCACATTTTGCAGTAAGCGATGATCCACTCCCGTACTTTCCGGTAAGCCCTTAACGAAACCTTTGTCGGTCGAGATGACTAATCACCCATCCCGTATGATGAGCCAAAGAGGGGGGAAAGCAGTTGTTGCTATGCTACTTGTAGGCATACAGACACTAGGATCTTAAAGGGAATTGTCTCTCGTTTTAAGCAGTGACAATATCGCTATACACTACGATTAACATCAGTGGAATTAGTGAACTATTAAAAAACGAAACAATCCATACAAAAAGTATTTTGCGCTATCAAGCATCTGTCCCTATGTTAAATTTTCAATTTTTGATCCGTATTTTAAAGCAGAGAATTCCACCTAATGGAATTCATTGATCAGTTGAGATCTGCTCTGTCAAACTGAGTCACATGTCACCAGTTGGACAAAATGCGTTTTCTGAATGATTTGAAAGAGGGCATTTTCTTTGATATAGTGTATAATGTTATAAGTCTCTAGCATGCTGCATTGTGAATGTACACACATTCCAAAGACTAAACTTTAAAATCACTTATACATTCTCTGCATGTTTAAACGCAAAGAATATGTAAACACGTTGTGGGATATGCGACTCATTTTCACATATGTTTTTTTAAAGATGGCGGAGTTCTGACACGATTAATATATTTAGACAGATATCGCCGAAACCTGTATCAATTAATGCTTAAAACACACACAAACAATCGCATTGTGCAACATTTCTGACATAGATTATAATGCTCGTGACAATTTGTAACTTCCCTTGAAGTTTCAGTAAAATACATTTCTTTCGGCTTACTTGGCTGCCACTTGTCCATAGGATCCAAGAAATACAAAATCTTCATTTTCTATAATTGCTAAACCTAGTAAATATCAAGTTCCTCTTTTTTTTCTCATAAAGAAAAAGATCCAACGGTATTTGTTCGTGCTTCAAGAAATTTGGCACATTCGTAATTTAATCCACCACTTCGAATAAATGTTACACAGGTTAATGCTAGATAAGTTACATCTAAATAGATAAATGCTTTCATATTCGTGCGTGCCATACGGTTTTAAATTCGTGAATGTAGAAAGTAATGTTGGAACATTTACACGTTTAAACATTCATAGGACCGAAAAGTACTGTCGTTTTGGACATTGAAAAACTTAAACCTTTGTTTTTTTAAGTTGTCCCTTTTTTTTCAATAATACATTTGTATTGACTTGTTTAAACAAGGCTATAATAAAATATTGGTATAGTTGAGCCTTGATAAGCAAACCATGCGTTAGTCGAAGTCTGGATAACTCGAGATTTACAATCATTCCCTTGGAGTTCGAGTTATTGAGGTTTTACTGTAAAAGCATTTAGAATAATATGATTTGGTGTTTCAAAGCTTTCTTTGTAAATGTACGAGCGGTATTTCCTCATTAACTGTCTTTGATCCAACTGTTACTCAAGCTTTGACCAAACTCATGCCGAACTTGGTTACTTGTGTGATGTCATCGAATGAACTCCAACAATCCGTTCACGTGGGTCTGGCGAGTTCGTTAAGACGATGACGTCACAGCTCATAAAGAAGCATTTTCTTCCACAGGGCACACTCTTTTCATTTGGTCGGTCCAATTAGGCCCATGATATATAACAAGTATGTTGTTGGTTTGATTTCTTTGTTTCTTTTAACCTTCAAATGACTACCTAAGCGAGGAATTTAATGTAGCTTTAGAAGGCGAAAACCCGACTCAAATTTTCTTATAGAATATAAAGAATGATGTTGATCTTACCTTAAAAACTGTTTTTCGGTATTTGTTTGAACAAATCTGTGAACATTTCTATTTGGGTATGTTTCCAATCCTGTACTGTACCTTTAATGTCTTGTTTTGGAACCGCGCCAGACTTAAGCAGACGCGACAGATTTTACCCGGGGACATTCGTTTCCACGCAGTGTGCGAGTTAAAAACTAAGTTCAATTTACTAAGCAGACTTGCACGTTTGAATTCGGTAATCTTAGGGATAAAAGCTAAGTTATCCTGAAGCTCAGTCACTTAGAATGGACATTCTCAGAATAAGATGCCCCTCGATCCCAGATCCAGGTACGCTATATGAGAGTTTGTCGCATGTCTATGTCTTAAATGAGGTGCTACTGGTCAAATGAGAAGGCTGTTCTATATCTTTGCGCAGGTTAGATCATTTTGATTTGGCCTTTTCGTTGAAGCCCTAGCCTGTGTGCATTTAATAGGACATAGTGTACATTTGGCTCCATGGCTGATCTAGGTGACCGTTATAGTACGTATGCTTACAACTGAACCATAAATTGTTTCTCATTCAGCGAAACGGGAGATGTAAATAAATAATTTTCATTTAAATGCATTATAGATAACAAGATGTGTCCTTAATTAAAGGAAAGCCTACTGTCATACTTTGGTAGCATACCGAAACGGGAAACTTCACAGATTTACCTATTACTTAATACAGGGTATAAAGACGGTCATGGTAAAAACATGAAACATACCATTACAATTTTTCTGTCTGAAATGCTGTATTTATTCCGAAAAGAGTATAACCACTGACCCAAATTATTTTTAATCTTTTAAAGATCAAAAATAAAAGAGTACAGACTTAAGAAATACTGTAGCTGTTTTTCACTGTTTTCTCAAAATGTCATGGGCACCGTATGAGATTGAACTTCCTGTATATTCCTTGATATTTTTGCCCATGAATATGTATTTCCTTGTCAAAAAAAAAAAATCTTTTAAAGATCAAACATAAAAGAGTACAGACTTAAGAAATACTGTAGCTGTTTTTCACTGTTTTCTCAAAATGTCATGGGCACCGTATGAGATTGGACTTCTGTATTTCCTTGACAAAAACCAAAGTATGATATTAGCTTTAAGGTTGATTATGTTGATAATTTACTCTGTTTTGCCTCACGGTAACAACTGTAAAGCCGATTATAGGAATATAAGGACATAACCGGCACTGCACGGATGTATGCAATACTGCGTGTATTGGTTGGTTAACGATTAATATAATACAGCTATAATTCTAAATTTGAACCATTCGTTTGAAACGCCATACTTTATTCATGACAGTACAGGTCCAGAAACTTCAAAGAACAAATAGAGAGACATACCAATTTCATTTGTCAAGCGTAGGGTTTTTAATGACTAAGAGGACTGCAGAGACTACTTACTAGAGTACACTATGATACATCAACATGACAAGTACATCGAGTAGACGAAATGGATCTAAGCAAGATCGAAGTCCAGCAATTTTTCACGTTTCGGAAAACAAATACATAAAGAGTTCTTGGGCGGCTGATGCAAGTTGATTTATCACGCACGCGATTTCGTTAAGATGTTTACACCCATCAAGACTTGGTGACATATATCTTTCCGAACATTATGGCTAAAATCATAAAAAACAATGGTTTTCGTGTATATTCTGTCACAATGTTGCAGTCTAGGTTGTCTATGTAATTTTCGTACGTCCCAGTAATTCCAAAACACGATTTGTTACGGTCATTGCATTAGTTTACTGGGCATTTTGTTGATCAGCTTTACAATTAATGTTTGGAGTGGGCACCATCGTGAAAATGCGCGAGATTCCTTAAGGCAAAACTCATTATCGTGTGGAGTTTGTTTTCTCGATTACAAGGCATTGTGTTTAAGGTGGCTCTTATGGAAGGTGCAAGTGCGGTAAGTATTTGTACACTAGGGATCTGGGCCCTTTCATTTCAAGTCCAATTATCGTTGAACGTTTGTACAGGATAATGTTTGACGGATGTTTAGAGAGGGAAATATTAAAATGCCTTGCAGTGCTGTTCTGTGAGTGTAAGCAATAACACTCTAGATTAACAACACAAACATATGGACTTAAAGGAGAAACAATTCTCAGACTGCGACAAAAGCAGCACTTCCCCTGAGTCTGCCGTACACTTGTGTGAGCCTTCATCAGAAACTAAGTCAAAGACTGATATTAACAATTGAACGCGAAGGGGCTGATATCCATACCCACGGGATTAGGTGGCATTTTGCTCTAACGTCAACAAATTCTGCAATCGAACAATAATTGATAGCAATAACAATTTTCAAGACAACACAGATGTATACAAGAAATGTTTTGCATTTTTAAGGTAACATCATACTTTGGTTTTTGTCAAAAAATTACAGATTCATTGGGCAAAAATAGCAAGGAAGATACAGTATTGGTCATCTTTTCACCGTTTATTTATCTTTAAAAGATCAAGATCTATTCACATGAGTTTTGATCATTGGTTTTACTCTTTTCTGGATAAATACAGCATTTCAGGCAGAAAGATTTTAACGGTATGTTTGATGTTTCTTCCATCACCATCTCTCCTGTAAGTTATGGGTAAATCTGTGAAGACTTATGTTTTTGTATGCTACCAATGTATGATAGTACCTTTTAAATACATTGAATGTGTGTTGTAAACCTAGCATGTACAAGTAGTGTCCTAGGTCTTGGGATCACTGTAGGTAATACGGGCGATTCTAAATAGTGCGTCACCGTGAGATTGCAACGCGTTGGTCAATCACAATTCTCGTAGTCGACAGATTAATTTCTCGCATTGTTATTGGCTGAACGCATTGCAAATTCTTGGTGGCGCACTATTTGGAAACGCCCGTATTTCAACAAAATGTTGACCTAGGTCTAATGGCTGTTGTGAGATCGTGGTATTCGTATTCTTGCCAGTTGTTGCTTGTGGCTATACAAAATGAGTAAGTGTGCCCGTGTGAGAATAAACGGCGAAAAGAATGTCATATGCAACCGAAGACTTGAGTCCCGAAAATCTTCGATGAATTTGAACGATTTTAAGAGTGACAAACTTGGCAACATAATTGTTTATGATGATAATGTAAAGTGCACTAAGCATTCATTCGGTTTTAGATCATTAAATCATTGAAAAGTGGCAACAGCCCTTCACCCTTGAATGTATGTTATCAATGCACGAACATCTGGTGGGCGTGGCACCGCCTCTTTCTTCCCTTCGGATATATTATTTCTCTTCAGTCAATGATCTTTAGGCAAAGTGCACTCCATCTTACAGAGGACGTGTCTAAGTGGTCATTTTGCCAGCTTCCTGACCAAACACCATCAGCACAGCACTCCCATGATTCAAGGTGGGCCACGGTACGATCATTTGTCAAAGGCCGCATTTTATGAGTTCACCAAAGTCAGGACGTACATGCATGTTTTTTGGTTTTTAACCAACTTGGGCCTGCGTGTCTCACTAAGGGCCCACTCCCTGTGTAGTTTTAGTCACACTATTTATTATTCTGCTGTTTGACCTAAGCATGGTTTATGCCATCAAACCCCCTCATTTTCCGTGGGAGGCAGTTGGTCAATATTTGAGACCCGTTTCCTAAGGGTATAGTTTATCATTCTTATTCATGGCCCATTCCCTATAGAACAACTCTCATGGTAATTATGTATGTCACATGGTTGAAGGTCGAACTATGAGGTTCCTGTACTTTCCATAGGTCTAAGTCCATCGACATGGGCTGTAGAATCGTGCCATAAAAGACTTACTGATAATATTCAACTCCAGCAAAATCTTCCTTTTTGTTAATACTGGCTCCATCTTTCCATTTATGGACATACTCAGGCGCCCTTCCCCTTGAAATTGAAAGGGACGAAGGGGGTACTTCTGCTGAAAGTAGTGAAAGGGGAAAGATTGCTCCCATCTTGCACTCGATACAAGAGATCAATTGAATTAATGAAAAATTCGTATTGCTGGTCGATATTCATTTTGCCCGGGCATGGCTTCTGGTTGAATCCTGGAATTCACAGAGCAGCATTGCTATACTGGTGAAGAGGTAGAGGTTATGCGCTGTCATGGGCAACATCACTCCTACTGCTCGTGTAAATGTCTTGCTGCATTGTAAATATCTGCCTGCTCGCCTCCGCGTCAATACCACCTCCATGCGCATTTTTGTTCCTTAAGTAAGGAATGCCGTAGGCTTAATTTCACAGTCAATGTAAGTTGAAAACATGCCCCGCGTAACACCATTCAATAAGGTTTTAAGCGTTATGAAATGTAGAAACCAAAAGACGTTTTTGTCGATCCTAACTAACGGCGTTTAATCCCGCTTCGAAGTGGACGTCAACCCACCACGTAACGGGCGTCAGCTCACAACGATACAGACCTCATCATACCATGATACGGACGTCAACTCACCACGCTACGGACGTCAACTCACCACGCAACGGACGTCAACTTACCACGCTACGGACGTCAACTCACCATGATACGGACGTCATTTACCACGCGGCGGACGTCAACTCACCACGATACGGACGTCATTTACCTACGGATATCATCTCACCACGCTACGGACCTCATCTTACCACGTAGCGGGCGTACATGCATGTTCACTTTCAATTCACACTTATTACACAAGTTTATCTGTGCAGCATCACTTACCGTAATTTAATGCACATTACACAGTATGTCTTTCTGGTTGTCCAAACAATATTAAGGACAGAACCAGTATAACAATCATCACTACATTTAACACTAAGTAAGGCATATAAGGAAGACCATAACTTGGATATAGCAAGGTTTTTCTTAGTGTTGTTTTACACTGATACAAGCAAGCACGATGTTAGGCAATAAGTAGGGCGTCCCTAGCTTGAGGGGAAATCCGTCTACATTACTGCACCAATGTACCGGTACAGACAGAATGGGACGCAATCCAATCCAAATACCCATAATTTGCGTGCGGCTCTTAACCCCCCAAGACACATCCTGAGACTAATCGAGTAAGTTTTCCTGTTGTGAACCAACCAAACTTGTTCCTTTCCCTCCTGCATATACGGCTAGTGTCCATCTAGTGTCTTAATTAAATCTCGCAACCAAATTCTGTCGCCTAATCCACATCGAACTCAATCTCTTATTTATATACCGGTGCATATCAGCTTGCTCAAAAGACATTTGGTGCATGTAGTTCGGGCACATTGCCCAAATCAAATCACAGCATTTGTGTCTTTTGATTTTTTGTTATTTGCTGCAAAATTCAGCTGGATTCAACTGACTGTTAAAAATCAGTAAATGATACTACACTGGTATCAAATTGTCTTGCCTCACTGCACGCAAAATTTTAAGCCGATTAACTTATATACTCTTACTACCCTTAGGCCACTATAGTGGTGCACGTATTGAAACACAAATGAAAAAGACGCTGGGTAGGCCTAAGCATTCCATAAGAAAAATAACCTTGCCTACCGATTAAACCCGATATTTGATGACAATATTTGCCAGGAACAAACTGCTACATACAGGAAAGAAGTTGATGCCTTGCCGAGAGAAAAAAAAACCGTAGCAAATCCCAATGGATTGATATGTGACACGTAAAACCTTCAGGGGAACAATCACCATGTGAAAACATCTTTACATCAGGGATGTTGTTACTATGTTAGTCATGTTGCCTGTGCTTTTAAGCCATCCCACACGTGGGTGCTGAACAGCAATGTATTCCTCAAGGCAGAAGAACAAATAAAACATGGGGGTCTTTGTGTTTTATGTTCAGGCCGCCAGGGACTCGGGGATAAAATACAAAGTCACATTACATGTTGTGTTGAAGAACCCAGCGGATAAGATGTGTGTGAATTATACGCCAATAACACGATAGGTGCATATTGTTTGTATTGAGGGGGCGGCAGTAGCATATTCAAATCGTCTTTGGCCAGTTGTCATAATTAAAGGTTTTGCATTCATCTACACATTTGCTGAAAAGTATATTTGTGTATGCAATATCAAAAAATTACCTGTATATATTTTAAAGTTCATACAAATTCAAGTGATGACGTCATCATGACGTTACATTGTAATATCAATCTCCAATCTTTAATTCACCAATCCACTATTTTTTCAAGCAATCGGCCGTTGCCTACTAAATGTGTTTAATAAGTCGAATTTTGGTGACGTCACGATGACGTCACAGTATTTTGTCTATTCGGTGTTAATCTATGCTGTATACTTCAGAATTATCAAAAAGAAATTCAAAGATATCTCGTTGTATTCACTAGATATCGTTAAAAGATCTTTGATTACCCAAAATGTGAATAAAGCAAAACAAAAAGAGGATAATGTCATAATGACGTCATAGGATTGTTTAATACAGCACTTTACCAGTAAAGCAGTCATAATTTGGTTAAACCTACGAACATGTACATAAGCCAAAGCATGATACCATGCAGATTTTAAAAGTACTGTTGCCTCGCTTGTGTCTACTCATAATATTACCACGTATTTCCACGTGTTTTCGGAGAACGTTGTATGTATAGTTCTATTCGCTTTTCATTTTGTGTGTTATTCCAATGTTGTTTGTTCAGGCAAAGACCGACAACAAACCACTTGGAATGTCTTTTTAAAGTCGCTACTTTCTATCGAACTCTATCAAAAAAGCAATTTATTACTTCTTAATAACACTCGATAAATTAAATTCACGCACGATGCGTATTTTTAGAAGCCCAAAGGTAGATAAATTGATTTGAAGTGAAAGAAAGGAATCCTCACTTTTATGTTTGGCGCCTAATAAAGCGTATACTTCGAAGTAAGACTGGAGGCATTACTGTGACAAATGACCCATTTATACAACCAATCCATTGTAAAACATCTCAACTTATCAAATTAACCAGCAACGTCAAGGCAGAACCTTCATCTAAATTAGGTCGGAATTCTATCTTGCGCCATATTTATGTTTTTGTTTGGTTATTTTCTCTTTCTTCAGCCGCGATTTCCAATCCATCGAAACAGCTATTTACGTCATTCTGATTTGAAACATGGAGGTAAGCAGAGAAAACATATTGTATTCTTGCTTAATCTACTGAGACTATAGACCTTTATTTTGTTTAAAAACACTCACAGACATGCTGGTTGGCAAAGTGTGTGGGCGGCCAAATGTTGCAAATCATTTCGTCTTCTTTACAGACGGCGTGACCACATTCAACATAATTTCCAAACTTTCCATAGCTGTACAAAATTCATATACCATCCGTGCTTGTGTTGTTTCCATTACATTCGGTAATATCATGCAATATTTATGAAACGTTGTGTACAAATTGTGATAATTTTTTGCCTGGCGTTGATGGCTCGCCCATAGTTTCCGCCATCTTGGTTGGCAAAAACTTGGGCTGTGACGTTGCAAAAGAAAGGTATATGCCATAGGACTAATAAACACCACACATTGAAATATCAGTTAAAGGTAATATCATACTTTGGTTTTTGTCATAGAAATGCATATTCATGAGCAAAGATATCAAATGAAGAAAGATACAGTAACATTCACTTGTGAAATTCCCAGTCCCATACGGTACCCACCTTTTGATAAAACAGTGAGAAACGCCAACGGTATTCTTAAATCTTTTCACAGGCTTTTTGATTTTTCCGTAGATCAAAATTGTCTTTGGTCAATTGGCTTTACTCTTTTCTGGATAAATACGGCGTTTCAGACAGAAACGGTATATGTTTTGATCATTACTATCTTAATACACAGTAAGTTATAGGTAAATCTGTGACGGTTTCTATTTCGGTATGCTATCAAAGTATCTAGTACCTTTAAAGCTACATACATTATAGTGCAATGCAGCATAAGGGTTCCATTTAAAGACCACAATATCTCATACCAAATATTGCTGTGTGAAGACATATTTTTGTTTGCTTGCCTGGTCGTAATACGCGTATTATTTCAAAGATACGTATCGAGTAGAATGATTGTAACGCACAGGTTTTAGCTTGAGCTTAAGATCTGTAACTAAGATTACCTTGCGTTGCACAATACAGTTCCCTACAGGGAGAGGCTATAGGGATATGATCTAGCCCTTTTATTTCGTTCATGTATTTTATTACATCCCCATCTGAGTGAACAGCAATATCAGTATAGTATCAAAAATGGGTCTTTTTCTCTCTTGAAGCAATTGATATGCAGAGACTTGTATGAGATTTGAAACCAGATATTTATAGTGTATTTGGATATTTAAGTCTTAATTATGACCTAATATCATAACAAGACTTAAAGGTAATACTTCATACGTTTGTTTTTGTCAAAGAAATGCAGATTCATGGGCAGGAATATTAAAGAAGATACAATCATAGTCATCTGTGAAAATGTCAGTCCCATACAGAGCCCACTTTTTGAGAAAACACGTTTTTTATATTTTTTATCTTTAAAGATCAAAATTGTTTTGGGCCATTGGTTTTACCCTTTTCTGGATTAATACAGCATTTCAGGCAGTGACATATTAACGATATTTTTCTACCATCACCATCTTTCTAACCTGTATGTTGTAGTTAAATCCGTGAATGTTTTTGTTTCGGTATGCCACCAAAGTATGATATCACCTTTAAGTCAAGCCCAAACTCAAATTATTACTCGTAATTAGGGCTAAACATAAATCATAACTGTGAATTATAGGCACAGAATTCCCATTATAACACCTTCGCACCGATGAGGGCTCAATATAAAAAACCCTTTAAAAAAACCTTCCTAGAATTTAATAATGTTCAAACTTTTCAAAATAAAACCTTAAATGTTCATTTTTTCTGTCACCAATAAGGCAAATTGATTTTGTAACCAGTGAGTTGACTTAACTTGGCTATATCCAATATTACAAGTAATAAACTGCTAAAACTGCTCATCAACCAAAATAGACTTTTAATATTCACAGTGCATCCATACATCCTACATTCGAAGCAGTGCAACCAAACCGAGGTTTGGATTCAAAATAGTCTGGTACCCGTTTTTAGAATTGGTGTAATATTTTCCAGGGGGTATACAAGGAAGGTGAGAAGATGGATTAACCATGAATAGCTTAGTCTATAATGACATGAAATATTTGCTTGAAGATAAGAGGGCCTTACGTTTCGATCCTGTCAGGATCTTTTTCAATATTTTCTTTTTAGCCTAAGAGAAAGATCCTGCTAGGATCGAAACGTCAGGCCCTCCTAACTTCAAGCGTAAAACTAAGTATCCAATATTGCTTGCTCTTTCCTTGGGATATTTGCTGTGATGTTGTTTCTCATGCTTTTCATAAAGGACAATGCACTTATGCTCACCTTAATACCATCTGCCCCCTGATGTTCTGTCCATTAGGGCTGGGGAGGAATATATTGTTGCAGCCCTCCATTATACCAAACTGAACATCTGCTGATAAAATAACTTGCTACATTACAACAAGGTCACAGTGCTTTGATGATGATTTGGGTGCGAAGATATGACACTGGATACTTGAGTAAAATTGATGATAGAAGCAAATTTCCACTGGGAATTTCTTAGCCAGACATTCTAGCATTGTGGAGTAAATGACAAAAAATGAGGTATGAGCATTGATTCTAGCTAGACGCACCGAGTCAGAAGTGGGGAAACTGGGAAAAGGAATTATGTTAAGATGAATGGAAAAACCAAGCAACTTCGATTCAAAGAAACAGGTATTCAGTTCAATGTTCAATGGGCTGCTGGTGCAGGCTGTTGTTGTATGCTGCTGCATACTGTTGCTGCATGCTGTTGCTGTATGCTTTTGCTGCATGCTGTTGCTGTTGCTGTATGCTTTTGCTGTATGCTTTTGATGCATGTTGTTGCTGCTTGTTGTTGCTGCATGCTGTTTCTGCATGCAGTTGCTGCATGCTGTAGTATGCTGCTGCTGTATGTTGTTTTCGGCGTGTTGCTGCTGTATGCTGTTTATGCTGTATGCTGTTGCTGCATTCTGCTTCTGTGCTATCGCTGCATACTCCTGCTGCATGTTGCTGCCATGCTGTTGCTACATGCTGTTCATGCATGCTGCTGCTGTGCTATCGCTGCATACTCCTGCTGCATGTTGCTGCCATGCTGTTGCTATATGCTGTTGATGTATGCTGCTGATGTGCTATCGCTGCATACTGCTGCTGCATGTTGCTGCCATGCTGTTGCTACATGCTGTCGATGCATTCTGCTGCTGTTCTATCGCTGCATACTGCTGCTGCATGTTGCTGCCATGCTGTTGCTATATGCTGTTCATGCATGCTGCTGCTGTGCTATCGCTGCATACTGCTGCTGCATGTTGCTGCCATGCTGTTGCTACATGCTGTTCATGCATGCTGCTGCCGTATGCTGCTGCTGTATTCTGCTGTTACATGGCGAAAACATATTAACCACCATTGTTAGTTCCAGGTAAACTTTTGCCCATTTTTGTAAAGCGTGTTGGTGCGACTGTTACTGTTCCTATTGCTGCTGCTGCTGCTTCTGTTCCTGTTGTTGTTTCTAGAGATGCTGTTTATACACGTGATGTTCCTCACTAGGTGTGCGATTGCACAATTAAATGCATTATTCGCATCCTACAAATCCAAGCTCATAAAGAATTTTACAATGACTTTGACCAGCAAATAAAAACACAGATATCTGAATCAACTGCAGAATATTTAGGGCCCATAAAAGTGTTTCTATTCATATTCATAAATTATTGATAATCTGGTTCCTGTTATGTAAACATTGATTCATGTCTTTGAGGACTCAAAAGTATGAAAGAGTAAAAGTACAGCATAAAGTGATGAAATGTTGTTCGTGTTTCCACTAGGAAAGGTGCAGAACAAAGTTTTAGAGCGAAGACGAGTTTCTCTTAATTGTACCAGTTTTGGGTCCCACGCAAATCGGTTTAAGCCTATCAATTAGGCTTAGGTTTTGTCACGAGAGGGCCTGCTTGATACGATTACAAACGCCACCCTGTGGCTGTATCCGCATAGCCACAGGGTATGGCGGTTGATTAGGAAATGGGTAATGTTTGTTGCTAATTATTCTTTTGTTTATCCGGCTAGTGAATAAGACTGAGTATTTGCTTATTCCTTGATCGTATCAGTGCAAGCAGTTCAAATTCACTGACAGGTACAAAGCTAATCAGCTTAGCAGTTACATGCAGTAGCTATTCCACCTACGATTGTGATAGGTTTTCCTTAAAGGAGATTGGCCTTGCTTAGTCATCACTGCTTATTTCCAGGAATAACCTATCCATAAATCTCACAATAGATTAATGTTTCAACGTACAACACGAAATGTTAAAGGTCACGAATGCTTTGAGACTAATTATTTGTGAATGGTAAATGTTTTGACGTCTTCATGACCTACTAAAGAGCGAAAGCCGTCAGCGTAGATAGTGGATGCATCCCTCAGAATTTTAGGTGGAAGTGTACAGTCACGCCCCTCCCCACGTTTGTATTGGTGAACAAAACTGTACAAATTTTGCAATACGTATCATTTAATCAATAGTAATAATTAAACAGTAAGAAACATGACTAAGATTGGACTTTTATCTACTCAATTACATACAGTTACAACTTTTTAAGAAATACTGTCTCTCGTCAAACATTCTATCCAGGATCGTTATTCAGAGTTTAAGACCTACAGGAATATCCCTCCCCAACCCCAGGTCTGAGGACCTGTCTACGCTACTGATAGTACCAAGAGTTTTGAAGAAAGAACAACTACGCAGTTCTTAAAGCGTTTTTTTTTCTTAATGGCCATTGATTACTGTACCTTTATTCCTTTCCTTCCTACATGCTATAATGTCCCTTGCTGTACCCCGTACTATCCCAGTGTTTGACAAGAAAAACTGTCTCTTGTCAAACATTCTATCCAGGATCGTTATTCAGAGTTTAAGAGCTACAGGAATATCCCTCCCCAACCCCAGGTCTGAGGACCTGTCTACGCTACTGATAGTACCAAGAGTTTTGAAGAAAGAACAACTACGCAGTTCTTAAAGCGTTTTTTTTTCTTAATGTCCATTGATTACTGTACCTTTATTCCTTTCCTTCCTACATGCTATAATGTCCCTTGCTGTACCCCGTACTATCCCAGTGTCAAAGTGTGCACTTATCCGTATAATGTCCCTTGCTGTACCCCGTACTATCCCAGTGTCACTGTGCACTTATCCCTATAATGTCCCTTGATGTACCTCGTACTATCCCAGTGTCACTGTGCACTTATCCCTATAATGTCCCTTGCTGTATCCAGTACTATCCCAGTGTCACTGTGCACTTATCCCTATAATGTCCCTTGCTGTACCCCCGTACTATCCCAGTGTCACTGTGCACTTATCCCTATAATGTCCCTTGCTGTACCCCGTACTATCCCAGTGTCACTGTGCACTTATCCCTATAATGTCCCTTGCTGTACCCCGTACTATCCCAGTGTCACTGTGCACTTATCCTTGTAATGTCCCTTGCTGTACCCCGTACTATCCCAGTATCACTGTGCACTTATCCTTGTAATGTCCCTTGCTGTACCCCCGTACTATCCCAGTGTCACTATGCACTTATCCCTATATTAATGTCCCTTGCTGTATCCAGTACTATCCCAGTGTCACTGTGCACTTATCCCTATAATGTCCCTTGCTGTACCCCCGTACTATCCCAGTGTCACTGTGCATTTATCCCTATAATGTCCCTTGCTGTACCCCGTACTATCCCAGTGTCACTGTGCACTTATCCCTATAATGTCCCTTGCTGTACCCCCGTACTATCCCAGTGTCACTGTGCACTTATCCTTGTAATGTCCCTTGCTGTACCCCCGTACTATCCCAGTGTCACTATGCACTTATCCCTATAATGTCCCTTGCTGTATCCAGTACTATCCCAGTGTCCCTCACTGTGCACTTATCCCTATAATGTCCCTTGCTGTACCCCCGTACTATCCCAGTGTCACTGTGCACTTATCCCTATAATGTCCCTTGCTGTACCCCGTACTATCCCAGTGTCACTGTGCACTTATCCCTATAATGTCCCTTGCTGTACCCCGTACTATCCCAGTGTCACTGTGCACTTATCCCTATAATGTCCCTTGCTGTACCCCGTACTATCCCAGTGTCACTGTGCACTTATCCCTATAATGTCCCTTGCTGTACCCCGTACTATCCCAGTGCCACTGTGCACTTATCCCTATAATGTCCCTTGCTGTACCCCGTACTATCCCAACAGTGTCGCTCACTGTGCACTTTATCTCTATAATTCCCTTACTGTATCCTTTTTCATATCTTTTCTTGTACAAGTGTCCCTCATAGTACCCCTATCCTTAGTGCATCTCACTTTGTACTTTTCCCTACCGTCCTTAATTGTATCATATTATCCCACCTCTATCCCTAACGGACCATTAATTTGCCGCCATTAATGTACCGCTAGTGTATTATATTGCAGCACATAACCATAATTATCTCTAATCGCTTTGTACCATACTCCCCTTGTCTTCTTAAATTCCCTCCATCGACAAAAATATGGAGTCCGTATGAAGTACCTGAGCTGTGAAACACGAGAACTGATTGGGCTGGCTATAAAAATCGTCAGCCTTATTACAGTCTGATTGACTAATTCCAAAGATTTCACTGCGATTATTCTCTTCGTCAACGTTATTGATTTGTTTTCGTCTAGCCTGTCCATTACGTCCAAGATGCTTTAGAACTGCTCCGCGGCCCAAACGTGCAGGCATTATCATTATTGCCTGTCTCCATACGTCAACATCATCACGCGAGAACATTAGACATTTCCACTATCCTGGTTTTTCAAGGGGATTAATATATCATTTTGGAATGCACTTTGTGGAGTCTGCAGAAAGAAATTGATATTTTAGGGTAATTCGTTATCGCTATGACATTTATGGCCGAGCTCTGCGAAATCTTTTGATGAATAACTATCGTTTGGAGGTAACGGAAGGGACAAACCATAGCTTCACACATAAATTAAAGATTGTGGATAGTTTCAGGAATTTGTCAACCGATATAACCTTGACAGGAAATATAAATGAATTGAAAAAGATTTACACTCATGACGCTTTTTGTTGAAAACAATTTTTGGAACAAATTCAACGGATGATCCCAGGTTTTCCCGATGTAGAATTGTACTTTGTACAAGTTCCAAGAAACAATTAGTTTAGGGAATATACAGTATCATTGTTGAAATTCCATTCCTTTTGGAATTCTGCCAATTGAGTATTCATAATTAATACATAGCAGGAGTTTTACTATCAGCAGGTTTTCTTTCGAATAATTGTTCCCGTTTTATTTTTCTTCGTCTCCTAAACGGAGTAATTATGCATAAAACCGTCCCACCCCGGCAACCGTCTCTAACTGTGCACTTGAATATAGCACAGCTCGCCCTCGAAATGAGTCAGAAAGTTTATCATTTATAGGGAGATGCAGCGAAAAACAGCAAACTACCGGCTTTCTGAATCGAGGAAATGTTCCAGAATTTGTCCAAAAAGTGAATGATTACCTAAAGTGTTCGTGCCTTGCTAGTGTTAAAACGTACTGTTCGAATATTCTAAAAAACGTGGACTTTGTGCGTAATGGTTCACTTTGGACCGTTGCTACATTGCTATACGCAGTTGACAAATTGTATTGGGGTCATTAACCCCTACGTACACTTCAAGAAGATACCCAAAATTGTTGAGCATTTGAAACATATTCAGGCCACTGATCAACAGCAAGCTCCACAATGAACATGGCGGTAGAGCGCTGTAGTACAGGACAGTTACAGCATGCCTTATGGCGTACACGGTCTTGTAAGTCCAAATCTTGGCATAAGGACGGTGGAGCGTTCTTAGCTGTCCTTGGGCAAGATGCTTTGTAACTAATTACTTTTGAACCGTGGTGAAGATGGCATTGCAGTCGCTTATAGCCTTCATTGAGCAGACCGGATGGGTTAAAGGCTCCCGGGTTTCAGGGTTGCTAATTGACCCACCAATGACCAGGGTATAATTAAGCCCACGAGCACCCATGAAATAAAACACGGAGGAAACTGACTATATTAATTTGAACAGAAGAAACTGTTCGGAGCAAGATTGATGCTCTCTTTATATGTAGCTGTTATACTTTGGTTTGGGCCAAAGAGCAGCAGGTTCATGGGCAAACATATCAAGAAAGATTCAATATTCACAATCATCTGTGAAATTTCCAGTCCCACTTTTTGAGAAAGCAGTGGGAAACGCTCACTGTATTTTCAAATTTATTCAAAGGAGTTTTTATGTCCCTGAGATCAAAATTGTTTTCGGTTTTTGGTTTTACTCTTTTCTGGATAAATATACACCATTTCAGGCAGAACGATTGTAACGGTATGTTTCTATATACCATCACCATCTTTATACCCTGTCAGTTGTATGTAAATCTGTGAAAATGTCTGTTTCGGTATGCTACCAAAGTATGATACTACCTTTAATGAAGCCTTCCTTAGATTAACCAGCATACCACTATTAACTTGAATATTATTCCCAAGCATAGAATTGCAAAGTAAATAGGTGTGGATTTCTTTATAATTGACGCTAAGGCCACATAAAACAAAAATTGTTTAGCGTCCACCTCTTCCAAATTTTCTAGGTAGGGAGGGAGGTTTTTATTTTTATTTTTTATTTTAAGGATAGAATGGCAACATGCCTGTGGAAGAAAAGATACATGGTATTCATGGTCAGAAACATGTTAGGAAGATACTGAAGACCATAGAAGCTTTCAAGCTAGATATATCTGACCATTGGAAATTTCAGTAGACTAGAGAAAGTATATGTAGACTTGACTCAAGTCGGGTTACGGTAGTTCTAGTCATGCGCTCGGCTGATATTCCTTCAGTCCGCCACATCGGTACAAATTTCCGGAACGTTGATTATCAAATGTCCCTTCCGCTTAAATTTGTACATTTTTCGCATGCTGCGGCTTCTAGTATAAATATGATCCTTCTCATACATAATCGTTACAGATATAGGAATATGGGCAATTCCAAGCGTAATGCGACTGGGCGTTCACTATGTACAAAGCCTGCAACATTTCCAATAACATTACTTAAAGCTTTGGGTGTAACGTTGAAATCAGTACATAAACTTGACAGAAAGACTCATCCTTGTATGAGTCTTTCATCAGGGCTGAGATTGCTTCATTGCAATTTCTTGCCGATTGATACGTCCAATAATCTTGAGTATAGACTGGTTTGGCTGTGTTTAGACTTAAAGTATAACTTGATAGGACATTACTGAATTACAAGTTCAAACCATGATATAATAATCAGGTTATACATGTAATACCGTCCTCGGTCGGGTTGCATTTGATTGTGTTTTGTTGGGCTGGGCTTGGGCTGGTTATCATAACTGTCAAATTACTGTTTGTCTCGCCTCCTGTTTTAATGATGGTCCTCAACCCTTTGACCTTACTCTTGCAGTCGGCCTAATAACATGTAGGCCTATAACACCATTGTACTAAATAGGCCGAGCATTTACCATACAACAGTAACAATATTATGTCATTGTAGGTTTCACGTCCATTATAATGAAACAGTTTGAAAGCTCGGATTTCACACAATTAAGAGGTTGGTTTTCATAAGTTTTCTCGAAAAAGGGAAACCCTAGGACAAAACAGTGTGAAGATTCCGCAGCCTTGCAATAATGTATCAGGTTTACTGCATCAAGGTACTTAGATATCATTCGGAAAACCTTGTCGTTGTGTTTAGAAGATTAAGTTGTATATGAATGTTGGGACTGCTTATTGCACACTGAAACTGCAGTCAGTGTATAGATGCATGTCATGCTATGTTTGCAATATACGCGCAAGCTTTAAAGGTAATTTTATACTTCAGTTTTTGTCAAAGAAATGCAGATTCATGGGCAAAAATACCAAAACAGATACAATAACAGTCATCTGAGAAATTTCCAGTGTTGTAGTGGAGTCCTCAGATCCGAGTACAGAGTACTCCGAGTACTTCAGGGTCCGAGTACTGGGCCGAGTCCGAGTACATTGTTGCCGAGTCCAAGTCCTAAGTATCGAGTCCGAGTACATTCAAGGCCGAGTACAGGGGGGAGTCCGAGTACCAAAGTTCGAGTCCCGGGCCGAGTACATGCACAGAACCAATGAACATTACCAACAAATGCAGTTCATGACAGTAGTGTTTAATAAATCTCTTCATTACACAACAAAGTCAGCAATTTTAAATTTAAAAGAAACAAAAACAACTGCCCTTTATCCTCTCTGGACTAAATCACAAGCCAAAAACACTTTGGATCTTAGGGTGAGATCAAAACTCCAGATGTTTTCTTTTAAAAAAAAGTGGGCACTGTAAGGGACTGGATATTTGCTGTATCTTCCTTGATATTTTTGCCCATAAATCACAATTTTAATATGTACCGATTGAGAATGTACCATGGACTGTACATGTACATATAGTGCATCATTTTGACCCAACCATAATTGGGCATTGGGCCCGACATCCCAATTCGGGCCGCGCTAACCACTAACTCCACTTCATGTATCTCTGCGCTCTTTGCACGTGCATGCACTCACACTGTACCCAGGGCATGCAAGGAAAGCCTCCAGGCTTCTACACGTTATAATTAAATGGATATCGTGCTACCAAGCTTACGATATGTTCGAGGTTGAGCAATGTCATCGACGATTTTTTTTTTCAGAAATTGTCGAGTACTGGGATCGAGTACCGAGTAATTAACGTCGAGTACGTCCAAAATCCAAGTACATCGGATCGAGTACGGGCCAAGTACATTTTGTTTTCGAGTACTTTTAATCGAGTACGGGCCAAGTACTTTGGTGGACTCGAGTCGTACTCGAGTACGAGTACGAGTACGAGTACTACAACACTGGAAATTTCCTGTCCGATATACGGTGAAACACGCCCACAGTATTTTCAAATCTTTTCACCGTTATGATCTTCCGAAAATCAAAAATTTTTTTGGTCTTTGGTTTTACTCTTTGCTAAATAAATACAGCATTTCAGGCAGAAACAAATTAACGGTATGTTTCTACCATCCCCATCTTTATACCCTGTAAGTTATATTATAGGTAAATCTGTGGAGATTTCTGTTTCGGTATGCTACCAAAGTATGATAGGCCTAGTAGTACCTTTAGAGAAGCAAATATCCCGGAGATTTTCCAAGTGAGTACCACTGGACCGGGATGGAAATTAAGATTGTGAGGGCGCTCAGGTCTCTAGGTCAATCACAGCCTGTTTGATGGTAGATATTGCTGAACAGGTAATGCTGTTGCCGTAGTTTCAAACTGATCAACAGCTGATCATCGATTTGGACTCTGAAAATTCCACTCGACATGATGGAAGATTATCTTTCCGATATCGCAGTTCCTTACGACGAGTATAATATGATTATATGAACTGGAAAACTGTCTGGGGAAATGTTCATAATAGGAGGTTTGGTTGTGCTTTTGACAGCTTCACATGGCAGTGTACACATTGGCATGTGTTAGGATTCTTACATCAGCATCATTTCTTCCTGGTTGTACTGTAAATTCCCTGTCACTTTCCTAGTTGACACATTTCTGTTAGCGTGGTGTTTATATCTTTGTGTTTACTTTTCAAGACTTGTTGTAAGCGCTTGAATGGGAAAGTGATATGTTTGGAATGGGTAACATCAATGATGGTTAATTTGAAGGAGGCGGTATACACGCTCACTGTAATTATTGTCGTTTGGACTACGTATTTGAGAATCAACAAATCTTCAGTGACGGGATATACATTAGGGCTGATGGGTGAGGGAAACAATGGGGATACGTGTTGAGCACCTTCCAGTACCTGTTTGAGAATTTGGTACTACAGTTCACTGCAACAAGTACACGTGAACATTGGTGCCCGTTTTATTTAAAATCAGACATGAAAGCCTATTAGCGCTTGGGATCTGTCTGGCCCAACTTTTTATGCTGTTTCTTTTTTTTTTATAATTTACACTAGCAGACAAAGGCCAAATTACGGCTAAATTGCAATTATACATGTCAGGAAAATTAAGCCTTTTGCACATTAAGTCTGAATAGTATCTGGTACACAGACTTCTGTCATTGCATTATAAACACCCCGGTTTCCTGTGGGTCATTAACTGTGCATTGCTGCAAGACGTCTGTTATATAACCAAGCAAAAGCTTGCACAGTATCATGTGATATAGCAACAGTGTCTTTAATCTGGGAAATTCAAACTGGGCCGTTTATGTGCAATGAAAGAAGCCTGTGTACCAGATATTTATGCAGATTTAATGTGCAAAAGGAAACTACAAACCCGCAAAAGAATAAAAAGTCACTCATTCAACAAGTTGCTCAAGACACATTGTAAATGGAACATTAAATGTAGAGATATTTCATTGGAAATTCAGTTTTCTTGTTAAAAACACATCACTATACTTCCACAGTCCAAAATTAGACCTGACTATCTTGATGCCTGTTTAATAACGCCACCACCGGCATGACCGCCATGGGCACAGCGCCACCACCGACCGAACGGTTAATCCGATAAGTTCTCATACTAGTACAAACCCATGATCCGGTAGCCAAAATGACCAGTGGTATAAATTGGAAGTTTGTTGAGCATCTGTCATTGTAACTTTCTATCAATCGTATGACCTATGATGTATTGCTCTCCCACGAAGGATATAATCCACCTACGATGGGTTACCCTTCGTAACTCGAGTTACGATCGATCATAGGGCTTCGCGAAATCAACCCCCAGGTGTGACAAGTCTGTACTATCGGTTGTATCATGAACTTAAGCCCTAGAGAAAGGACAGAGATTTTGTGCTTGAACTTGAGGCCTGGGCACTATGATGATTGCAGTGAAACACAGTGGGTAGAAGTTCACAAGTTCAATCCAGATCAGTAAGAAGGAATATAGACACAAAAAGTTCACTTGTCCTTTTTCTTGTATTTGTGCTTGACACATTGGAGCAGTCGCACGCATGCTGAGATTAATGTGGAGTACTGACATGGATGTGTTGTGTCAATAACGCTCACATTAAAGGGAGCAACTTTTGCTTCCAAACAGTACGAATAACTGACTCTCAACGAATGTATTATTGTATTCAGCGATATTTTATTAGGTCAGTGAAGTAATACAAAAGTCGACTGAAAAACTTTACAATTGTGTTCGTCATGATGTAATTCCTGCAAAGAATGTAGTCTATAATCCAGTCTTTTTGAGGAATGAACTAGTAAGACCAGAAATGTCTTTTACAAACCAAATAAGACTACCAGTTTAGTTAAAGTACATTTGAATAGGATCTAGCATCTGATAGCGAATTCACAAATAAACAGAGATGTGAAACTTCAGATTTAAATCTGAATTCCGACTTTTTTGTTTAGATTTCAAGTAAGCTGCTTTTTGTACACCTGCTCTGTACAAAAGTAAAGGAACTTTTAAATTTCAGCTTTTTCCTTGGTGTTTTCAGATTTTTTTGTGTGGCCACTCAAATCCCTGAAATGATAGCAACCACACCCTCCCGTTTTATTGTGATAATTTTGAGAAATAAAAAATAATTCAAGTATTAATTGCACATAGCTAAGTTTTATGTCACACTTCCGTGGCTGTGTAAGTGATGTGGGTTATAATGTTGCCAACTGCCTGTCATTCCTTTGGAGCTCAAACTGAATCGCTACTTCTCATCCCCCGCTGACGGGGAATCAAAGCAATGTCCTCCCCACGAACTTTGAGACGGCGTGCGGTGACTTGAAATAACTGTTAATTTATAAATATTACCCGTACCCATTCCATGTATTAACCTATAAAGATATATCCATTGCTCCAGAACTGCAGCATCATTTCTGACATGTCTTATTGCTGCTGGTTTGAATGAAATACTTTTTGAAGGCTGTCATGCACCTACACCAATGCAAAAATAGACTTTCCCTTTAAAGGGTACCTGAAATAAAAACTCATATGGAGTTGAATACATCTGTATTGTCATAAAACTCAATATGTATATAATTATATCATTGTTTGTGCTAAAAAAATATTGTACATGAAAAAGAGGTATTTTACACCCATAATTTATCACCCGACTTTTCGCGACGAAAAACCTTGCCACGTCACCGGCAGAATGCCACACAGTGTACGTACCAGTCGCAAAACCACCAACCCCGCGTTTTTGTTCAAATCGAAGAGCAAAATCCTACATACAATGTGCACGACCCAGCAAGAGCTACTGCGGTGCGAGCCTACTTGTTCTGCCGATGACGTCACAAGCATTGTTGCGTGGATCAGTTCCGAGGGTGGTTTTTTGGGGGCGGGGCATACATGTACTGATTTTTTAACTTTGGGACCAAAATGAAGCACTTACATAAAAATTAGAATTTATATAGTCATTAATTATGCAATAAGCAATAATCTGAAAGCACTTTCATCCCTATTTCAGGTAACCTTTAAAGGTATAATACATGATTGGTAAAGGTCACAGAACAGCACTTACACTTTGTCTGATCAAACATGTACATGAAATAATAAACCTGTTAACATTTGAGCTCAAACGGACATCTGGGTCACGAGAAAATAGCGAAAACCGACTTATAAAACATAAAGAATGTTTTTGATCTTATCCCGAGATCAAAACTGTTTTCAGTCTTTGTTTGACTAATTTTTGGATAAATACAGCATTTCAGGCGGAATTAATCCAACGGTATGTTTCTAACAGCACCATGTCCATACTCTGAATGTTATACGTAAATCTGTGAACATTTCTGTTTGGGTATACGTTACCAATCCTGTACTATACCTTTAAAGAAAGCCACATGGATCTAAAACCAGTTTTAGTTCAAAGATCGGGTGACGATGGGATGTATCCACGCATGTGGTACGTCGTTCTGGGAGTCTGACATACACTGTGTACTTTCCAGGGGGAATTCACGTCAATAGTTTAGCAACTATGAACTGGCTTCCAAGGTAGTACTAATTAATCCCCACGTGGTCGATGGCTACAAAATTGCTCCTGCCAAATCCCCCAGTTGGCCTTTCGGCGGTTTTGGCTGACACAAAATAGAGGGCGATATTTGAAATGGACACACTATGCAAGGATCTTATGGTAGCACCAGACGTACTAACTTGCATTGATCGCACTGTTCAACCTTTAACTTAAAAGTGAGGACAAAATGGTTCAAAGAGTCCCTCTTTGCTTTCCATACAAGTAACATGGCATTGCTTCTATTTCGTCAAATTCTTTTTCGTCGAGGTTTTGGGTATGAGTACAAAAAAACAAATAAACAAAACACTACAAGCAGTAAACTGTTGCAAACTGCTTAACAACCAAAATAATGATCTGAAATATATATATTAGAATAATTGGAGTTAAGAAAGCCTGATGTTTCGATCCTAGCAGGATCTTTCTCGAAGGGTAGATGACAAGTGGACAACAAATAAAACAATAAATCTAGTGATGATAATGGTGCCCGAATTAAAGAAAGACATCAAATTATATTCATGGTTTTTTTCTGTTCGGACTGTTGTTTTTTTACTGTAAATCCAGTGTAATATTGGTTAAGTGTCATCACGTATTGTTGTGGCCGCCATGATATATGACATTATTGGCGAATCACCACCTACTTACTGCACCTTGTTATTGCGCATGTCGCAGCAGTTGACCGCTGTTATAATAACTTTTTGTTTACATTTCACTTAAGTTCTTTGTACCGTAACTAAGATTTTACTAAGCACAGAAAAATTATTCAGAAAAATCATGCAAAGAAAGAAAATATGGGCAGATTTGTGATGTACGATGTGTCGTGCGTCATTATGTGCACAGATATTTGTGATGTTGCATGAAACATCGCACATGCGCAGATGTTAGTGAATTTGTGTTGTCCGATGTATCAATCATCACAAATGTGCGATGACATAAGTGATGTGTGATGTCCCTCCTGTGCCATCATTCTTTGCCGTCTTGCGCATGATATGTACATGTATTTTTAATTTCACGCTGTGGATATGTGCGCACGGGTGTCATGTGTCAAGGCGACTACCACATCTCGCCCTGGGTACGAAACCACACTACTGATAAATTCATCAGATTTTGAAACAGTGCGGCTTGTGACGGTGCGCGTTCTAAGTGTCTACGGTCAAAACCTGTTAAACTTAAAACCCTTACCTTAAAAGCAGCCACATTTATTTGAATGTGCAAATCGTAATGGAATACGGCCCGGTGAATGGAAATCCTAATACGATAAATAAACAACATAATCCAGCATGCCAAAATTGATCTAAAGGACCCACGAGAAAGCTCAAGGGTTATTATTTTTGGCGCTCTGCATCTTTTCTGCTAAAAGCGAAAGAGCGTTTGTACTCGACCAGCCAACGGCTCCACCGTCGCCATATTTTGCCATCAGAGGCTGCTGTTTTGGTCATATAGTTTGACTTTCATTTGGTCGCCCTAACGGGTAGGCAGCGGGTAAGGTAGTGCCATTTCGGGGCGAGCGTATCAATGTATCAAGTGCACTATAATTGAACTACACTAGCTTTGGGGAGCTAGCTAGCTACGGCAAGTAGGTATTATTAACTCCCAGTGCCTCCTACCTCCCCTATAGCTATGCAGTAGCTCCTGGCTGTGGCGACTTTTATAACACACCACGCATGGATTCTGTCTTGTGATTGGTTTAAAGCGCGTCGCATGTGTGTCATTGCGCACAAACAGCGACGTACTATACCCATAGCAATCAATGTACTATACCAATACCATAGCAGCCAATGTACTATACCGAGCTGCATGGTACCCAGACGTATATTTTAGTTTATAGCGTACAACACGTATAGTTACATACATCGGACCCAAGGAGTTTTGCATCATATCTGTATTATATCAATACTGCATACAGGAACATAGAACGTGTGCGAGGATGATTGCATGACTGTGTATTTTTAAAGGTAATATCATACGTAGATTTTTGTCAAAGAAATGCAGATTCCTGGACAAAAATATCAAGGCAGATACATAAACAGTCATCTGTGAAACTTTCAAATTGTTTTTGGTCATTGCTTTTACTCTTTTCTCGATAAATAGGCCTACAGCAATTAAGGCAGGACATTTTGAACGGTATGTTTCTATCATCACCATCTTTATACCATGTAAGTTAAACATAAATCTGTGAAGATTTCTGTTTCGGTATGATACCAAAGTATGATACTACCTTAAATGTTAATACTCACTTCGGACCGTAGGCTTACTAATTGCACTAACGTTTAATTCAGTGAAGGAATGGGACAGTTTGCGCTACAAACTTCTGTACACGGAATCCCGTAGGCAGGCCATCCACGAAGGGGTCTTAGAGAGGGGTTCTCTACTTCATGACTTGTGTTTTTGTACAATGCATCATGTCATATCAATGTCAAACCTATAGAGGAAGGATACCGTACTATTTAAAACCTCTTTTCAGTTCTCTTTGCAACGCAGCTCAGCGCATTTAAAAGTACATTACAACATCGGTATAACATACCAAAAAAGATGTGAAACCATCTATAACACGACCACACTACTATTATGAACATTTACCCATGCAGACAGTTTTCCAGTTCATAATCATAATACTCGTCGTAAGGAAAGGAACTGCGATATCGGAAAGATAATCTTCCATGTCGAGTGGAATTTCTAGAGTCCAAATCTATGATCAGCTGTTGATCACTTTCAAACTACATCAACAGCATTCCCAGTGCAGCAATATCTACCATCAAACAGGCTGTGATAGACCTGAGCGCCCTCAGTCTTAATTTCCATCCCGGTCCAGCAGTACTCACTCGGAAAAATATCCGGGATATTTGCTTCTCTAAAGGAACTATCATACTAGCATACCGAAACAGAAATCTCATTAAATTTACTTATAACTTACAGGGTATAAAGATGGTGATTGTAGAAACATACCGTTAAAATATTTCCGCCTGAAATGCTGTATTTATCCAGAAATTAGTAAAACAAAGACCGAAAACAGTTTGATCTCGGGGTATTAGATCAAAACCATTCTTTATGTTTTATAAGAAAAATTGAGTCAGGTTTTCGCTGTTTTCTCGTGACTCGGATGTCCGATTGAGCTCAAATTTTCACAGGTTTATTATTTTATGGACAATTTGAATTAGACAAAGTGTGAGTGCTGTTTTATTTATACAACACAACACAACATCTCATAAAAAAAACAGCATGTCACGACCTGATGAAAAATACTAGGCCTTTAGGTTAGAAACTCTAGAAATTGTAGACGATGAAATATGTAAAACAGGAAATGCCAACATGATGGTAATTTGATTTGATTTGTGTATAGATACTGTCAACTTCATGACCAATGCTACGGAGACACACTGAGCCCATAGGGTGTGGCCCTTCAAGATTACGATGCATCTTACGAGTAGGCCTACGCCTGGACTGAAGATGCTACCGGGAACTGCCAAATTCACTGCAGTGATTCCAAGCTTAGACTATGACTCGTATTTGCTATTTCCTGTGGGCAGTGGCTGGCGCAGTCAATCTTCCCACACGCCTCGGCCTGTTGTCGTGCTATTTAATCAGCCCCTCGGTCATCTCGATGTTGATCATGCCCCTCCTACATTTACTTAAACGGTCATCAAGTTTAGACCAAAGTTTTGCCGTCGGGGTTAATGCTCCTCTTTAGCTTGATTGTAGTGATATCATTTTAAAGTGTCACGGTCTCAAGATGTGTTAAACTTATCTCGCCGCCATCTTGTGCGCAAAGCGACAGTGAAACAATAGAAAACGCGCAGCTCACTGCTTTATCGCAAACCTGTAATAAAACGTGATTATAACATGTATGCTGTTCAAGCTTTGTCAAGTCCATTCGTAGTCATATCATGAACATTGTTCACTTTGATTTTATTCTCCAGTCGTTACTCGTCAGTGCATGTATAATTCATTTCATTCCATCAAAAATGACAGAATGACATGGGTGTCGATCTCGGGGGGATGGGGATATATATCCCCCCCCCCCAATATTTGAGGTGGGGGTGGCGTGTATTATCACACACCCCCCCCCCCCCCCCCCCCCCAATATTTCGAGGTTGAATATCATTCAAGTTTATTGTATAGAAATATGACATGATCCTTGTTGTTTTTTAGTCTTTCCAGTGAATTTATACTACACTTATAATGTTTAATTCTTCAGAATATCTTTCTTAAATGCTTTAAAATTCAACTTTTCGACTCTGTTTAAATTAAAAAATCCGTGGTTTGGGAGGGGGTATTCCAACTCCCACAGCCTTCCCCGCCCGGTCGCTTCGTTCCCTCGCATAGGACACAAACTCACCAATCATCCCCCAATCATGAAAAGAAATCGACACCTATGCAGAATGAACATAAGTTGTTTCATTGTTTTAGCAGTCGAAGTGCATTATGCGCACGGTTAATAAGCGTTGAAAAAATGACAATACTGATATAAGACATAGATAGGCCTACAGAATAATGCGTGTATTATGTCTTGAATCATTTTCAAACCTGGTAATTGTGAAACTGTGAAAGTTGTGTGGTTTTATAACTTATTAAAGGTACAGTATTATTTCCAGTACAGGATTAAAAACATACCCAAACAGAAATGTTCACAGATTTACGTATAAATTTCAGGGTATGAAGACGGTGGTGGTAGAAACACACCGTTAAAATATTTCCGTTTGAAATGGTGTATTTATCCAGAAAGAGTAAAACCAAACAACAAAAACATTTTTGATCTTGGCAAGATCAAAAATCCTTATTTATGTTTTAAAAGAAAAATTGAGTCTGGTGTAATGTTAAAACACGTTGCAATGATTTCACATCTGAAATTAAGATTCGAAGTTTTAATACGTTGATGAGCAAACTTGAACATTGGTATACTTGATTGGAAAACGGCGGAGCTCTGATTATTTGGTAGAGGGCGCTCTTCAAAAGAAATTTAAAACGGCGGAGCTCTGTTTATTTGGTAGACGGCGCTCTTCAAAAGAAATTGAAAACGGTAGAGTCCTTAAGGGACTCTAGAAAACGGCGGAGCTCTATTTATTTGGTAGAGGGCGCTCTTCAAAAGAAATTGAAAACGGTGGAGATCTGTTTCTTTAGTAGAGGGCGCTCTTCATGAAATCTGCCAACGGCTGGCTAAATTGGCATAATAATGTTTTTTGATACTTTTACTAATTTTTCGAAGGATTTCCATCAACTTGGTGTTCATTTCATTTCGAAGTACATTCACATTGATTGTGGGTACATTCTAAAAATAAAGTAAAAACCTATCCAAAACGGATGCTTTAGTTTTCAAATAATTATTATTTATTCAAATAAAATAAAACCTTTGGGGAACTTGTCTTGAATTTAAAATGTCTTTGTTATGTATTAGTGGTAAAACAACACTACATAGAAGTTGATTGAATAATCTGAAAAATCCCGATTATTGAGAATTGGGAATCGAACATTTTTTGCATTTTTATAAGAAAATATACTTGTTAGTTTCATTAAAAAGTACTTTCAATTTTGATTAACAAAATAACATTGATTCATTTGTGTTGTTTCTCTTTATATTGTGTTTTTTGTTTATTGAAATGAAAATGTTTTTGCAGCAAAATGTCACTTAATGGTCTGAATTTAGTGTCAAAATGTTTTATGGCGCCAGGTTTTTTTTATCAATGAATGGAATGTAACGTGAGGCCCTCTACGAAATAATTGTCTTGAGGCTAGGCTTGGGATTTATTTTGCTACCGCCATCTTGTGTCCTAAATGGAATGAAGAGCTTGGCGAACCCGAGGAATTAGAAAGGCTCCGGCTTCGTCATATGGCTCAATCCCTTCGTTTCGTTTAGTGGTAGGCTTCAATTGGCGGCAGCGTAAAAAAGCCAAGCCTGATTAGGGGCCGTCCATAAAGTACGTACGCACGAAATGCCGACTTTTTTGACCCCCCCTCCCCCTCTGTACGCATGGCGTACGCAATGGTCCCAACCCCCCCTCCCCCCTGTACGCATACGCATTCCACATTAGGTTTTTCACTTCTCGTGGTCCCTTTCTTTAGCATCATTAAAATGTCACCGTAATCCGGGTCAGTACCGTTATTGGGACGTCACTTTCAGATTCTGAAATGAATGACTAAAGTTTAAAAGGTTTTTTATACATTTACAGACGGATTTGCTATTTTTTTTCATGTTGAATAAGAAAAAGAAGGAAAAAACAAAACAATCCCGGTGCTTTTTTCACGTTTTTTACCTCCCTTTCCGCGCGATAATGCTATGCAAAATTTCCGTTTGCGTACGGTACGCATTGGCCTTAACCCCCCCTCCCCCCCTGTACGCATGCCGTACGCATCGGTAACAACCCCCCCTCCCCCCCTTAGTGCGTACGTACTTTATGGATGGCCCCTTATCGTAAAGGCCCTATCTAACTTCAGAGTCTCGGAATTGTAATGATAATACCGCCCTCTTGTGGTTTACTATGAGAAGTCTAGTCGATTGACCCCTACTATCTCAGGCTTGGCAATGCCATTATGTCCTTTATCATATTTCAATTTTTTTAATTTAAATATTAAGGTCTACATAGGATTAGCAAGGATAACACACACTGTTGAGTTCTGGTTGGGAAAAGGGTAAAAGAAAGGACGTTGTATACCATACAGAATTTTAATAATATTTTTTGGGGTCGAAATTTTTTGTCTATTTATTCATATTATAAATATAAATTTTGTGCGTTTGCTTTTGTGTGCCACATACTTTTGATAGGTTATCTGCTACTCGAGACTTGATCAGATTATTGCATGATGTTCACGATTATTAACACCGTTAATTTTGTATACCGCCCCCATCGGCGAGTGTGCACCAGTTTTAGCGTTACCGTTAAGTTAGTATACCGCCCTCATGGGTTGCATCAGCTCCCCAATTTTTTAATACTCCAAAGAACACCTTGCCGTGAGATGCCGTCCCTAGACTTCATCTCAGTTTTTTAGCAAAAAAACAAATGTATTACTTGCTCTTTATTGTCATGTTTCACTTTTGAACTAGTGCGATGTTCAATTGCTTTGTTTACAAATTACATACATGTTCATGGTTTATTCTGGTGTACTCATGAAAGCACTCTTCCCACAGAAGTCGTGAAAGTGTTTTTTATAAACTAGGCTAAGATTTGCACCACGGATCACCTAGGACCCCCGGAGCCCCCTAATGCGGGCCCTGACCCCACGCTGAAATAGCTTCACGTTTCGCGCTCCCAGATTATCTTACAAATCCAATACAAGCACCCCTCACAAAAATGTGTTCTCGCGGGCCGAATCATGGACTCGAGGTACCATGCCCTGCCTGAAAAGTATCTCTAAGTTCTCAAGTTGTCTCCGGTTCTCTGTTTCGCCTGTTCTTTACACGCAACCAGCAACGGACATTTGAGTGACATTTTGTAAAGTGACTGTTAAATTGCTTCTTCAATCAGATTTCTATGCCTTTATTGTTGTGTCTTCGCCGCAATAATAGAAACGTGGTTAACACCACGTGTGTGTTGACATGAAGCGTAGCCGTATCCGGAAGACCTGGCTACGGCTTGAAATTACACACGAGTCAATGGGATATGGCGTGCTTCCGCTTTCCATAGACACGTGTGCATATGCAAGCCGTAGTCACACAAGTCGGACATGGCGAATAGTTTTAAACAGGTGAATTTGGGCCGGTGGGATTTTAACCTCGGAAGTGGATATATTTTGACGGCTTAATGAAGGATAAACATGACTGAGAACTTGTTTTGTCTCCCAGAGTCCCAAGGAATTCAACAGAGTATATCAGGAGAGTTTCAGGTAGGTAAACCTGATCGAGAGAGCTTTGGAGAAACTTAAGTATCAATTACTTGTTGGCCGGGCGCGTTTCACGATACGTTTTCACTTATGTTGTTGATAATGTTTGTACCACGCATTTCCGACAGCATGTCTTTTTCCAACAATAAACTTTAAACATTTTCCTTTGTACACGGCAATCTTGTTCTAGTTCGGGGTTCCTGTATCTTAGGACTATTTCTTGGAAGGAAATAAAACCACTTTTGTAAATTACTCACCTAAAAATACATTGCTGGGGGTGTGTCCCCTTGAATAATATTAGGCCTACTAATTAATTTAAATTAAAAACACCTAAGGTTAAAATTGTGGAAAGGGGGCAGTTTTCACGCACGACTTGTGTTGGTTCTGGTTCTGGTTCCTATAGACTAACTATAGCCCCACACATAGGGCTGTATGCTTTTTATTTAAAAAGTGGGGGGGGGGGGCTAGGAAGGAAAAAGAATGGATGTCGCTGCATTCAAAGTGTATCATTGTTGGTAAAAAAAAAAAGGTTAACAAACTCGCTTTTCAGATATGCTACCCTGGTTTTACACAGCTGACATTGAAGTTCATCATAGCTTGTATCCAGTAAGTTAACTCTTTGTCTTAAAGCATAATGCTTTGTCGCTTGTCCATCAGTGGAATTCTTCCCCACACTTTATTGATACTTAGTTAGTTCTCTTCTAATGGTTTACATATTATGTTTCAACTCAACAACCCTCTTTTTTGATTAACTATCCCATGTTATGGAATGCCAAAAAAACTTTTTTTACTGAGACAAAGAATCATACTTTTGAGAGTCTGTTTCTTATGTCTCAGCCTTCTCTAATAATCCCCCCATAAGGGTTCAGAACAAAGTACACTGCTGGTATTAAAAAATTATATCAATGTAAGAAGTATGTGATTTGAAGTAATGAATAGTAATGTGTGATTCACTTTTCTTTATAGTTGAAGGAAACTTGAACCTTGGAACAATATCGCATTTTGTTTTCTGGATTTTGACAGACTCCCATTGCACAATTTGCTATAAACTGCAATTTCTAATCCCTAATCTTCTTTTAATACGGAAGTGATAGTTATATCAGCTAAGGCAATGCTTTTTAAAATGATGGTGCCTCCCATTTAAACGTAATATCATAATTTGGTTTAAATGTCAATGAAATGCGGATTCATGGGCAAAAATATCAAGGAAGATACAGTAACAGTCATCTGTGAAAATGTCAGTCCCATACGGTGCCCACTTTTTGAGAAAACAGTGACAGTATTTCTTAATCTTTAAAAGATGAAAATAATTTTGGTCACTAGTTTTACTCTTTTCTGGATAAATACAGTATTTCAGGTAGACAAACGGTATGTTTCTACTAGTCAACGTCTTTATACCATGTAAGTTAGGTAAATCTGTGAAGATTTCTGTTTCGGTATACCACCAAAGTATGAGACTACGTTTTTATAGTGACCTTTCCCTTCTGTCATAATTTGTATCAAGCATTTCTCTAGACCCCTTTGGGTTTATTCAACGTACAATTCAAAGTAAATGTCATTTGGACATGGGTTTTCGTAACATCTAGCAGACCATAATACACATATACAGTGTTAGTAATGCTCTGTGGGAAATCAAGACTAAAGTATATCTAAATTCAGCTCCTTTAGTAGGGCTACAGTATCATCCTTTTGTAAACTTGTCATACAGGCTGAGATTGCACCACAGAGCATCTACTAATGACCTCAGAGCTCCAAGAAACCTTAGTGGGCCTTTAGCGGGCCCTAAATGGTTTCGCACTCCCAGATTTTCTTACAAATCCCAGCAACCCCTTTCAAAATGTGATTCCGGGCGGGCCTGCTCTACTACATGTAGTTGAATTCTAATTGGATTATAAGATCCACAATATTCCTTTTGTCTGTGGAGAGAGTAACTTATTAATGTCTTTTAAAGCGATTTTATCCCTGGGATTTGGGATAAAATGGTTTTAACAGAAATCAGGAGAAACCCTGCTCAAGGTCAACATCATAAAGCGTATAGCCCCTTTCACACCGGGCCTGCGTAGTGTTGCATATCGTGTTTGCCGAAATAAGGCTGTGTACTTTGTGGGCCCACGCAGATGTGCGTAGTGCGACGGCATATGGTTGCGTACCCTGTGCATAGGCACCACGTACCTACTGACATAATAATGATAGGCGTACAGCAGTGTTATATGACAGATCGGCCTTGTGGGTCCGTGACTCGGCCTTGGCCTCGGTCTCAAAGAATTTTGAATGATGACTCGGCTCTATGCTGTGAAAATGTTTATTTAAAACTGAAATGTGTTTCCTATGGGGGTTCAAAAGTGGACATCTGCTTTTCTGCTCTCCAAGTAGCAGAAAAGCAGATCGAACGCTTTTGTAAAATGTGTTTTTCTAGTTTTCTGCTTTACTGTTATCAGAAAATCAGATGTGAACGTTTTGGTAAAATGCACTTTTCTGCTACCAGACAAGCAAATATTACTTTTTACCTGTCACAGGCGGTGCAAAAGAGGACATCTGCAGTTCACTTTTATTTATACCAGAAAAGCAGATTGAACGTGTTTGATGAATCCACTTTTTTTGCTTTTCTGCCTTCCAAGAAAGCAGATTGAACGCTTGTGGCACAGTGGTTAAAAAGTGGTCATCTGCTTTTCTGCTAGCAGAATTGCAGATTGAACGTTTTGGATAATTTCACTTTTCTGCTGTCCTCGCAGGCCGAACATTAATGTCCCAACAGTGTAAGGTCACCGCGGTCACCCCCCCCCCCCCCCCCCCCCCCGATCATGCTTTTCTCCAGCGATTGACGCTAGCTGTGGGGATCTTTGTTGATGGGGGATTCTGGTTTGACATTTCCTGGCAAGAATATGTTTTTTCCCTCTCTGTTTGTGAAATTTATTTATAACTTCACTGGAGATCACCTGAAACTGTATAAATCATTGTTTCAAATGTTTAGTTTCTTTTGAGTTTTGTGGATAGCAGAGCGTTTTTACTCACATCCACAAGTCCACGGACAGGGCCTGCTGGGACAGCAGAAAAGTGAATCTATCCAAAACGTTCAATCTGCAATTCTGCTAGCAGAAAAGCAGATGGCCACTTTTGAACCACTGCGCACTAGCTGTCACTTTTCGGGGTGCCGTAACGCTATGGGTTTTGAAAACAACAACTATCAATATCATAGGTGACTTTTTGGTGAAACATTGCGGCACCTACATTGTACCTCTACTCCTAGATCATAAACTATTTGTTTTCTGATCCGTTATGTTTGTACATTCTTCGTTCATTTTTGTAATTCACCTATAACTTTTCGAGAAAACATGTACGAAAACAGTAGCTAACAAAACTTGCTTACGTTAACCATGGAGGTGCGTTACTCAGCGTGATTTAATTCACCAATCACCATCCTAAGGATTCTTTCCGTGGCGAGTTTTTGGTGCAAGCAAAATGAGCAGCCATGCACCGTGCGTGGATCGTGGAAGATTTCCATTCCTAGCGAATTTGAGGTAAAAATGACTAAAAATCAATGTCGAAAAGAATTCCTCTGCGGCCATTTATTTGTTCAAAAACATTCGATAAAGTCCACCAAACACCGCTGATCTCAAATGCACCATGCACGTGTGTAACGAACGGAACGCTGGTTACAGCCTCACGGCAGTGCATACATTTAGGCAGGGAGCCGCGCGCGAACCAGTGAAGGCATATCAGTCTATTTCGTGAGAATGTATACAAGACCGCGTGTTCGCTGTATAGGCACTGTGCACCGTGCGGTGGAGATTGTGTCGGCCGTTGTGTGAGCTGTGTCGCCAGGCCGTACGCGTTGTGTGTGCTGCTCGGCCATACATGTATACACGCTGTGCAAGTGTTACATTTCGTTTTTTAGAGCTTCGGAATGGAAAAAGCGCTTTCATCTTCTGCTTTTAAGCGTAAATGTTTGTGTTTTTATGAAGATTATTAAACATTTCTGTGATTTTCAGCTTATTGTGTAAAAAAAAATATTATTTTTGTTTCTGTGAGCGTGAGGCGGCAGTGTTGGCAAAAAATGTGCGAGGCGGTCCCCCAAAACCGTGAGGCGGGCCGCCTCACAATTTAATAGGCAGGGGAAACACTGTTGTGCGCACTTCAGCATCAGAAGTTGGGTCAAAGTTCATTAATGTTGAGTTAGATGATGAAGAATGACTAGTTTCGAAGATAATGAGTTAGACTGTGCAGGAGTTGAGGGTATAGCATCTTGGCGTATTTTGATAACTTTAATTTGTTGAATAAAAACTTGGAAAAATGTTCGGCTATAAACTGCTGATCACAAGAGGAATTGGGAAAATCCGGCTCTTTCCTGATGCGATGCATCAATGTGTCACTGATGGTAAAAAGACGCATGGAAGGATTTGGGAGGATTGAGGCTGAATGGTACTTGAAGTATGGAAGAATTAGGAGGATTGAGACTGAATAGTACTTGAAATATGTAAGTTAGTGCTGTGCATTTTTACGGAGCTTTTGAAAACCGGAAAACGCTTTGAAAAAATTATCAGTTACCCGAGCTCCGATTTATAAAAATGAATGACAGCGCTATAATTAATGCACATGTGTTGATAATGTGCACGATCAATGGATGCATTGCACTGTATGTAGGAGTGTGTAAAACATGCTACATTATACTTTGTAGTACATGAGTTTCTGGTCTCAATCTACGTGCGTGTTTAGGAATATTGCAATGATTTGGTGCCGGCAACCTCACAGAATATTCAGTCAGAATCGTTAACATAACTTGCTCAGCGTGACATGTCACATTTCTGCAAAATCTGCATTGAAGCTGGCCGAAACCCACGGTACCGAGCGCGACTTGACTGCACCAAATACACACGTTGTACGTACGACATGTTGGCTTGCATTTCCTGCCCGATTGCAAATTTGTTGCAATGCTACAACCCCAAAAAATAATTCGAAAATTGAGAAAAGAATATGATGACGTCATTGCGATCAGGATTTCTGATTTTTTCCGATTTTTTTTTCAAACTTGCTCTCACACCCCTGCACGATACCGGCGAGCGTGTTTATATTATGAAACCTCAGCCCAATATTGCTCTGCACATTGTATAATTCCCACCCCCCCACTATGCACACATACAGTCACTGGATTTCCCGATCTCAATGCCAAAGTTATGTGAAAACACCTGCGAAAAACATGGCCAGTAATGCCAAAATTTTCTCTATTACAAGGTGTCCACAGAAGTGAAAACACACATGTTGTTATGGAAGACAAACATTCGGCCACAATACATGTTCCGCGGTCTCGCCAGCCAATGGGAGTTCACGACAACACTGAAGCCATATGCATAACTTAGGGACCATCTTGTGTTTTATTTAGATTGTTAAAGCAATGAAAACATCAGGGACGGTCCCAAATACCTTGGGGCTGTGTTTCATGAATTAGCTTTTAACTTTGCATTTAATCATTATGAAATGCCATTTGTAAAGATGTGTAGATACATGCATCAGGCTCATAAACAGTCTACTCCTTGCTGCTTGCTCCTTGCATATCTCTCTCTTAAAATGCAAGGATCACCAGTTGATTGATATTTTGCATGCAACTCATACATTTGCATCATGCAAAAGTTGAACCTTGCAATTGTTTCTTCATAACTCTTATATGACATAATTATTTGCACGTAGCTTGCAAATTTGCATAACTTTCTCTAATATCTAAATTGCTTCAAACTAGAGCAGCACTTGTGTATAGCTATGTCCCCAGTGTGTATTTAAATTCAAAGTCACTCAAGGCTTGATCCTCACAGCTCATTTTGTGCTCAAAAGTGTATATTTTTATCATGCAGCTACTCTTTGTTGTTCATTTTATTGCACAAGCAACATTTATTACATAACCTAGCTAATGTACACAGGCCTAGCCTACCCCTGCTTCATCACAAAACATGTAGATTAATTTTAGGCTTGAAGCTCATGCATTTTGCATTTTGTACTGTCACTGTACTCTGTGCTGCTTGATCTTTGCTAAAGGATCTCTTATAAATCAGTTGTTGCAGTGAATTTGTATTTTGGTTGTGAAATTTCGCCAGGCTGTATTCAGCTCTCTCCTTGATATATATTTTTTTTATATTCAGTGGAGTAGACAGGTCGCTATCAGTACAAAAATGTAGACTATGGTTGCCATGGCCGAGCCTGCGGTTGCTACGGCATGATCAATATAGTCAGAGTTCAGTTTCATCCTGAAAATGGGAGACTGCGGTTGCCATGGTCACAGAGATTTCCGTTGCTATCGATGCAAAAAGGAAAACCGTGGTTGCAGCAGTCGGCAATATCGATTTTTGATCTATACTTCAACGTGATAGTGTGCCCCAACAAACCTAAACAAATTTAACAAAGAAGACCGTATCTTTCGTCCAAGAATGCAGCTCAATTAATTTGAATATACTTTGAATGTACTTAAGCCCCTTTCACTCCGGGCCTTGCGTAAAGTTGCGTAGCCTTGCGTTGTGATGCTACTGTACGCCAAGCCTTCGCAATAGTGTAAGCCAATGCTGCGCTAGTAGGTACGTGTTCTACGCGATGCCTATATAATGGGTTTGCAACCATACGTCATCTACGCAACCAGTGCGCAGCCAAATTTTGGCATGCTGGTACGCTGCGCTACACAACTCTATGTAGGCCTGGTGTGAAAGGGGCTTTAGAATATAACACAAATGTCACAAGCATTAAGAATGCCACCGAAAATGCTGCTGAATCTATCATTTCCATCAGTCTTAGCCCAACCATCATTGAGTATAGACCCCCTGAACATTCTAGCAGGATTTGAAGGTGCTTTGCATTTCAATTCTCCCTCGAATGCCATCACAGTATGTTTCGAATGCTGTTTGAATACCATAACAATATTTAGAATGCAGACAGTCAGAGTGCAGTTAGAATACACTTCGAATGCTGTTTGATATTTCCCTAATACAAGTATTAAACTGCTGCAAACTGCTCATCAGCCAAAATAATGACCTGAAATATATAAAATGCTTGGAGGTAGGAGGGCCTGGCGCGTGTCAATCCTAACAGGATCTTTATCAAAGATCTCAAAGATTCTCCAAGTGCTTCGAATGCACCTTGAAAGTTTTGAGCATGAGCAAAACATTCTAGCCAGCCACAAGAGTGGGCCTGAATTTTTGGCATGTATTCAGTCAGTATGCATGTATGCAGTCAGAAGTTTTAGAATGCACTTCGAACATCAAGTAATATACCATGAGTTTACATTTTAAGGGCATTCGATCCTGCTCATTTCACCTCTATTGTGACTACACTTACTAGGACTTATAGCTAAGCATTCAAGGGTTTTTATATTACATGTTTGATTTTTGTTTCTATAGTAACTGAGGATGATGACAGTCTTTTAAATCATGTGGAGATGTATGATGAGACATCAGCTTCCAGACTGTGTTATTTACTTCAAGTTCAAGGTATGTGTATGTACGTATGCTTTTTATATGGTACACATCACAAATCCCACATATTACCAGGTACAAAAGAGTCTTAACAAAACTTTGGCTTCGTGACTGACCTTAAAAAAAAATAGTTTTTTTTTAGTTGAATCGTCATTTTCTTGTTCAAACCAGTCAAACTTCTTCCAAACTTAACTTATTTTGATACTGGTTACATTGAAATACGCTTCCAAAAAGGAGCCAGAGCTGATGTTCCGAGAAGGCCCATAGTCTGTGTACAATATTCACTGTGTATTAAATCAAACATGTTCCATGGTTTGAACCACTCCATTATCTTTGAACATTGCATTTATAAGGAGAGTGGTTTACATAAATTATAACAGCCAAAATTAACCGCAACAATGAGAGTCTTTAAATAATATTATGAGGTGGCCTTTTATTCTATTGAATAATTTCTACAAAGTAGGATTGTAGTAGGTTTCGACGTTCTCAGCACTAAAACTAAAATATCTAAAGGCAGTACTGGAACTGGTTCTAGCTCCTTAAATATTGCTTTCCTGCCAGTTTAAATTGAAAATAGAAAATTGCATCCACACATGCCGTACAAGAGTAGATCTCGGCCAAGTTTGTTTTGTCCTGTATACCATGGTTATGGTGAACAAAACAAGATGGCTTCCAATAAAATGTGGACATTTTATTACAATACAAGGGGTGCACATCCACTGTTGGATCTAGAGGGGGCATCTTTTATCTAAATAATTCATTCTGATGCATTTTTCCAACCATTTTTCACACCTGTTGATTCTTTTTCACATTTTATGCCCTATAATTTGAGAGAAATCTTAACAAGAAATTTTCTGTTGTATTTAACAAAGAATTGGAGGTCGTGCACTGCCCAAATTCATTTTAGCCATTACACGTCCCTCAATTAGTTTTTCATACCCACTATATTCAAGATGGCCATTCAGTTTACGACTTGATTTCATCGAGATGGTGCTTTTTGATTCTCAACCCCCATTTTTTGTGAAAGCTAGATCCTCCCCTGACATCATACCAATATACAACAATGACAATATATGCACAGTGTCAGCTAGTGCCCCTGCTGCGCTCCTATGGTCTGTTATTTTCTTCACCAATTCACATGAAATAACCATTAAACCTGTAAAGTCTTCTAAGCCCAAACTACCTATTTTGACAATGTCAATAAACACTAATAAAGCCAATAGTCCTTTATGATACAGCCATCATGATGTTAAAACAGTACCCAACAGGTTATGCCAACAACCTTGAATACGAACAATATTTGCACAAATATTCTCATTTTCAGTATACTGCTAGCATTAGCTTTGCATAATTTACTTACAAAGTCAGGTTCCCTACATGTACGTGTATACACAATGGGATATTCAATTATCATTTTCTTTTCACAATTTGCAGTCCTCACTCCTCAACATTGAATACAACCATCATGTTGTGAAACAATATCAATCATGCTGTTGCCAGCAAACTCAGTGTAGAGATTGAAACTGAACAAATATTTGTACAAATTCCATCACTTCCTTGTCCTGCCTTTTCTTTCTGAATTTACCTAATTATTGGTTGAAATAGTGCCTACACTAGATTGGTATTAATATTGTCAATTATTGCATAATTCCCCATTCCCATAAACCCCAAAATGAATGGTGAATAATGAACACATTACTACAGTCAAACAATGTTTTTTACATGTAGTTGAAAAACAACTGTCTGGAATCTACATTCTGAATCTACACACTGAATAATTTCACTTCACTTCCTGGAAAAACTGCAGCGAAAAGCATTTTGTATCATCTTTACATCTTTGATAATTGCAAAGCCAGATCCTATAGTTTTGTCAATTGCATAACATTCCTGCCCTGTTGCATACTTGAACACTCTTCCTGAATTTTGGAAAATCACTCCTTGAGTCCAAGACCCACATACGGTGGCTTCCCCCTCTTAAGCCCCTTTCACACGAGCGCCCATAACAAGGGTCCTCGGTGATCGGAGACACTTGTCTGTCACCTCGGGCGATTGCTATTTTTTAGCAAGGTTTCACACGACACAAAAAGCATGTGTGTCATCGCTCCCCTGACAGCCAATATTTCACAGGAAAAATGGTACACAACATAGGCCTACACATGAGGCCTACACAAATTGCACCAGCACGGCATGCTCGGCGAACATTCTAGAACAAAATTTGTGGTGAATTTGTATTTCTTCACAAAGCTGATACTTATAATAGTTGTCCTTACAGTTGTTAAAATTATTCTCCTATGATTATTTGTCTCCTGTTTGACAATTAATTTGAATCCCAAAGAAACTCAAGGGCAGTACGGCAACGTAAGGGTTTTGTCCGACACCGACAATTCTTGGACAAGTTGTGTGTTACCGTTTAGGGAGCAGGGCGTTAATGTTGATTCGGCTTTCCCGAGAAGAGTCTTCACCAGGCCGCGGCCCTGCAAACTTTTTCGGGTCCATTGTGTGCCCTAATCCCCCTACAAAAGAGACCCAGTTAATCTGAACGTTTGCACCATCTATCAGGATGGCCGGCCTGGAGTTCAGCCAAGCATAGCTCATTATCGGAGTCCTATTGTGCCTGCCCTATTACTTGACTTCAGCCTATTACGGGAATTTCTTTGAGGGTAGGACATTGCCGACGGGTTTATTTCTTGAGCGGTCGACGACAGTCATCCCCATGCTGGAGCTTTGCAACATTTCCTTGAAGACTTCAGCATCATCAGTATAAAATAATAGTCACAACGGGGTCTTTCTTCAGGGGCTCGGGATTTCCTTTTCCCAACTCATTTTTACTTTCAGCGGATCGTTTTGCATTTTGGTGGTCGTGATTTGTTTCCACCTTTTTTGTCTCGGGATCGGCATTTTATTCAGGGATAATTTTTGTCTTATTCTTTTTTTTTTCTGGGGATGAAATATATTTCCGAAGATCGTTGGGGAAACCAACGGAATCCGATTCTGTGTTTTTTTTTCTTTCAGAGGATCGTGGTTTCTCTTCATTGTCATGATTTTTTTCATGGGGATCTTTTGGTGGATTATTATATGACGAGTTATTTCTTGCGTGGATACCATAAAACATTTAGGCGAAGGGGCTGAAAGCGCAAATTTATATATTCTCGAACTTTATTTGGAGAGGAGAAGAAAGTACTTTCTGAAATCTGATCGTTTTTTTTTTCAGACGGGATACATTCAGTTTTAGGGGATCGGGATTTAATTTGTTTTCTTAGAAAGCCATCAAAAACCTGTTTTATCTCCTGGCAAGCATTTTCAAGGGGATCGGGCCGGATTTATAGTTATTATAATAGGGGAAGACTTTATTTTTCGCCGGGATGTGGTTTGATGATTTTTTTTTCTTATTGGGTCTCAGGGGCTCCGGATTTCCTTTTCATGTAATGAATCTATCCCACTGGAATCGGAATTTATTTTTCTAGCGATATGAATATATTTCTGGAGATCGTTTTGTTGGGATTCAGGGGATCCTGACTAATCCATAATTTCAGAAGGTCGTGCATTTATTTCTTTTTCTTCTATTTCTCTCGGGGATTGGGTGGGATCCAGAAGATTTGGGATCGGGAAGCCGTCTTCAATTCAGGGGATTCTGTTTTGTTTTGTTTTTCTTGTTTTGCTTTTTTAGAGGATCGTGATTTTTCTTGATCGTGATTTTTCACGGGGGTCTTTTTGGGGAATTATTATAGGCCAGATAATATCTGATATGGCTAGGGCTGCGTTCCTAACAATACAGCTGTCAATCATTCTTGGAAGAGAGCCAAGTTTTGTTTCAAGTTGGTGATGTTTTTTTTTCTCACAGAGATCAAGTTTCAGAGGGTTGGGATTTATTTTTTCACGGCATCGGGATTTGTTATTTTTTCTCGGGGATCGTTTTATCCCATGGCAAGCATTTTTTCAAGGGGATCAGAATTGATATTTTTGGGGATGGATTATATCAGTTTGGGGATGTTTCGGGGGGGTATATATGAGAAACCTAAAAACTGTCTATGTTTTTTCTCTTAGGGATCGTGGTTTTTGGTGATCGTAATTGTTTTGGAGGTCTTTTTCTGTCTAGTTGTCGGGGTTGCTTTAAGACGGTCGGGGTACGGATACTTTCCAGGGGATCGGAATTCATGGGTTTTTTTTCTAGGAAGGGTTCGACACTAACTTATTTGGTTTGTTGGTGACCCATTCGGGCCACTAAAATCTTCGTAACATTTTTTGATGATTTTGTGGCCCAATCATGAAGCCCGAAAAAATAAAGAAAACAGAAAACACGCCTGCAGAGTGTACACGTATCGAACGGATATGTATGACGGTTGCGAGAATTAGGTAGGCTGTGACCGTTCTCGAATCCAAGGTAGTAGGGGCCTACCGTCCATAGACGGAAATCGCATATTCCTGATCAGCTAACTCTTGCTTGAATTTCACCCGGTTATTTCTTCCAATTCGCTATTGGTAGAAACATTCGTTTCATGTGCTTGATGTAAAAATATCGTGCCGTAATTCCCCGGCCTCCAGTCCCGGATCGGCGCATTGCCGTAGACGAAAACATCGGGCACCCACGGCCACATGCACGCACACCGCTCAGCAGTCAGCCTGGTATCCGCGCCCGTAAAAGCCACGATCTTAAATGACCCGTGCACCAGCGAAATAGTTTCAACCACGTGTAGGCCGGAAGCCTACTTTACGTGCGTGTATAAATGGAGTCAGTCACTAGTGCGTTACCGATACCGTGGCGGCGCGGCCGGCTTCGGTAGGCCTACATAATTTGACGGTAAGAATCCGCTTTTACTCGTCCCAAAAAGCCTGTCACGCTGAGCAATTCCACTCATGATCGACTCTGAATATTCTGTAAGGTTGCTCCAGCAATAGAATATTGCAATACTCCCGAACACTCGCCCACATCGAGACCAGAATCTAGCGGTGCCGTTTTTTAATTGCCCGATCGGCCGCTGAAACTTTAATAATACTTTTAATAGTCGTCCGACATCTTATTTCTATTACTAAAAGCACAGGGCAACCGTCAGTGTCGATCCCCGAGATCGTTTTTATCCCGTGCGCCGAAGATTTTTTCAGAATATCGGTATTTATAAAAAGGCCTATATATTTTTTTACTTTATACCTATTTATTCAGTGAAAACCAACAGCGGTTAACCACCACTTACAGGCATCAAAAAGCATTTAAAAGAAATAAAATGAGCCATATACATATAAACATTAATACTTTATAAAAAAAATACTCAGGAAAATTCGGCAAACTGCCATAAAGACCTACATTCACCCTCACAATAAAAGCACACACACCCGGCCCGCACACGCAGCATTTGTTGCTGGCCGATTTTTTTTTTTCAGGGGCTCAGGATTTATTTACATGTATTTTTTCAGATGAACAGGATTTATTTTAAAGGGAAGGATCAACTTTCAGGGGATACGACAAACAGACCTTCGTACCGATGGTTTAGACATCCATGTATACAAAGAGTAAAATGCCCTATATACTGCATGGAAATTGTCAGGAACTTGCTACTGGTTGCGCAAAATAATTCCACTCTAGTCGACTGCCAAACTTATTATTCACGGCTCGGCCGAAGTAAAGTTGCACCTCTTGAAGAAGAATAACTGAGCTGTCACTCAATTACAGCCAGGAAACTCTTCCACTCAGATTCCATTGTTCCCTTTGTTATACAGTTCGGCCGGATAAGCGGCATGATGAAAGACTGGCAAGACGTGCCAGTCAAGTCTATCCTAACAATGGAGACTGGTCGAGCTCCATTCATTGGCGAAGTGCCCTTTGTATTTGTTCAGGGGATTAAAAAGGCCGTAGTGCCGCAACGTAGTCACGGCCTGGTGAAGACTCTATTCGGGAAAGCCGAATCAACATTAACGCCCTGCTCCCTTAAGGCACATCACAACACACGTAAACAGTGTATACGTATGTAAACATGCTAGCAAGTGACGTGTTCTGTGCATGCGGTATGTGCACAAGGATCCTTGTTATTCTGCACGAACCTTTCAAGGGTCCCTGGTGATTTTTTTAGCAAGGATACCTTTCACACGACCCTACTTTGTAACATGGATGCGATTTTATCAAGGGACCCTTGTTAAAAGCTTGCTATTTGGTCCTCGTGTGAAACGGCCTTTAGGAATAATAGTTTGAGAAATTCCAACAAATTGTTGTTATATCCTTGTTACACATACATACTTTAACCACGCTTGTGATTGGCTGTTTCCGTTCCACTTGATTTCATGCTTTGTTGTTAGTACTGTATATATAACGCAAGGGCGTAGAATAAAGTTGTTGAAGTCTGTTCCTACACAAAGTGGGCCTATACGCTTGAGTAAAGAATATTATACTGCGTCTTGAGATACAACATTTTGGCGACGAGGATCTTGAGAAGAACTATACCGTACATTGCACAAGATGGCTACAGGAGGGTTTTCTAGCATACTTCAACCCCCTCCATTCCTACAAGAACCGGGCGAGCCTCCAATTCTGTGGAAACAGTGGATTTCTCTCTTCCAAACGTACTTGATAGCTACTGGAGGTGATGAGGAATTCAGCCTAACTCGTAAGAGGGCCTTACTACTTCACTGCCTGGGCGTGGAAGGTCAGCGTATCTTCTATACTTTGCCATCTTGCAACGATTCGCCACCTGCAGAAATGGACCTGTTTGAGTTTACACTGCAAACCCTACAAGACCATTTCCAACCATCGTTAAACGTAGTTGCTGAACGATACCGTTTTCGGCAACGCTTCCAGCAGAACGGTGAAAAAATTGATAATTTCATCACTTCCTTACGTAACCTTGCAAAGACCTGTGACTTTGGAGAGTTTACCGACCAAATGATCAGAGACCAAGTGGTTGAGAAGACCAACAGTGCTAAAATTAGAGAGAGATTGCTGATGGAGAAGGACCTTACTCTTTCCAAGGCTCGAGAAATTGCACACCGTGTTGAAAATGCAGTGCAAGAAGCTAGGGCGTTGTCTCAAGGGACTGGTGGCAACTCTTATTCCCCAACGGTGAACAAAGTGAACAAGAATGCGAAGAATGTGCCACGCCCGCAATACCATCCAAAGGCTGCACCGCGAGCTCCCCCTGCAAACCAACGAGCCTGCTATCGTTGTGCCTCTACCCAGCACCTTGCGAATGACCCGTCCTGCCCTGCTAAGGACAAAACGTGCAACAAATGCAACAAGATTGGCCATTTCAGCACCATATGTCGATCAACTACAACACCGCAGCAACGCAGAGGGACTGGAAGACAAGTTCACCAAATACTACAAGAAGATGACGACAGTCACGACAGTGGTACTATGCTAGTTCTCATGACGGACACATCAGCGGACTGTTCTGATCCAGTGTACTGCCAAGTTGAGGTGAATAGGATCCCAGTGAATCTCATGGTTGATACTGGTTCAGGGGTATCTATTCTAACGAGAGGAACATTTGAGAAACATTTCTTAACTGATGCTTTGCAAACATCGTCTGAACACCTGACACTTGCATCATTTACTAAGCATACCATCAAAGTAATGGGTTGTTTTGAGTGTAATGTTAAATATGGTAATAACTCAAATGTTGGCATTGTGTATGTAGTTGATCAAGGTACTGATATTATGGGTAGTTATTTAATCAAGGCTCTGAACATAAATATTCATGGTAGTACATTAACATGCAACAAGGTAGAAACAGAAACGATGCAAACCCAAATCTCAAATGAAATCAACCAGTTGTTTGCAAATTCAGAAGAACTGCCTAGTGTGAAAGGATTTGTTCACAAAGTAAAGGTTGACAGTAAAGTAAGACCAGTTAGTCAGAAATTACGTAGACTTCCTTTTGAAGCCAGGGAGAAAGTGTCTGCTAAGCTAAGTGAACTTGAGAAACAGGGTGTAATAGAGAGAATTGATTCTGCAGAATGGGTGTCACCAATTGTAGTAGCATGGAAGAAATCTGGGGATGTAAGAATTTGCGTCGATCTAAGGAAAGTGAATCAAGCCATTATTCCTGATATCCACTGCCAAAAATTGACGAAATTCTTTGTGAATTACGAAACTCATCAGTGTTTTCGCAATTAGATTTGGCCTCTGCTTACCACCAATTAACACTGCATGAAGAATCTAGACACCTTACTGCATTTATAACCCATGAAGGGCTATTCCAGTACAAACGAATGTGTTTTGGCCTATCATCTGCACCATCAGCATTTAAAAAAATGATGAGTATTATCTTGAACGGCTTAGAAGGCGTACTATCCGGATGATGTAATCATTTATGGTCGAACACAAGCCGAACATGGTCAAAACTTGAGGAATGTGTATGCTAGATTGCAGAAATATGGTGTAAAATTGAATTCAGAAAAATGTGTGTTCTCACAATCAAGTCTGAAATTTCTTGGCCATACAATAAGTGAAAATGGTATCAAACCAGATAACAAATTCCAAGCACTCGTTGATGCAAAAATTCCACATGACAAAAAGTCACTGAAGTCATTTCTGGGTCTAGCTGGATATTTTGCTAAGTATATTCCTCAATTTGCTATTATTGTAGAACTACTACGATCTATGACCAGGGTGAATAGTAAATTTGCATGGAGTAGTGCTGCTCAGCAAAGTTTTGACAAAGTGCGAACCTTATTAAGTAAAAGTCCTTGCTTAGCCATGTATGACCAAGAGCTTGAAGTCATTGTAACTACAGATGCCTCTGCATATGGTTTAGGGGCAGTGCTTAATCAGATTAAAGATGACAATGAAATCACTGTTGAATGTGCTAGCAGAACCTTATCTGACACAGAAAAGAAGTACTCAGTGAGTGAGAAAGAAGCACCTGCATGTGTTTGGGCTTGTGAAAAATGGAATACGTATTTGTGGGGACGAAAATTCATCCTTAAAACTGACCATCAAGCTCTAGTAACATTGTTAAGTAAAGGCTCTGATAGACAATCAATGCGAATTTCCCGCTGGGCATGTAGACTTATGAAATACAATTTTTAGGTCCAATACAAATGTGGTGATCAAAACAAGGTTGCCGACGGGTTATCGAGATTACCTGTAAATGCAAATGAAAAGGAGTATGATACAGATGATGAAGTAATTTGCCAAGTTGCTCTAGAACAAATGTGCAGATGCATAACTATCGAAAAACTAAAGCAGACTGTAGAAAATGATCAAGAACAAACTGTCATAAAACGATATATTGAGAATGGTTGGCCAAGCAAACTAAGTAGTATTGATCACAAAGAAGCTGAAATTTTGAAACCTTTCCACTCTGTTAAAGATGAATTGACAGTTTGCGATAGCATTATTATGCGAAACGATAGAATTGTTGTCCCGAGAGAAATTACTGGCGAAATAGTAAACCTCGCACATGAATCACACCAAGGTATGACTCGCACAAAACAAAGATTACGTGAACTATATTGGTGGCCATTAATTGTCTTCCATCAGATGCAGGACCAACCGTTATAAGTCTAGTGCAATCCCCTTTTTAACTTCGATTTTGAATAAGTAATTGGTTTATCTGCATGACACCCGTATATTGTCTTTAAGGTTATGTTTTTCTGCTGTTTTTATAGCTTGTTTATCATGCCGTACAGTTTTGCATATTATTTTCTTAATGTAGTGTTCATGTATATGTATGTTTTAACACCGTGGTTTTTTACCTAGTTATACTACAGTAGCAAAAATTTATTACTCTTCAGATTTTTCTTCTTTTTTTAGGTGTTCGGGTTCAAGCCGAACACCTATTGTAATTGTACGAGTTTTTTTTTTTCTTTTTTTTCTTTTTTTCTCCCCAAACTTGTCAGCAGGACTTCTTGGTCACAGGTACAAGATATTGACATGAAACTTGGTGGGAACTTTGGTCATGATGTCAAGTTGTATTTAGAAGATTGACGTCATGATGACGTCATCGGGTATCAAATTACACGCGTTTTAAGGAAAAACTTTGGTGCTCTCTAACTTGTGAATCACATGACCTACGATATTGATATTGACATATGTTACTCAACACGTAAATCGCAACAATTAATATATTCAATGTTGTGTACAAATGACCTCCACTTCCGGTGTTACCGGAAGTTGACCTTTGACTCAAAATAACTCGAAAACGGAAGGATTTGGGCACACAAAAAACCTCATGGCTAAAAGATAGAGAAGGTCTTGGGCTTTCAGAAAATGTAAATGATGACGTCATGCGGGCTATATAGCGCCCTCTACGGTTGATTAAAGACATACAATGATTACGTAATCCGAAAGTAAACAATGAATTTCGGCCAAATTTAGTAGGTGTGAAGCTCTTATGCACCTTGATATGTTTGTGAAATTTAAAAGTGGTGACGTTATTCAACCGGAAGTTATGCTCTTTTAAAGGAGAACTTATGTCATTATTCAAATACTGTTTACCCGGTAATCACGTGACGTGTATCGATGAAAATTGCAAACTGTTTACATTGTACGCATAGAATGACGTCTGCAAACTTTGAGTTGTCTGTGATGAACTAACCGGAAGTTATCGTCATGACAATATTGCATATTTTAAAGGTGATGTACGCCATTGTGATTGAACATTTTTTTTCAAATATTGGAATAAATTGATTCAATGTATGTAATCCCGGACAATATACGTACCATTTCATGAATTAAACTTTTTAAAACTAAAATTTGGTTGTCTGTGATGGCGATATACAATGTGTGATATATCAACTGCATAAACACCTAACGTTCAAGCTCGATGATCGTTACTCTGTTGTTGGAATAGAGTCCTTACAACAGCGCCCTCTTGTGATGCAAAACACGTTGCGAATTCAATAATGATGTTGCATGTACAGGCGACTGCTGTTATAAAGTTAACTTTATCACATCCACCGTGAGAATCGGACTGAAAGTTTGACATTGATTTTCATTATTGGATAGTGTTGTTCAACTCCATGAAATATCATTTGGGGAGTAGTGCTCTTGTCAAAGCTTGTGCTAACACGTTTGATGAACTGGTCAAGTGGTATTAATATCGAAAAACTGGGTAATACTATCAATGTTTGAAAATGACGGAGACAAAATCAAAGGGGGAGCATATCATTTTATGAGCTAAAGTTTTAAACAGACACACTCATATGATGAAGAAACTCGGGATACATCTGATGACTGATGTACAATGATAACTGTAGAGATTTATTTCTTTCAGACCTCATAAATCAAATTGTTTGAGGAAAGTCATAATAATGATGAACAAAATTAAATTTTGGTTCATGGATCAGAGCATGGAGGTAGAAATAAAAGACACAAGGGCCACTAGATTTTTGTTTGTGATGCATAATATGCATTGAATATAATTTTTTTTTTAAAGGTGAAGCCATTTTCTATACCATTCAGCCAGTTAAGTGTACGAATTAAGCAATCAGCATGATCAGTATTTCAGTCACGCAGTGTAAGTGTCTTTCAATATGCCATTAATTGATCACATACGTTCCAACATGTTCACATATTCCAGTTTAACTACGAAATGAGACTCCGAACACCTAGTGGTTGTTCCCACAACCACAATGTCTAGTTTATATGTGTTTTGATGTTAATTTTTACCATTGTATGAATAAGCATGTTTTTCATTTTCTTTTAACTATGTAAACGACAAGCAATTCAGCCTATGTCTTTGAAATGTGTGCAATAAACCATTAATAATAATACTTCATAATTATGAACATGCCGTTATTGATATTGCCATTTCAAGCAAATGAGTAGGCTTGCCCTCAGCACAGACGATGGCATAAAATGCAATGCAACTGACCCTCTCCTCACATAATTTATTGCCAGTGAAATTTAATTAACCGACGTTACTAAGTGCAGGCACCATTTTAGGCTCGGTTGCCATGCAACTGGATGCCTTCCTTGAGTACGGTTTATAAAAAAACGCAGTACAGCGTTTACCTATAAAGTGCATCATATTTTTGCTGGAGGTTTAAACTCTGCTTCAGAAATTGACCATTTGTATTGCTGCTGTAACAAGAACAACAGCTCTTTCCAGCACAACTTCAAGTTCGTTTTCCACCATTATATTGATCAAGCTTCGGTCAGTGGTATTGTACTTTAAGAAAGATGGAGGAGCTTAAAGTATTGGCAATGTTGGTTTTGTTGATGGTGTACTTCATTGATGTTGGCGTTTCTTGGTGTCCGCAAGGCTGGCACGATTGGCATGAGTCTTGTTACATGCCTCTTAAAGACAAGTGGAACTATGATGACGCTTCTGGAAAATGCCAACGTGAAGGGGGATCGCTCTTGGTGGAAAACTCAGAACAAGAATATGACGCTGCCAATAAACTCCGCAACGAGTGGTTCCGCAATTATACAAAGAAACCCCTTTGGGTTGGCTGTGAGGTTTATAACCAAAGCATGCATTGCCTGGGAGGGAAAGGAAATGGAAGTGGAGTCTTTGTTCACTGGGGACATGGTATTCAGAGAATTGATCAAACATATAACAAGAAGTGCGTTGGTAAAGGTAGCAAGCAGTGGGGACATTTATACCCAATTAAATGCGGAAAGCAACAATTCGTCATCTGTGAAATGCCTGACATCCCTACTACCTACTGTGCATCACTTGGAGCTGATGGCCGTCTAGCCCAGCGGTGTCTGCATGGTCACCACATCAAGGTTCTGACTGTCAAGGGAGTCAGTGAGTGTGGCCGTGCTTGCTTGGCAAAGCCCTGGTGTCGCTCCTTCAATCTCTGGTTTGATGGTCCAGCTAAGATCTGCCAACTTAACGATGTACAACGCACCAATGTGAACGAGGATGACTTCAAAGAACAAGATGGATGCATCTACTTTGATATGTAGATATTGAAGTAACCAAGAATTTCTTCAAACTGAAATCCTGAATGACCAAGAAGGAAGACAAATTATGTACAGTTTTCACGAAGGTACAAATTTGGCAAAAATCAATATTTTTTCGAAATTCTTTTTTTTTTTGGCCGAATTGGATTAAGGATAATGTAACGAACACCTTGGCGAAACTGTTTTGTCAAAATCAGATGAAATCGGTTAATCAATAAAGTCTCCAGTTTGAAACCGGTATAAAAATGTACTTAGCATGTCCTCTGACTTAGCGAAATCATCCATTTAAAAAGGAACAAACTTCAAAGCCAATTTTCTCAAAACTATTTTTTAATGTCCTGTTGACAAATTCTTCCCTTCGTGAAAATGATGACGATTTATTGTACTCACTGACCGTTGCTGTAAATAGATAAGAAATTCAGTGTCTATGAAAAAAGTCAGTTGATATCCAAATAACAGATTTATCAAAAAGAATTTGATTTACCTTTTAAATGAAATCTTGCACCAAACATAGTGACAGTGAAGAATGATCCATTTAATTTCATTATTCAAATTTTTGCTTGATGTCTAAAAAGTGAACTCAATGTTGTAATTGTGAACAAGTCAGCAAAAGGCATTTATTAATTGAAAAATAAAATGTGTTAATGTGTGCAGTAGTCACCAATAAAAGCTTAAAGGTAGTATCATACTTTGATAAGAAACCAAACCAAACCGACATTTCACAGATTTATTTATAACTTAGGGTATATAGATAGACCTGGTACAAACACACCGGTTGTTAAACTTTTTCCATCTGAAATGCTGTATTTATTCAGAAATAAGTAAAACAAAAGACCAAAAACAGTGATGATCTCTGAGATCATAACCTCAAAATTACAAAATTTTTACCTTACAATTTTACATTGGTTTTCCCTATTTTCTACTGTTTCCAATGATCGATTGAGCTGAAAATTTCACAGGTTTGTTTCTATTTAATGACAAAACAATTTATGAACAGACCGCAGCTGTTCTGTCACCTTGACCAAAGTATGATGCTACAAGTTTTTAGATATTCAAAGATTTTGACATTTTCTTAGAATGATAATTCTTGTAATAATTATATTTATAATGCAAAGCTACTAGGCCCTATATCAATATATTCTACTGCGCATTACAACAAACTAATTAGCATTTAGCATTGAATGAATGGGTCTTTAACCTGGTCTTTAAAGGTAGTATCATACTTTGGTAAGAAACCAAAACAGAAATGTTCACAGATTTACAGGGTATGAAGATGGTGGTGGTAGAAACATAGCGTGAAAATATTTCCGCCTGAAATGGTGTATTTATCCAAAAATTAGTAAAACAATGACCAAAAATCTTTTTGATCTTTTAAAAGATCAAAAATAAAAGAGAAAAGACTTAAGAAATACTGTGGCTGTTTTTCACTGTTTTCTCAAAAAGTGGGCACCGTATGGGACTGAAATTTTCACAGATGGCTGTTACTGTATCTTCCTTGATAATTTTGCCCATGAATCTGTATTTCTTTGACAAAAACCAAAGTATGATACTACTTTTAAGCCTAGAAGTGATATTATTGCAAAAACAACAACAATTATTCAGTTAAATGTGAGATCTGAACAGGATTGACGATAATTTTCCTAATTTAGGGCTGATAAAAATGTCCTGAATGTATGAAAACAACAAAAAGGCTGACTGGAATTGTTTTCATAATGACAAATGAAATGCAGTTATTGCAAGACTCAGAAATTCATATTAATTTTCAGATAGTGATGACTACAGTAGCAATTTCATGTTGGGAAGTATGGTTCTGCATTACACAGTGCATGAAACTGACACTAATTCAGTTAGGCCCAATTTCATGGAATCCGTTACGGCCTATTTGAACCCTCTTGAGGTAAATTTATCTTACGCATTTATGCAGTTTCAGACACTCTTCATCAATAATTGTTGTCCCTCTCAGTTTTTTTTTTCAAATAGGATGTTGCTAGAGCAACATTGTCGGTCATGATGTTTATCATTTGTAGCCAGCGCTGATTTAATTGGCAGCAGCATTTAAATTCTATTTTTCGTTTTATACACCATGCGACTACTTATATTCTGTTGAAATTCCTTGCTTAACTTTATAATAGCAAGAATGAAGACTCTAACCGTATGCAAACTTTTTCTGCTACCGTAAGCAAATAATTTGTGCTTATACGGTAACAGATTCCATAATATTGGGGTCGTATGATCATGTGAAGCATAATACATTTCTGCTGCTTTCCTCTGTTGAGGGATATGCTTTGAAATTCAGTTATAAAACACTCAATATATCATGCCAAAATCCACCCAAAAAGAGAAACAGCTACATACACATATAATAGGTTAAAAAAGATATATATATATTAGCATTAGCATTTAAAGTTATGTTGAATTTGTGATCATATTTTAGTCTTTTAATATTTTTGTCATTGAACACCTCCTTTCAGTGTCATAGTTGTATTATTCAATGTTTCATCAATTTGGAAGCATGGCCTACTTAACATGGATTTAGTCATTTAGTATTCTCATCGAAAACAAAATCTTCAGGCTGTCCTAGTTTGCTTCACTTTATTTCAATTATTCAATGTTGTATCATGTTTGATGTAATCAAATGTTTTACAGGAAAAGTTTGTAATTGAAAAGTGACCGAAGAAAAAATGACTGGAGTGGGATTCGAAAAAGTTTGTAACACATGTAGTATAAAGCAAGATTAAACTGTATTTGTTAAATGTGTGATGTGACAAAATTACATTGTATAACCAAAAGGACTGGTCATTGTGTGAAATACATGTAGTTAATATTGTACTTTGATATTTCATCAGTCGCTTGCTCAAAGTTGCTTGCATACAGACGCAGTATTTAAAGGAGTCTATCTTCTGTTTAAACCAAAAATGGTCTACCTATTTGTTTCTGAACGGTATATGATAGAATGTTTTGTGTGCTAAAGCTAAGTTCGGAAACTTAGACCACCAAGGAGAGACTGTCTAGACTATGTAAACTGGTCTACAAATGGGCCGTTTGACATCTGAATGGTCTATCTCAACCACATCCGGTTTAGCTTGACCACGAGCAGGTGCATAACTCACTGATTTATGTCACTACAAGTACAGGTCTATGAAATAAGGGAAGTTCGTTTTAGAGTTATCGACATGAGTGTGACCTTTAAACACCAGAGATAGACCGTTTTCAGTTTAAACCGGTGTAGTATGGACACAAGTGGTTTGGGATGAAATGTTTACCTCCCGCTGTGACCGCAAAGGGTAAAACTTTTTCAGTCTCTGGAGTATACTGTGTCTGAACATAGCCATGTTCAACAAATGGATTACATGATCAGAGGATTAATCTTGCCTCAAAGTAAAATAACATTCTGGAAAAGTGTTCCACAGATAAATAATAGCCACCGTGGTGCACTTCGGCTTGTTGCAAAGTCAAGAAAAATATTGCTTTTATCTGTGAGTTGGATTGAGGAATACATTGCTTTTATTTCTCTTAAATCTGAATTTATGATTTGAAATACAAAATATAGACAATGAGTGGTGAAAATGAGTGCTGCAGTTTTCCATATTTTTTTTTTTGTCAGCTGATTGTCAAAGGTTGCGGGTGCATCTTACATACAGGTGTACCGTAGTACACGGATTCTTGCGGTAATAATAACAATCTAATAGTGCCAAAAGGGTGATCAAGATGCAGAATTTACGTGAAGCTCTTAGAAATATATACAATCAAGAAAGAATCAAAAAGCCTTTTAACAAAGGTGACCATGCACTTAATTAACGCATTATCCAAAACATTCAAAATACTTTCAAAATACTAATGATAATTTACAAAGCACTGAATGGTCCAGCCCCAAATTACATAATTGAACTACTGAATCTAAAATCTGAATCCCATGGTCATAACTTACGTAGGAGACATGACAAATTTACACTACAAATACCCCCTAACAAAAGTTACTCTTGGAGATAGCCTACAGTGTAGGTCATTTTTGTGTGCAGCCCCCAGGTTATGGAATGTATTACCACTTGATATAAGGAAAGTCCCTTCTCTCGCAAGTTTCAAATCTAAACTGAAATCTCATTTGTTCAATAGCATGTAAAAACTAGCATCTTTGAGCTCTTAAAGCGCAATAGAATATATTTAAATAATTGTTGCGCTTTATAAATCTTTATTATTATTATTATTAACTTATTGATTTCTTTTAAAGCCATTTTTCCCTGTATTAACTTACTTTTATTGCTACAAATTTTTGGTCGTCTCCCGCCCCTCGTCAGGTGTGTTTGCTGATTAAATATCCTGCTGAGATCGAAACACGTCAGGCCCTCCCAACTCCAAGCATCAAACAAAATTGGTTTCAAATGACTTTAAAAACTTTCTAGACTAGAGAATGAATACAGCAGATATCCTTTGACAACTGATTCCACAATGTTGGTGCTGCATGTGTGAAAGACATGTCCCTCATGTTTTCTTGCACAAAATGAACTATAATCATCAAATAACCACAAGGGAAACTGACTGGATTGTAAAGTCATTGAAAAGTGAACAAATTGACTGGAGCGGGATTCGAACCGGCCACCTCCTGTATGGTATTCAGGAGGTCGCCGGTTCGAATCCCGCTCTAGTCAATTTTTCTTTGTTCACATTTCAATGACAAAATGAACTAATTATAATCCTGTGTCTGGTCTCAGATGTTTTATTCTTTTCTAAAACTCCCAATTCTGCCGAAATGTTGCCCTCGATCAGACCAATACCTGTTTTGGGGGAATGTCAATTCCTATTTTCAGCACCAGTAAATCTTCTCATTTCATCTTGTTACCTTGAATGGCTTTTAGCCTTGTCATTGGCTAATTACCATTAATAAATCATTGCCAACCTGACAGCCCAATGCTGCAGCCATGCAGTACTGAATGCGTCACAAACAGCTCAACCTTATAATGTGTGCACTAAATTCCCCACTCAAAATAGAAGGCCTTTTCACACTACGTACAGTATACGGAAGCTTCATTTGACTTTCAAGTTTCCACGTTACTGATACAATCTATCTCAGAAATACAGAATGTTTTCATGGTAACATGGAATTCAATCAAGGAAACTTTGAATTCAATGTTAATGCATCTCCATAATACAGAAAGTTATCTCAGCAATACGGAATTTAATGGTAAGGTATCTCAGAAATACAGAATTCAATGATAGTTTATATCTCAGTAATACAGAATTCAATGATAAGTTATCTCAGTAACACGGAATTCCATTACAGAAAACACCTCACCTCTGTTTACCTACATTTGCATATCAGCGCGCATGCACCAGAAACCTAGCTGAATAAGTAGCCCACTCCGCGGCTCCGCGCCCACTGCATGTCCTCGTATATAAGCCCCAGTGACCCGAAGGATCGTCCTAGTTTTTTCAGCGACGCGTACTTTAGAAACCTTTATACTAGTTCTACATACTGTACTGTACAATACACACGGCATTCACGTTACTGTACACGTGTTGTGTTCGTTCAATAGTATATTACACATACACGCTTCAGCCAACAAAGCCAAAATGGCGGACACAGCCAAGACTCGTCAGAGACTTTCTAGCGTTTCCGCAAAATCTCCCTCCATCAAGCCCAAGTCTGACCGGCACAAGAATGTTCCCGTCTCTACCGTGATGCAGCCACCAGTAAAGCGTGCATGCAAAATAGAAACGGTTGCTTAACCGTGGACCGATTGCCAAACGGTTGTATTGCCAACCGATTAAAAGGCCCACACCAAACGATTCACGCCTGAACGCACTCAAAATTTCCCTCCTCCAGCCCTCTGCTGGCAGACAAAAGAGTGGCAAGTAAACAGTGTTTGTCATTGTTTGTGGATTTGCGGATTTGCTGGCAAAGGTTATACTACAGGGGATTAATGTCAGCTGGGTGATTGAAGCGAAGGAATTATCACGCCCCATTGTTAACTGACATCCCAGGCAAGGTTCATTCTTTTGTCCTTGATCCACGCAGCCTAAGTGGGGTGGCATCGGTTTGGACCTCCCCAAACGATCCTTACAAGCTTCCCAAACGATATGAATGACCGTTTGGGGAAACCGTTCCATGGTTGAGCTACCAGTTCTATTTTGCACACATGCCTAACGACGGAAGGAATCTCTCCGGGAACGAGCCCTCGGCCAACAAATTCCAGGGCCACAACCCGGCAAATCCCGCACACGTTCGGAAGTCTTCGAGAGCACATGCAGGCCGTGGAGGCCGACGTGCATGGAATAGTGGGTTGGCGGGGCCCGGCAATCGATGCTTTACAGCCATCCGAGCGCAAGGTTAGCCCCGCCAGGTCACAGAAGCAAGGGGCACCACCACCACCACTGCTACCACCACCTTCTTCGTTTTCATCATCGTCACATTCCGGCCATGATTTCTCAGCCACCTGGTCTCATCCTTCACCGCTCGCCACAGGCCCATCGCAGCATTTTCAGCCGCGTTTCCACCCGACATCCGGGTCTTTTTTCCCTAACAATCCTCACCAGTATGGCTACGAGTGTCCTTCCTTCCCACCGATGTTCCCAGGGAACTATTCATGGGAAAGTTCTCAGTATTTCTCCAGGAACTACAACGTTGTCCCGCGGGAAAGTGCTCCCTTTTCTCCACGCTGTTCAGCTGTTCACCGCATTCGCCCCGATCGGCCTACCGCCGGCGATGTTCGGCCAGATTTCTGGGCGCGTTCGCGCTCCTCGGATTGATCGTTCTCGGTCACCGCTGTCACACGGGGACCGACATCGCTCTACTTCTAGATCCCTGTCGCATGATTCTTTTTCTTCATTCCACTCTACTGAAGAAGATCACCTCACCTTTACTCAGCGGGCCAACTTGACGCATACAGAAGTGGGTAAGCTCCTTCAGTTTCCTTCTCCCCCCCCCCCCCCCCAACTGAGCCTGCCCGTCCATCCTTTCGCAGGGAAACCATTGCAACTAAGCTAAGCATGCCTCCTTTTCCTCTAGATAACACATGTGCAGACATTATGAGTGAGGCTTTTCGTCAGGTCCAGAGCAGGCTGTCTGTTCCACCTTTGAAATGTGGGGTTTCTAGCTTATTTGTCACCAGCCTGGCTGATTCCGAGAAATTCTTCTCGACTCCTACTCTCTCTTCTGAAGCCAAATATTTCCTCAGACGTGAGAACCCGCTGTCACAGAAGCACTTCCAAGATTCTGTAACCAGAGTTCTGGACCAGAGACTCTCGGCCTTAGACTCACGCCTGTGTCAAGGGGCCAAGATCTCATCCTTATCCCTTTTGCTTTCCGACGCTCTCGCTCGATGCTCAGGGGACCCATCCTTGGTTAATGCAGATTGCCTTCAGGAGATGTTCCTTTTCTTGACGATTGCCTTGGCTTTTGCCTACAGGGCTTCGCAATAGGGTCAGCTACCACCTCCCTCTTGCGTCGTTCGCTGGTCATCGACAAGCTGCCCCTCCCCTCACAAATTTTCACTTCATTTGGGAAAACACTCTCGACCTCACATAATGTAGGATTTATGTACATGAGAGATTTTGTTTTATTGTACTCCACTGTGTCTACCCAAAGGGACCGGGTTTTTCGGACAGACCATGTAGTTCCTCAGGGTTTGCACACTTGAAGACTGTGCAGACTCCATGCTGGTTGAGGCAACGTCTGAGTTCTTTGGAGACACCATCTACAGGATTCTTGCTCTACGCAACACTTGTACATGACGTTTGCATACAACTTGCTACTTACTCTAGCAATACCTGTTCATCAATATCCGTCATGTAACTTGTATATTTGCATTGTGTACTTGGCAGCCCACTCACTGCCAAATCAACACAAAACTCATTTTTTGTGATCAAATTTTACATACGTGTACATGTACATTTGCATCATGACATCTCAGCTTACATATTTCAGCTTCCCCATTAATTTCTTGTGCGCAACTTAGATAGATATACGTTTTATATCGGTGGGTCCATCTTTGCAACTCCTGTCTAATGTGAGTCAGCAGTCCTAAACCCATTGCACACAATACCATTTTAGCAAGGTTTTAATGACATTGACTAAAATTGCAGATCTGTTAATTAGTGTGAGGGGTATGAAAAGTATCCTTACCTTATTAACAAAAATCACCCTGGACCTCTGTTATTTTTAGGAGAGACCAAGTCTCCTAAAAAAAATTGCCTTGATGTTTGATAAAATGCAGAAAAACAAGGAATATTGTGCTCATGCTGCATGCAAAGAACAGGTCACACATGTTTTGTGTGTTGTGGTGCACAGTCGAGAAACACACAACTTTTCCAAGATGGCAATGTTTGACATGATTCTTACATTACTGCTTTAATTACTGACACATTGGTGACCTTTGACCCTTCCTGGGCAACTGCAAGCGCTGACTTCGCATGCCTGTAGCGTCGTCTGAAAGTTTGCAAAAAAATCGCAGGTGACAGACAACTGACGTCCATGTTCAAAGTTGAGCAATGCAATCGATGAAAAGGTGAATCAATATTCCCTAAGCAACATCTATCATAAACTACACACATATCGCTATTTCAAAAACAACAACTCACTCCATTTAACTCTTGCCTTGCAACTTGTACAGTACATGTATATTTGTATCTTTTCAAGCATGTATCATTTTGGGGCTGCATCTTGTAAATTTGCCTAGTACTTGCAGGTATCATTTTTCATATTGCTCCTAGATTGAGCAATTAAATGCTTGTCAATTAGTTTCAGATACGTCGGTATGAAATATGCTCATTACCAACACATTTAGTCAGCAGGAGGTCATGGGTTCAAATCTCACCTGAGTCAGCACATAATTTTTTTCATGCGCACTCAAAAAGCACTTTAGAAGTGTAGTGCTCATCTACATTCATGAAGGGTAATATAATAATAATTCTATCACCCGGATGAAAAAATCACTAATTAATAACAAGGTTATAGTCAGCTTCCTCCTTTTTCTGTCTCTGCTCTTATCTTGTATTTTGCATTTGGCTCTAGGTCACATTTGGATTAAGTAGATGTTACATCTTTCAAAGTCGGCATTTCTGTACAATTCCTGTGTCGGAAATTTGATTCTACATTGTCAATGTCATTCCAATTTGCATTAATCTGTACGATATCATTTAAGGAATATGAGTTTTATCCATAAATAGGCCTACTTCAGCCATCCTGCAACGGATTGTTTACTGCAATTATTTCATTATTAGTGTTGATCTTGTTTAAGAAAAGTCTCAAGACATTCTTGTTCTCCTGTTTCGAGTAATCTGGTCATTGTTTCAAGTATGTATTTATTGTTTCTTTTTTATAATTGAGCTGTGTGTAAAAGGTGTGCCTTGATGGATTTAGTGCTTTGACCATTATTTCACAGAATTGGAGGTTAGGATGACATTTTTAGAGCGACAGACCACATTAAGGCGACATTTTGGTGTCCGGTCAGATCACTCCTTTCTCGAACAACCATTTTTTGGGTGTGATCCAAAGGGACACTCCCTCATTTCTTGCATGTGACCTATACATTCCTAGATTAATTTTATAAAGGTTTGCAATACATTAAGGTTGAACATTTTCATCCTTTTGTTCCTTGCTTTAGAAATACAGTAGTGCTGTGCATTAAAAACGGATTTCTGGGCTCACGCTTAAAATTTAGCCATCCGGTTTCAAAATTTCAAAAAAGGTGTAACGAAACAAAAAATTTTAAAAGTTGACTGACGTTTGCCTAATGTTAAACAACCCAAAAAAGTGTATACTGTACAATACATACTTTAATTTCAGTCGTTTTGGGGTCCATTTTGCTAAGTAGAAACAAACTTTTCGCTTCCGAAAGCAACGATCGTACGAAGATGGCTCGGCCCATGTAGAAACATTATATCCAGAAAATTCCCCGATTGGTATCCGCGCGGCCGCGCCGCACCATTTAAAGCATACGAAGTGCACCAGCGAAGTACACAGTCGCGTATTCGCAATCAGGCAGGAAGTGCAAGCCTACATCATATGTACAACGTGTGTATTTGGTGCAGTCAATTCGCGCTCGGTACCGTGGGTTTCGGCCGGCTTCAATGCAGATTGTGCAGTAAGAAATGTGACATGTCACACTGAGAAAGTTATGAAGGATTCTGATTGAAAATTCTGTAAGGTTGCCGGCATCAAATCTTCACAAGATTCCTAAACATGCATGTAGATCGAGACCAGAAACTCATGTATACATTGCCGCAACAATCGTTGTAGCATGTTTTACACACACCGACATACAGCGTTATGCATCCATTGATCATGTACATTATCAACACGTGCCCAATATAGCGCTATCATTCATTTTTATAAATCGGAGCTCGGGAAATCGCTATTTTTTTCAAAGCGTTTTCCGGTTTTCAAAAGCTCCGAAAATGCACAGCACTAAAATACAGGTAGATTGATTTCATCCACACAAGTAATTGGCATTGCCAAGTTACCCTGCCCTTTTTTTCCTAGTAGACATTTTTGCTTATCCATAGAAATGCCACTTTGCAAAGGAAATATAGCCCTATATTAATGAATAACAAAGTTCCTTCCCTGGTGCAAGTGTTTTACATGGAAATTATTGCTTTTCGATCAACCAACTAGGCATTCACAGGGTTCAAATTTCGTGAAAGAAAAAGTAACTGGAGCATTTTACTAGACCTGAACATTTTTTACTAGACCTGTGGCATTCATGTACATAAGAAAACTGTAATTGTATTCAATGCTTTGTCAAAAATCAACAATTTAGGAACCATTTTGTGTGTGCAAGGAAAACAAAATCACTAGACAGCCGGGATAGTGCAGACCAACACTGAAGTCACTACACTCGTCCACGGTCTAGTGGATATTTTAAGGCCAAACATCCTGGCCTTCTTTGGGCCCCCTTCAATTACCTAGAAATTATTGCTTAAATGTGCTTGCCAAAAATGAAAGAACAACAATGAGAATCATGAACTCATGGACACTTCAACAATGAATGAAAACAATCAACAAAAGACTCTCTTAGAGGAAAATGAAGTCAACTAGGATTACATTATGTTTTATTAGAATGCAACCTCAATGGTAATTTTTTTAAAATAATTTTCCACAGATGAGCCGCAAAGATGTCACGTATTTTAAGAAGAGGCCATGGATACATACTACCTGAGGTAGGACTAACACTCTCTCTTACTTCATTTCCATGTTGTATTTTGAATGTGTTCTTTGCAGTGTCATGCCTCACAAGCCTGCACTTTGTTCAGTTCCTTCATGTTCTCTCATCGTGCCATTGTGCTCGACCAACTCGAGGAGATTGATTGATTCTCTGTGTGTGCATCTTCTGTACCGAAGCTGGTCAACTTGTACGCTGTTTAGTCAACTCGTACGCCGCTCAATAGACCGATCCAGTAGGCCACGCCCACCATAGCAACGGCCAAGCAACGACGCACACGCGCGCGCGTAACGTGTCACGATCGCCAACACGCGTTGCACGCCCATCACCGAAAGCACTTATCTCTATGGGACTCTGGTTTTGGAAAAGGTCACAAATGTACATTTCCTCTCTTACCAGGCCATCGAGAGTTAGAATTGCAATGGAAATATAAACACCATCAATTTGTAGCAGAAAGATACTGTACTTGTGAATTGTGCTGCACTTACAGAGGACGGTATTTATTGTTTTTCCAGTTCGTAAACGTAAACACCGCAGTAATCAATACCGCGATCTCCAGCATGAGATCACCAAAATGGCTGCTGCAATTGGTGATCAGATTTTCGCGGCTGTGATTGGTCAATGCAAAATGGGGCGGGGCTTACTGGATCGGTCTATTTGTATGCCAACCAACTCATATGCCAACCAACTTGCACACCGACCAAATCATACATCAACCAACTCATACGCCAACCAACTCGTATGCCATGTAATAATTAAAGATGTACCAGTAGTAAAATGGATAGAGAAATAGCGAGTCTTTCTATTTAAATAGTTTTCCTATACTTTCATAATAAAATCAACAGATTGAAGGATTTCTTATCCCGGAAAAAGGAGCACAAGGTTTCCAATTTTGAGCCTGCGCCAAAGACATTTTTGTAAAAAGGTAACATAATCTGTATTGGCGATGACGCATATGAGGCATATGCAATTGAAGCGATACGTGAACAGTGTGATGAGTGGGACATAACATGTACATAACGTACGCCTTCTACTACAACGGAAACCAGTTGCCCGGCGACGACTCTCCTTCTGCCTGTCATCAGTTTACGTGGGTAAAATTTGTTCATGTATTGTATCAATATATTGGACAAGGTACCACCGATGTGTAACTCCCCCTGGGAGAGGAGTTACACATGCGGATGAAATAGGATGAATTTCATATAAACACATGTACTTCCTATAGATATTCCTATTCCTATAGATATTCTAAAATTCATCAATAACACATTGGAAAACTCTCATCTGTTTTCACTACCTGTTTAACTATGTCTTTAAATGTTGCGGGTGGCCGTTATTTCTTCAGTAGACAGGGTTTTTATTCCACTGGGTCTACTGCATTCATCTTACCCAAATAGCATCTACCTATGCATACTAGTGTCATTAGTGAATCACTAAGTTTGATCAACTGGAGTGTGCCCTCTATTCCCACAATACCTAGCAGTACCAGGCCCTTAATCTCCCTTCTTTCTTTTAGCGCTAGAGCAATACGGACGTGTTTTTCACGATCTCAAATTTTTTCGAGTTTCCGTTTCCATCGCGGTGTTATAACGATCAACTGTGTTTAATAAAGACTTTGAGTTTTGAGTTAAAGGGATTGCATACGTTTGGTAATTTGAGCCTACTGTTTGTTTCAAACCAATATAATTGTATATATATACCATAAAACTAACCTGTGAAAGTTTCAATTCAAAAGGTGGTAGCGTTTTTGAGATTTTGGCGACAAACTAGAGCGGTTATTTCACGCCAGAGAACAGTTAGTCAATAGCTGAGAAGCGTTACGGCCATAACGGTTCTCAGATTCATAATTTTTGGAGATAAAAAGTGACATATTTTTCCATAACCGCGGTACTTCGAATTGAACGTTTCTCAATATGCATTATACTATCCAAAGCAGCTGTACTTCTCACCAATTTTATTGCCATAAATTTTCAGAGTCATTACCAAACGTATGCAATGCCTTTAAGCAGATCTGTACGATATCGGTCTGCTCCCGGGGGATAGGCGGTTGGGGTATCGCCTTTCTCGTTCCGGGCGTTCCGGGCCTCATCGAGGCCCCTGTCCGAGGAATGGAATTTTCTCGGTACGGAGCTAATATCATGCTATAGCTATCCCTAACCCCCTAAGCGTATGTGCGGGGTACCATGCTCAATCCAACCGAGTCCAACATTTGCTAAAAATGAGGTTACTGCTGAATCCAACAAATCCAACTCTGAAATTTAACTAGTGGCTGTTCTGCACTAGACTGCTGAATCCACCAAATCCAACTCATGGCCAAAAATGTGTGTACTGCTGAATCCTACAAATCCAACACTTGGCCAAAAATGAGACGACTGCTCAATCCAACATACCAACTTTACATATTGTAGAGTAACCTGCTCAATCCAACAAAGTGCAACAAGAATATCAACCATCTGTTTACTGCTCAATCCAACAGTGTCCAACAAGCAGTAAAAACAGTTGGAATATGTTGTACTGAGCAGGGTTATAAGCACACCGAACCTTACCGGGGAGAAATCAATTTCTTAGTGTTTTTAACACCGGTTGACGGGCCCGTAACAAATCCCAAGGGTCAACAAAGGTCGCTTGTAACACCTCCATACCCAGGGTGTAAGCTACCTCAGTTGTAGGCTACAGTGAGGCCCGGTACGGGAAAGGGATCCATTCCTCTCCCATAGGGGCACTAACTTAACGCGCTGAACAGACAGCGCTCGTCGAGCTCCTCTCCGCCTGGCCGCTACCTCGGTGACGTTGGGCATTCACCGTGGGTCGCGGTAAGTTTCCCGTAATGGAACTGCCTCACCCTGGCATGGCCCAGATGGGATCACGGGGGACACGTCCCCCCCCCCTTCCCCCCCATACCCACGTCCCTGCATACCGTAAAGTTCCATGTATACGGCGCACTTTTTTTCACCTCGGCAAAAATCAAAAGTTGGGGGTGCGCCGTATACATGGGTACAGCCAGTTTGCGGTCTCAAGAGTGTGGGTTGTGATCATTGCGCCGCGCCTAGTTAAAGCATGTGATGCACCGGCAGCAACGGTAACCAATTAGCACGATGTCTGACTGAAAATTGAGCAAATGATTCATGAAAAATACCATTTAAAAAATCTAATATTTCCGACTCTTGCGATTGGCCAAGGAAAACTGAAGTGCAAAAATCGATTAGGATTAGGACTAGAGACACCAAAAATAGCGTGCGAAAACACGGTTGGATGCCGTAATTGTGCACACAACGACGGGCGAGTGGACATGTGCATTTCCATTACAGTACATGCAAGCTCCGGGCCGTGACGGTCCGATCGTTGGACCATGGTCGGATGTACATGTCATGATTGTTCAATAAATTATCAAACCTGTGTCTGGAGTCATTATTTTAATCAGCAATAGTCACGTTTCCATTGGGAAATATCATTATCCTCATGGGTAAAAACGTCAAGTTCGCGACAGCGTTTTGCTGCAACGTGAACCGCCATTTTGATTTGTTTTATTGTAAGATGACAATGTGTAAAGCGCGCGCAGATCGTCTAGCCAATCACAAAATTCGCTCCGTTATTGCGGACTTAGGATGAACAATTTGAGGTGCATTGAGCCAACTCGTACGCCGCTAAACCCGTACGCCGAGTCGCCGACCAACTCGCCGTACGCAAATTACCAACTCGTACAATCGGGTCGGCGTGCGAGTTGGTCGGCGACTCGGCGTACGGTTGGTACGAGTTGCCAGCATTCGGCGGCCCGATGCGTACCACGTGTAAGTATTTCGTGCGAGGAAAATGCCGATATCTTTGGATCGAGTCAAACGTTATGATCATGATAGTTGGACACGCAGCGCTTGCAACATATTGTCCACTCACACAAAAAATACATGACTGGAATTGAGGCATACGGAACGGGAATGTACAATTGTCCGTTGAATACGTAGACTGCTGAGGAAGTCTACCATGGTGGAGATCGAATACTGTTTGCACGTGTGCACGACAGGATGTAGGCCGCGCCGCATGCTTAACGATAGTAGGCCTACATCATGTAGGCCTCCGTACTGCTTTCTGCGGCGTGGCTTGGCGCAGCGTTGTGTGACACTGACGCACTTCGGGTTGTTGCAAACTCGGGCAAAACATACCTGAAAGTTGTGAGTTGGATTGAGTAATTCATTGCTTTAATTTTTCTCGAATTTGAAATTCTCAATTGAAATACAAATCACAAATGAGCTGAGAAAAATTAGCGATGCAGTTTTCAAATTTGTTTGGTCATTCACGGCTGATTTTTTTTTCTGCCGGCTGATGTCAAAAGTTGGGGTGCGCCGTATACATGGGTGCGCCGTATACATGGCACTTTACGGTACATCATCCGGCAAGGGACCCACAGTCAAGAAGACAAGACCACGGTATACTGCGGGCAGCTCTAGGGCTAAGGCCCCAAAGAAAGGCAAGGCCCTGCCGGACAAACAACCACCCACCGGACCTCCCGGGATACTCGTTGGTCCGCAGACGGCCACCCATCACGAGCTACCAGCAGCGGACGCAGCTTGCCCCCCAGGACTATCACCCATAGCATCAGCCAGGGAAGAATCTTCTCATGGTAGTTGAGCCAAAGCCCACGGGACCGGCACAGGGTTACGACAATGAGGCTTTTCGACCCCCATCTGCCCTAACCGCACGGCTGTCACTTCCAGACACGCCCGGTGCGAGCATTCTAAATTTGGCTGGTTCATTATCCAGGGCGAACTCAAGCCAGTCCCCAGAGGGACTCAAGTCTGAGTACGGACAGTTATCGGGAACCCCGGCAGTGGATATTTCTCCGGCCAGCGACACCAGCCGCACCAGTAAAGCAAAGAAACATAATCAGAAGCGGAGCTCGTCGATTTCTTCGGACGAAGTTTCTGCCATTCATTGAGTATTGAAAGAAGGTTGCTGTCTTGAAAGAGGCAGATTTCAGAGCATCGCTGATAACTGGGCAACGTTGCTCTAGACCAGAGATGATGTATTCTCTCTCCTCTGAACCTCTTTTACATCTTTCACAGTCCTTGATAGACGGTTTGTCATATGTATCAAAGACGATGTCGACTCCTGTGGTGCGGAAAGACATCGTATGGATCAACAAAGCTGTTGACAGACCCTCATATGTCGGTGGTAAGTTTGGAGGAAGGGTATGGAGAAGAAAGTTTCCATCGATGATGACAGCATCAATACTTTTAGGAGAGGAACTGGGGACTTTGCTATCCAATATTTTCAGCAGGGCACTTTTGGGTGTTTTGGCCATTGTACCATTCCCGGCACACATGGAAAGAGGTACTGGCGTCAGCGGGTATGATAAAATATGTTCCAAGACAAGTTTTCTCTGTGACGCAAGAGCAGCAAGTTGACCCATCAAGTCTCGGGTGCATTTTAGCGCCGCGATCTTTTTGTCGACAGCCAGCTTATTTCGGACACATTTATCTTTGGAGCTGACTAGTTTGACTTTGGAGATTGGCCTTTTGAACTGCTTTGGGTCATGATGAAAAGAGGGTAATATTTGGGTTTTTCGGATGCTTGGATCTGCAATGCCTGCTCGGCTGTATTGAAGTCATAGCTCACTATTCCCAGGGATGTGAGTGGCCAAACACAAAAAAAATCTGAAAACACGAAGGAAAAAGCTGCAATTTAAAAGTTCCTATACTTTTGTACAGCTGCTAAGCTTGTTATTGGATGTTGTATGCTGAACATGACGATCTAATAGGAAGATTGTCAACATAGAACTTTGCATTGAATCCGATCCACATCAGGATATTTTGAGCCTGGAGTGCATGCCATGCTTATCAACATCTGGCAGATTCCACCCATCTACTATGGAGTAGCCAAAAACTGACATTTTTTTAACTTTCCTGTACGGTTCTAGTGGTTCCTCAATGACTTGAAACCTTCTTTTTCTTACTTTGTGCAATATAGGTCTATTAGCCAATGTCTGACTTGGGCAAAGTCGCTTTGATATAGGATCCCCATCGTGCCGTGTAGTGTATTCGTGACTGATAAGGTGCTTGTTAATTCATCAAAGTTATGGAATGCAACTCCCATTGTCATTCCAGGTACAGTGCCTTCCGTACAGGCTCTCTGCATGATAAATGAACCGAGTGATATCTCCAGTTCATCTACATTGCAGTAGTTGATACAATGCCCGAGCCTTTTGACTATAGTGACTAGTTGCTTACTACCAGTCATTGACTTCACAGCAATGCCCAATGTGATATGCTTTGGGGGCTTGACATGTCCCTTTCGGATTATGAAAAAGGCATCCTGGCTGAAAGAATCAGCACACCGCCTAACCCGATCGCTGTTAACATTATTTTGAAGGCGGTCCTCCATATAACATGTTGAAGAATACTGACAAAAGGTCAGCTGGTGATGCTGCATGTCTTTGCAAATCTTCCACCGTCGGTTGGTCTGCAGAGAAATTACTGTCCGGCATTTTTTTTTACTAATTGCCTAAGATGTGTAGGGGAGAAGTCAGACACAATGCAATGTGCGTCATCGGCAGTGTTGGACCCATACAGTATGACACTTAACTTCTGTCCTGTAGGGGATTGTACCTTAAGACGGCTTCCAAATTTATGTAGAAGTATTTTCATGAGATATTGTGCTGTTTCTACAGGAATCTCTTTCTGATTTAAAGCATATGTCACAATATTGCAAGTAGACAGAGGACAGTAGCTCTGGTCTTTTTCCTATAATCACCGAGTTCTCTACGTAAGAACTGATAGCTTCAATTTGACTTCTTCCTGATTGTTCATCCTGGTATTTTTCTTCTGACTTACCCTCTCTGCCGCAGCCATGTATTCTTTCCAGCAGGAATGAATGATATTTCACTTCCTTTGCCATGAAATCCACACTAACCACTTTCAAAAGGATTTTGCTGTCGGCTAGCTTCACTGTGGCTTCTTTAATTCTCATCTCTGCTTCTTTTGTTTTGCAGGCCCCTGTGTTTCCTGTACTTATTGCAAAAAAAAGCATGCCTTTGAAAATATGCCTGTGGATGTATATGGTCTAGATTCTTCTTCCAAACACAAATTAGGGTTTTTGGGACGGATTTGGAATTTTAATTCCCTCTTGGCTTACACATTCTGACACAGCTGTGACTTGTTTGTAACATTTTGAATGATAACCATCGGATTTGGTAGGTTCATTAATGAGTTAACAATTTTACAATACCTAGACTGCATAAACTTCTGCTTCATGGCCCTGACTTTCACAGATTGTTGTATTGCCGACATAGTTGTCGATTTCTTTTCATGATTGGGGGATGATTAGTGAATTGTAGGGCTGTCTCGAATACATCGAATATTCGAATATTCGATCATCACTCGAATATTCGAGTAGTATTTTGCCCGTTCGAATATTCGAGAAAAAATTAACGCGATGCCAAAAGCAGATTTTGTACCGCAAAATGCATTGAAGCCGGCCGTGATCCATGGTACCAAAGCCATCCACGATCTGCGGTACCGTCCGAGCGCTATTTTACCGTGCATGTGACATACACACATTGTACATTCGATGTGTACTGTGCACATGTACGTGTACATGTACGTGCAGGCCTCCTGCCGACCATGTGATTGAGACTTCCGCTGGTGCACGCTATGTGCTGTGTGAAGTTCTCGCTATTACGCACGCAGATACCAGTCATGCACGATGGCTGGCTAGGCTGCACGTGGTGTGCATGCATGATGCATGTAGCGTGCGTGCGATATGAATACAATCGTCGCTTTTGGAGGATTTTTTACCGTTCGTTTTTGGAATTAATTCGGTGAACTGAAAAGTGTGTTTCTTCTCACCGGCGCACCCAGGATTTTGTCTTAGGGGGGGCTCAAAGAAAATTTTCTCCCATATAAATCAACTAGGCCTACTATGTGTATGTAAATAATTTAGGGTTGTATTGTATGTATAATATTAATAATGATGGATCTTCCCATCATGAAATCAGATGTGGAGAGGCATAAACGCCAAGCTGGCAAGATTCAATCTCAATCGCACACCATCATGAATGTATCGTCTGTAATGGCAAACTGCACAAATCCATCAATTGTGATTCAGTAACTACAGACGACAATTTATATAGGCATTGTGAAATCAGCAGTCAGCCTGGGATTCCGAACTCGCACCAGTACCAGTGCAAGCCCTGCAGTCTAACTACTTGACCACGGTGCCATTGGTATAATAGGGGGCTCCTAATCCTTTTATTAATACATTATAAAACCTATTGATGTTGATTGAAAAAAGGGATTTACAGTCAAACATCTTTATACAGAGATGAGATTGTCAATATTGAACAGTTTGCAGATTGCATGTTTTTGCACCAATTATCTGAGATTCAAAAAATCTTATTCCAGACTGAACTAGAAGTTGGTATCATTATGCAGGCAATATGAACTTTTTAGTTTAGTACATCTTTGAAAATGGTCTGAAAAATCTCATTCCTGTTTTATAACAAGGTCTTTGGAGTTTACAAATTACCTCGTTGTAATAGGTACCAGTAACTTTTACCATCAGTAATGGAAAACAAAGACTGAGAAACAAGACTCAGGACCATATTTTTTCATAAGCAGGATCAGGGATCGACTGTATTTGTCACAAAATGTGCACTTTACTTGATAAATCTAGTGAGGCAATTAAAGTGAAAAGTCCAATCTACGATGTTTTAGTGCCATTCGATTGATGACTTCATCGATGTCCACATCTGTTGCTCTATGTATAGACATCAGTGCAAGGCCTGTCAGACGCTGGTTGCCCATGGTTGACCTCAAGTAGGATTTAAGGCGACGAAGGGTACTGAAGGTGCGCTCTGCAGTAGCTGAGGTAGCAGGGATGACTGCAAATATCGTGATAAGTGTGTGTATATTCGGATACAGGTCCGCCAATCCTGGTACTGAAGTCAGAGTCTCTGTAGGTGTAGATGGTACATTGCCGACGGCATTTTTCCACTGTGCACACCACATATCAAACTCGCCTCTCACTATGCTTTCAGATTGGATGTCTTGTGCGTACATTTGTACAATGTCCTGGAGTTGATTGAAGTTGGTATCATTGCAGTATGCAGGCAATATGTACTGTAGTTTAGCGCATCTTTCAAAATGGACTGAAAACCTTGTGCTGAGTTCACTGAGCAATTGATCAATGTAAATGTTAAACATTGATACCCTGAAGTATTCTTCAGCTGATTGAGATGGATGGTTTTCTCTGGCTGTTTGGCGAGATGCTGTCCGTGGTTTGCGTATGACGCCGTCTACTTCATCAGCCAACTTCGTCGCATCACTGAACAAGCGTCCAAACTCTTCTTCACTGTTTTCCCTCATTTGGTTGATGACCTGTTGCACATCACGCACAAGTCCCATGCATCCAACTAGGTCACATGTAGGTGACTGCAATTTCCTGGACAAGGGTAGGAGAACTCCGCTGAGCCGGTTTAGTATGGTTGTAGCCACGATAAACACTGAAAATCTGAGAGCAGTAAGCAACGTAGACGCTCTTTGCGATGATGACCTATCATCATTATGTGACACATAATCAAGGGCCTCCTCTATAGGGACGTATAGCTCATAGAAGACGTTAATAGCCTCGTGCCTTTCAACCCATCTTGTAGTGCACAGCTTCTTCAGACGGTTGTGTGACGACTGTGGGGCGGTCTTGGTGATGTAGTCACTTAGTAGGCTTTGTCTCTTGGCCGAAGAACCAAAAAACGAGCAAATCTCTTGAATGGTGCTGATCGTATTTAGTATAGTAGGTAAGTTACTTCCATGAGAGACAACCAGATTCAATACATGACTTGCACAATGTGTGTATACTGCAAGTGGGTTCTTCTCTCTTATGCATGCTTGGACTCCATTAAATTGCCCGCTCATAGCCGAAGCCCCATCATAACCTTGACCACGCATATTCATGGGATCCAGAGTTTTTTCATGGAGTATGTCAAGTATGCTTTTCGCAAGTCCGCGTCCTGTGAGATCATTCACTGTCACAAAAGTCAAAAACTTCTCACATACTTTGCCATCATTGACATATCTAACTGACAGGCTCATCTGTTCTTTTGTGGAACAGTCTGTTGTCTCATCCACCAATACACTGAAGTATTTTGCATCCTTCACTTCATCAACTATCTTTTCAGATATGATATCTCCAACGGTGTTGATGATCTCATTTTGTGTGTTCCAACTTGTGTACATGGCGTTGCCTCCGGCAGTTTCTATGTGCCTCTTCAGACAGTTGTCTCCGGCGTTGATGCGGAAACGAAGGGCTGCCCTGAAGTTTCCATCATTTTCCGTGCATGTGTTGGCGATACTGCCGCTGTCTCGGTGACCACGAAATGAAATTTCCTGCCTTCCCAAAAAGAGCACTGTTTCAATCATAGGTCTGATACGTTGTCTATTGGTTATTGTTTGTTGTTGTCTTGTGTTGTCAAGTTGGTTGTCAATGCTTGGTACCTTGTCGGTCACAACCTTGAGAAACATCTGACATGAATTGACAGCATCAGCATGATACTTGGCACTGCTGTGCTTGTTGAAGACTTCAATTGCGTCTTTGTATTTGTTAAAGGGAGTGCTCACTAAAGCTTTTAATCTTTGATTTCCGTGTGCTCCGGCAGATTCAGGGGCAAATATGAGACATTGTTTACAGAAAACACCCTTCTCTGCATCGCTATATGCCAACCAGTTGTATCGTTTTAGCCAGCTATGTTGAAATCGTCTCCTAGAATTTGTACACTGTGGGAAGTTGAATGAAGAATCAGGTACCCAGCAGTTTGTGATGAGGGCCAACTTTGTTTCATCGTCTAGCAATTTCCTCCCGTGCGTTTTACTGTAGTTTCCAATGTCGTATTTATTCGTAAAACTATTCACATCAGCTGTGGTAGACTCAATCTGTGTACTGCAGTCGCCTGATTTACCTTCACTGCTTCCATGCTGTGGGACGGACTTAAGGATGCTTGAGTCATCAGGGTTGAAAGGGTCATCAGGGGTGTCTTCAGAGCTACCTACTTTGCTCACTGGGGCAAAGCTTAATTTGGCTTGCTTCAGTTTCTTGGGTGGGGGCCCACTGGTGCTCATTATTCAATTTCTGAGGAAGTACAAATCAAACTTTTTGATTCAGAAATTTTATTTTAATGCCAGCCCTTAATTTGAATCTCGAACAAAGGGGCTTATAGTTGTAAACTTATTTATAAAAGATGGTTGTCAAATTGTTATAGGGACCATAGGTAATTATAATTATGTTTGACTTATTGCCACTCATCTGGGTTAGGCTGGTGCCCGCATGATGTCCCCAGAGTATTGCGGTATGTTGGTGTAATCTGTGTACAGTGCTGCAAAAACAGCCCACTGTACTTGCGATTGATTATACTTACCAAATCTATGGAGTCTGGATTGCAAAGCTATACTCGATCCTCCCTCTTGATGAAAATGAACTTGAGTGTAATCTGTCGGCAAGATGTTGCTTTAAATAAAAGCGAAGTGCGGACCTTGTTGAAGAGATCAAAATAAGATCTAAACCACAGCTTAGGCTCCGCCTAGACTGACTCCATCACCATTGCCAAACCGCAAGCACAAATCCAAAGCGGAGTCCAGGCTGGGGTTTGGATAAAGGCAAATTAGTTGTTCATTCAACGTCCGTACAGCTGAAGGTGTGGCAACAGCCAGCTTTTCATTACGGAGCGAAATTCAGGCGGGGTTTTCCCGAACCCGTCCAGAATCCAAATTTGCATATCGGATGGGCTAAAATCAATAGAATTTGGTTCGCCGGCATCATGAGGCCTATACTATAACATTTATAAAAAACCTCCTGAGAAATGGCCTAGCTTTGAGCAAGTCTGCAGTTTTCTATTTACAACATTCATAGAATTTACTACGGGTGAGGACGGGGATCCCGAGCAGACAGTGACGTGCCCAGGTTTCTCAACTTGCACAAGCTACAGGTCCATTGATCACTGCAATCCAAATAAATTTGAGTGACATAAGATGAAAAGAAATTTAACCTGCCGCGCGGCCGGGAAAAAAAATGCCCAATAAACATTTTGTGACACCCCCTCCCCTCATTCTCTCCCTTTCCACAGTTTAGGCTCCGCCTAGACTGCCTCCATCACCATTGCCAAACCGCAAGTACAAATCCAAAGCGGAGTCCAGGCTGGGGTTTGGATAAAGGCAAAGTTGTTCATTCAACGTCCGTACAGCTGAAGGTGTGGCAACAGCCAGCTTTTCATTACGGCGCGAAATTCAGGCGGGGTTTTCCCGAACCCGTCCAGAATCCAAATTTGCATATCGGATGGATTTAAATCAATAGGATTTGGTTCGCCGGCATATTTGAGCAACATAAGATGAAAAGAAATTTAACTTGCCGCGCGGCCGGGAAAAAAAACCGCCCAACAAACATTTTGTGACACCCCCTCCCCTCCCCCTCCTTCTCTTCCTTTCTCTCTCCCCCTATTTTTTTTTTCAGGGACCCTCTTGGGGGGGGCTCAAGCCCCCCGAGCCCCCCCCTTGGGTGCGCCACTGTTTCTTCTACTTGGCCAGATGGACAAAATAACCAAATTAAAGTAAGATTTAGGTGACCAGAAAAACGCGATTTACAGTACTATTTTATAAGACGGTACGGTCAGAATATGGGGATCTCGCAACGATACAACAATGCATACGGCCTATATAATGTGTTCGCTGTTGGTGCTCGAAGTCGGAAAAAAGATTGCGCTATTATTTTGCTTGGCCTGTCAATGGCGTGTTGGTAGAAGTAGCGGATAATATCATTCTGTAACTTATTAAAAATCTGCTAAATGGGCAGGGTGTTTTGATAGGATCTGTTCATGATCTGTAATTGTCTAGCACGCCTGGTGCGGCGCCCCGATAGCTACCAGCAGCCATTACGCAACGTACTTTCATATTTTTATTTTCTTATGTTTTACATTGAATTGCGTTTTTTTCGAATATTTGAATATTCGATCAATTTTTGTCTCGATTTGCGAATACTAAATTATTCGTAAATGGACAGCCCTAGTGAATTGGTGTCCTATGCAAGGGAGCAAAGCTTTTGTTAAAACATAATATAAGGATTCCCATGGACACAGTGCTTGAATACTGATGGCCCAACCGGCTATTATCATGTTACGATTAATTAAATGATCAATCAATAAAGAAAACATGAAATATAAATGATAGGATAAAGGATTATTATGAATTAATATCTCAATAGATGAATAAATGTAGGTAAAAAAGGTTAACAAAAACATAAATGTGATCATGTGAAAATAAATGAATGTCTTGAATATCATGTTGTATGTTTGGGGGGCATAGGTGGCAAGTGCGTTAGGTACTCGCCTCTAACCAATGTGGCCCGGGTTCGAATCCGGCCTGGGTCATATGTGAGTAGAGTTGTGCGTTGGTTCTCTCCTATGCTACGAGGGTTTTTCTCCTGGTGATCAGGTTTTCCTCCCTCCACAAAAATCAAACACTTTCGATCTCAGGCTGTACTCCGTGATCATAAATGGGTTGATGTGGCTTGCAGCCAAAGGCGCCCATGAAAGCCTGCTACTCGATTACGTTGAAGTCGCATCCTTCGCAATTCAGCACCCCAGCTGCCAGTAAGGATGATTAGCCTCCCAAATTATTATTATTATTATTATTATTATTATGCTATAGTATGCATATCACTCGAAGTGTCCGAAAAGCTTCCTCCTTGTCTCCTATCTGCTTGTGAATTCCTTCGCCTGAGATTGTCCACGATGGTGTGATGCGCATAGCACACAGCGACAGGTTTCAGACACGCCTGTGTCATTGTGCTCCGGATCTACGTTTTCAGCCTGCGAAGCGCTGAAAAACTCCGCTCGCATAAACTGGATGTCACTAGTCACACAAGCAACAATTTCAGAACAGTGAACTCGTGAAAACAGGGCCCGTACTTCGGCATGTATGTTCTGAAATGCTCTTTTTGCTTCATGCATTTTCACTGCATTTGTGGTTTGCTTGAACATACTCAGTTGAACAGAGAGCGTGCATGCCCTTGTCAAGTTCTGTATATCTTTCTGTCACAGTTTCTTGATGGGTGCTGATTTTGCATCTTCTCAAGTTCAACATACGTCTCGAGATCCTTGTTTGCAGGCACATTGAATCTTTCTTGTATTTCGTTGACAAGTCAATCAAGGAACGCGAAGTTATGCTGTCGGTAGAAGTCTTCAGGCTTTTCGTGATGGAATTTATTTCCTGCCCCACCTGCTCTCTGAGAGCACTTCTTCTTCCTTGGGACAGACAGTGGATCGGGATCGTAAGTTCCTGCCAAGGCCGAGGCTGCTCCGAATACATCTCGAAATTGTTCCTCTGTCCGCCACGATCAAAGTTGTTGCAAACAGATGTATGTTGCTTGTATCATACCTGCAAATGATCATGTGTAAATGTTCCATTCCAAAATATCACATAGGTCGAGAAAGGTCTCTGCAGCAATTTTGAATTACATTTGCCGAACCTGAATTGTTACAAATGAATCGTAATCATTTAATAGCATCACGAATCAATGAACATTCTGCCACTGAATGTTCTAGCACCAGATTCGCCATGTGAGAAGCGTAGTGGAAATGGAGTGCTAGTGGTTGTTTCAGCTTTACCCTTGCCTGGTATCCAGTATGCTTCCCTTTCATATTGGCTGCACCATCGTACGTTTGAGCTCTCAGGTTTTCCGGGTCCAACTCTAGATGCGTCATCACGTCGAAGATCATGTTTGCGATCGTTTCATTGCATGTATTAGGAATGTTATAGAGCCCCACAAAACTTCTTGAACATCAACATTTGAGTCCACATACTACTACTACTACTGGAAAGCATCGTGCATATAAGTGCACATGCTGCCTGACGCGACAGATTCCTCCAAATACCACAGTCTCGTGCTGCAACCTCTGCCTCTTCTACAGACCAACCCGAGATGTCTCTCTGGATGACCTCTCAACATGACCAGGCGACCAGGTTCTCGTTTACCATGAAATGGTTTCCAGTTGTGCAGTTGCTTTTGGATGCGATCCATGTCCATGCGTTGAAGATGACCAAACTATCAAATACGGCGTTTCCTGATGACTGCAGTCAGTTGGGGCTGCTTTGTTTTGGACCTAATGGTGTTGTTTGATATGTGTTGTGACCAGACCACCTTTATGATCTTGCGCTGAAAGCGCATGTCAAAGGCATCAAGTCTGCACTCATCTTTCTCAGTGAGAGTCCAGCATTCGGCTGCGTACAGGAGTGTAGAGAGAACACAAGCATTATAGAACTTCATTTTAGTGTTTTTTGAGTCCACATGTTGGAAGCAAATTGACTCTTGTTCCATGTCAGATATGTCTGTTGTTCCATCAACCATGATGGTAAATATGCCATTGTTACTGCTCTCTTTGCTACTTCCCTTCTCACAGTGTGTCCGAGAAGTTCAATCATCTCTTCTTCAGAAGTTGGGGAAGTAAATTTTGTTGTCAGCTTCAGGTATGAGTGTAGTTTGGGATCATTCTCACTGATCAACTTGAGAAGTTGATCCAGGTTGCCCTCACCTGCCACTTTGCATCTGAAGGGTAGTCCCTGGTGAAGCTGATATCTCAGTGAGTTGAACACCTTCAAAAGTGATACTACGTGCATCATCTTGATCATCCTTAACCTGTTTGTTCAAACAACTATCGTTTGAAGGCTTCTATCTTTGATGCCTTCAGCTAAGACATAGAATATCAAATTTTTGGTGCCCCTCGAATCGCTCTGTTGCCTTCTTCCAATTGCAGAATCCATCAGATATGAAGGCTGTATCTCTTTTTCTGGATAGTGCCAGGAGGCCCATGGCATCAGCTATAGCACAATCAAAACACACTACTCCACGAATGTCCAGTCTGTATTGAAGCCAAGGATATTGGCTGAACCACTTTTTCTGAAAGTTAAATCATCTGGGACTTTGTTTCCTTGGGTGGTATGTTTGCAGTCTTTTGGGTGGTTAGTTACATCTCTAAGAAAGAGATCATTTTCTTGAGTAGCGCTTGTCGTTGGCATACTTTCTTCATTCACACCCTTGTTGGGGGAAGGAGAAGGGGCATCACCTGTATGTACCTGTTCACAGTCTCTCCTTTCAAGATTTTCCTCTAACTTAGAAAGAACTTGTACTCTCATCCTCATCATCCTTCAATTTTTGATTTTGTTCTTTTCTGATGGAAGGTTGAAAAAGTTTGTGATTTTTGAGTATTTCTTGCGCTTTGCCTGTAGCAGTTAAGTTCTATTTGCTCTAGACTATACATAGAGTAGTAAAGTTTGGTTCTTGCATGCTCTAAGACTCTAGCACAGTACTCGGGACAGTACATGTTATGTGAAAAAAACATTCCCGGAATTCATGTGTTTTTGTCCATACATACTTCCGGCCTACATGGCGGAAACAAAAATTGTTTTATCTATTTCCTTTAACAGCGGCAGTCGTTAAAGGGGTTTACAGTCGAGCATTGACCTAGTTCCCCTTTTGAGGCGCGCGACTTTCTTCAAAGCATGGCGCCAGAATTAAACGGTGCATTTTATTATGCCCTCGCAAGAAGCTCATATCATCCAGAGCGAGATAAGCTCATTCTGTCTGTGGATTCCATATTGATAGCTTTGATAGTGTATATTAGGTGTCAACAAACAGACTCTATTTTTTGTAGAAATGTAATGAAATTTGACTGTCAGCGTCACATTGTCATTATCATTTTCCCATGGAGTTCATTGCTATTTTTTGTCTCTCCTGCTTATTAAAAATGTGGCACATCTCTTCGCTTTCTCGCATGATTCCCATAATTCTCTCTCACGCCTCACAAACTACCCACATCAAGAGAATCAATGTATAATAAGAACGAGAAGTGCGAACAAGTACAATTAATTGTCTTTCTACATTCCAAGCATGCTATTTTTTCATTATTTTGTTGGTACTTCAGATATTTTGTCGGTATTAAATGACATTCACCCTCGAAATATTGGGGGGATGATAATACACGCCATCACCCCACCTCAAATATTGGGGAGATATCTCCCCCCCCCCCCACCCCCCTTGGATCGACACCCATGATTGCCGACCATTGCTCCGGGTGGAATTTGCAAATTTGATGTGATTCATTGATTGCAGCATCGTCAAGATGTAAAATGCACTTCATTTGAGAACTACTGTCTTCTGCAGATGAAAGTAATGAAACCACTGCAAGTTAATACCTGCAAATTATCTATACGTTCATTTGAATTGTGTAATGTACATTATATAAGTGTAAATTGCAAAAATAAATCAAGAATCATAATTATATCAATTAAAGTACCAAGCCAGAAAATGTGATTTGTTGAAATTTACCTGTTGGCATATCTCCCTGGGGATTACTTGTCTCCAAGTGACACACGGTATCTTGCTCTGGTGGCAACGGTTGAAATGAGAAAAAAACTATAATTACATTAAAATCAACAAAATCACGCAATATAATCCAATACTGGATCAGATATCATCCCTTGCAAGTTTGCCTTTTGAAAATAAATATTATCTCAAATTCCGATTGGAATTGAAGATGTTGTAAAATGCACTCTCGTCATTTGAGGCTTTCAGGCTAATTACCTGACCTGACTGGCGGTCAACCGAGCTCCTCGCCCGCGTGACTCTGCAGAACTCTTGACCGACGTATGGCCGGGAGGCCGTACTACGCATGCCTCGTCGCCAGAACCAACGGCTAACAGAGCAAACCGGCAAATACTTGTATTAAGCCTAATTCATTTAATGTCTCTGGCTGTATTATAAGTTTATCATGTTACTTTTCCCATTATCTTTTGTATCTCGTCCAATCTCAGTAGTTATGTTGAATAAGATTGATTCCTTTCTTAATTGCAAAGAATAGTCTTTCCGTCTTGTTAATTGCTGGTTACTTTGCTTGTCTGTTCGTTATTCCTTTGCATATCATCACATAATAATTAGGTTCCATTACTTGCTGCCGTATGATGCGCCGTGCCTCACGGTCCGGCGCTCATCATACGTAACAGTAGCTACTCTATATAGTACAACGGGCAAGCTTCCAGCCTATGGGTCAAACAAGACAGCAGCAACGTGAGACACATACACACGGTTTTCTGGTACACACAAGACTGCCCCGTCGTCTCAGCAGGGCGGGCCACCTGACAACAACGACATGCCTGACTAGTGTATTCGGAACATTTGCATATCACTACATTCTTCCTGCTAATATTTTTATTCTGTTTAGTTTTATTTTTCCTTCGTTGAGGCTTTGTTCAGCTTCCTTGAGTTTCCTGTGAACTTTGAGGTTCACATTGTACTGATCTTCGTTGGCTTTGCGTTGAAATTTGTAATTGTCGGTGTGCATTTCCTCGATTTTGGCGACCTGCACTTGGCTCAGTGCTTTCTGGCTCTCGTTCAGAGACTGTTGAAAATTGCCAGGCCTACTGGAGATCAAATTATCCAATTTGGACAACAACTTGTTATCTGGCTGACTTTGTTGTCTATAAGCTCACCGGATCCATTTGGAAGATCCATTTGTATTCAACTTGAAGAGAAAAAATCCTGCGGTGCGGCTCTCAGACACAAAAGCGGATAATAAAATTTGGCACATTTTTAAACCAAAAAAGATGGAAATCCACTAAACTTAATGACAGGGCTCGACACTAATGATGCCTCGTACGCCCGGTGGCCACCAGAAATAGACATCGGGCCTCCGTTGTTTTTAGAACAATTATTACGGAGGCTCTATTGGGCAACCATTATAAAATAAAGCCTTGTTAATAAAAAGTAGAAACAATACTCCTTACGTATAATTTACATTGCTAACCTGCAACATTTGTAGCTTTTTGCAATGGCAAAAGCAGATGTCTTACAGCCAAAGTCCAAACAAAGCCAGCGATAGCCATGAGGTAACAAGCCCGCCGCTACTTTACCTGCACCGTGCATGCCACATACACACATTATATGGTCACGTATGTCTAGGCTTCCTGACGACACGATTGAGACTTTCGCTGATGCACTTTTGCTTTGAAAGTCTCCCGTGTGGATACCAGTCATGGACAATTTCTTCCTTGGCCACACTGTATGTCTGTGACGTGCACGATATCTGTTCCTTCTAGATCTTTCCTCCATGGTCTTTATACTGCTACTGTCGCTTTTGTGAAGAGTGTTTTCCAAAATGGACAAAATAATAGTGTAAAATTCAAGTATGCGATTTACGGTACTTTGGAAGGACGGTAAGAATGCAAACTTTCTTATGTTTTACATTGAAGTGAATTAAAATTAAAAGGAACAGTGGACACGTTTTTAAACAAATGATGCTGCAGTATAGGCAATTGATGACTTTATTTCAAACCCAACTTGGCTGAATTTTATTTTTATTTCTCAATATGTAATCTGTTCTGTTTTGTTCAGCCTATTTCAATCCATTGGATGAAAGCGTCTTTACCAATTCTCCTTGTGACCCAGGAACACAAGTATGTTAACATTGGATGGCCTGAGGCAGTAACACTTAGCTGTTACAATGTTTTCTGCCTTTGAAAAGACTCTTTCAGAAGGGACTGAAGTTACTGGAATGCATAGGAACTTTCTTGCCAGTTTGGGGACTAAAGGCTTTTTCACACTATCCAAAATCTCGGGGTTGGAACCGGATCGAACCCCTAAATGTTTTTGAACCCTTTTCACACTTGAACATTTTCAACCCGAGCCAACCCGGGGAGGACAGCCTAGCCGGATCGAAATCAACCCTGGTAGGGAGCAGAGTTGAAAATCTCAATCCGTTTAAAACTGCATTTTGCGCCGCGTGACTCGTGATCTGTGTTGTATGAGCCGGTTCACCATAAAGGAATTTGAATGTTGCATCTCTTCCGGTTCAAAAACTTGCCGGGCTGAAGCGGGGTGGATCTGGGTTGGTTTCAACACTGATCGAAAAAGAGATAATGTGATAAGGCCTTATGGGGTAGGTGTTAGCATTTTGCTTCCAGCAAATGGCGGGGTCATCGTTTAAACCAACTTGTAGAGATATCAAGAACCTCTCCAACTCATCGTCGTCAGCAGCAGTAGACTCTTCAGTGTCCCTACCATCGTGTGAACCTGGGGTTGTGTTGATACCACTCAGCAGGAATTCCATTGCAGATTCCTGTGTGTACGTTTTCTGCTTCTGTGGCAGAGGTAGTTCTTCAGAAGCCATGTTCCTGTACAGTTCACCAATGGTGTCCCTCGCTCTTTCCCGAACTGTACGTGCCACGAAGCACAGATCCTTATACCTAGGATCAAGGGTTGATGTGATGAGTGAAAGTGGAACAGAGTCGCTGATGTCATTGCAGAACCTGTAAAGGGTGAAAATACGTACATTGTTGTCAATTTTAATAAGGCCAATTTAAAAAATAATCGCGATATGGTCAGACAGAAAAGATAATAAATATTAGATAACTTGAAATGAATATGAAAGCAGTATACCTTTTTCTCAATATCTTCTCGGGTGGCTTTCTTGAATGCTGCGATGGGTGCCGAGTCATCCTCTTTCTCTTGCAGGTGACATAGAAGTCCACTCATGATGGGTCGCACTCAACTTGAACTTTTTTTCATAAGAGAAGCAAGTTGTTGCAATCTGCATAACAAATTAAACAAAATGCGGTGTGATAGCCAGTGCCCAATTTCATGAAATCCACTTATACAGCCTATTTTTGTGTTTACAGGCACTGCTACACGTGAAATCTATTTCATGAAATCCATATAAAGCAAGACTTTTCGGTATTAATAGCGAAGAATTTCTAGGCCGTGGTCAATTTCTGCTGACGCACTGTCGTATGCATTCTGCGGTCTGGAGAAATTCGTTTTAAGTTTCATTGAACTCCTTCCTTACCGTTACCAAAAAGAAAACTGATTTTGGGGTCGCTAAGCACCGTATATTAAAATGGGCCATCTCTGCTCCAAAACACGGGCCAACATCTTGTACGTGGAATTGCACCTTGTTTCACATTTCTGGATGACGCAGTGTTTGACAGTCTCCATGGTATCTTGCTTCATCTCAAGGGCCTTAGTGGCAATTATGCTTCTGTGAAAGTGGCCGACCAACCTGCTGACTGAAGCGACTGTGGTCTCAATGCTCTTGGATGCATGTAGACCTTTCTTGACTGAAAGTTGCAGGGTATGTGCAGCGCATCCGACATCCACAGCTTGTTGCAATTGCCCCAGCTTTCTCACATTACTCGCATCATCGTGAACCACAGCAACAACCTTGTCGTCTAATTGGCAATCCTGAATTACCCTACCAAGCTGTGCTGAAAGATTTCGGGAAGTATGCTGGTGGATGAGATCCCGGTCCTCTTCATCAAAGTCAACGCTGTTACTAGACGGACCTACAACAGGTGAGGTATCCAGGACCACGGTCTTGTTGGACCACTCAGAATCAATGTAATGTGCTGTAACGGTCATGCATCCTTCTTGACTCCGAGAGGTCCAACTGTCATGATGTCAAGGCAACCCACACTGTCTCCTCAAAATGTTGCATTTTTTTAAAAGTTTTCTTTTCGACGTACAGTTTCTGGAGATGAGAGGTGATGGCTTGTCGAGATGGAACAGAATATCCCGGTTCAAGGAAGTGTAAAAGGCCTTTGAAGCTACACCCATCCACGACACTATTAGGTAAGAGTGTCCTTCGCGATCATTTCAGCTATTGCTTGAGTCATTTCCTCTGCCCTCAGTGATGAGCACTGCTGGTGAGCGAAGAAACTGCTGAGTTGGGACTGGCTTGGGCCGGGAGTGGATGAATTGGACGAACTTGAAGTAGATGAGGCGGATGATCCAGGGTGTTTTTTCAAGTTGTTGTGGATTCCCCCGTATATTCTAATCGAGGCATTACAAATCATACATCGGACAGAACCCTCGTCACTTTATTTTTAAGTGTTGCTTTACTTGGCTTGGCGTACGAGGCATGGTGGCTATTTTACTAGAGTAGACCGGATGATACTGAAGTTAACAAATCAATGAATACTAAAATTATGTGGGTCTGTTTGCCGTCGCAGAATAGAATAGGCACACCCATGCCCGTGTACTGTATACATTGAATCCAACGTATCCGGAGACCAGAAACGAGTACCAGGAGTTCGAATTTCACTGCCTTTTGCCTATTTCCGAGGATAATGGTTTGCCAACTGAATACCTAATTTCCTCTTATCGAATATCATCAAGAAAAAAAGATAAAGTCACCATCAATCTGGCTCGCACTCACTCCGGCTATTGTTAATGACTTATTCTTTTAATTTCTGATGATTTCCAAAAAGCAGGCCCTACAACTCTGAAAAGGGCATACGGCATTACTTGTCTTTTATTCAAGTTCTGTGCATCCATTAAGAAAAAGATCTTTAACATTTTGACCATTCGACTTCGTTCCAGTATTAAGTACAGGTGTCACAGAACACTGCGATGCAACTGTGCAGCCCCTCCAAGAAGATCGTATTGGGCAGCTTTGCTTAGAGATATTCACTTAAAATTCTATTGAACTTGGCAGTGTGCAGCAAGCGGTCCACATGGCAGTGCGAGTCTATGAATTCAAGGTCGTCAAGACTGCTAGTTGTCTTAGATTTTGCCTCCGTGACAATCAGAAGGCGCTGTAGAGTTCGCCAGTGGAGAATCGACGATCCATGGGTTGGGGACATGAGATTTCTTTTACTTTCCCTCTGAAGACCTTGGAACTGGTCGTAGGCATCCCATACAGTGACTTCACCAGGGTTAAACGTTGAATTCTTGTCGTCCACAAAGCAAAGAAGTCACCTGCCATTCAAAGTGACCTGCAGGGAGCGGCAGATGGACTTGATGAACCTTTCCACTTGATCTACAGATCAGGATCATCAAGATCAGGAAGATGCCTACTCACAGAGAAGGTTCCATGGAGAAAACAGTGTCTACCAATTTCCGATCTCCGACATTCCCAGAATGTCATGAGGGGATACAGGAACCAATAATTCTCAGCACAAATGTGCTGCCGCACAACATGTCGTTTCAGTTTGTTTGTTAGGAATCCACATCCATGGGGGGCACAGTGACTTGGCAGGCTTATTGGTAGTAGCAGTCGGTTTGGGGGTCCCTCAATCTGGAGTCTCATCAGCAGCATCCAGTGGCAATGTCTCAGATAGTACCTCATCTTCCTTGCTGGCATCGCTCAATCTCGCTCAGGGTGTCTGGTAGTACCTCATCCGGAATCAGACCCTCCTTGTTGTACCTAGTCAGGGATGAAGTCTACTTCCTCTATTCTAACTACTGGTTATAAAAAAACTAAAATTATGGACAATTGTTATAATACATACATATTTAAAAGTGAACATATTTTTGTTTTGCACATAGAGGCTTATTCGGATACAAAACATGCGGGGCGTCGAACAATTCTACCACTCCTTGTTTTTTACTTAATTATAGATTGCATTATGTTTTATTTGAATGGAACCTCACATTAATATAAATCTTTCTTCCATTATTTCCACAGATGAGCAGCAAAGATGTCACACATTTTAAGAAGAGGCCATGGATACATACTACCTGAGGTAGGACTAACACTCTCTCTTACTTCATTTCCATGTTGTATTTTGAATGTGTTCTTTGCAGTGTCCTATTTGCACTTTGTTCAGTTCCTTCATGTACTCTGATTGTGCTATTTGCATATTAATCCCTGCTCCTTGCAGATTGCTCTCTGCATCATACTCCTGGCGTCGTTCTCCTTGCAACATGCCCTTTGCTTCAATCTCATTGCAGGTTTTTGCATCATACTCCTTGCATATTGCTCTTTGCGTCATAATCCTTGGATCTTGCTTGTTGCGTCATACTCCTTCCAGCTTACTATTTGTGTCATACTCCTTGTGGCTTGCTCTTTGCTTCATTCTCCTTGCAGGTTTTTGCATCATACTCCTTGCATATTGCTCTTTGCGTCATAATCCTTGGATCTTGCTTGTTGCGTCATACTCCTTCCAGCTTACTATTTGTGTCATACTCCTTGTGGCTTGCTCTTTGCTTCATTCTCCTTGCAGGTTTTTGCATCATACTCCTTGCATCTTGCTTGTTGTGTCATACTCCTTCCAGCTTACTATTTGTGTCATACTACTTGTGGCTTGCTCTTTGCTTCATTCTCCTTGCAGGTTTTTGCATCATACTCCTTGCATCTTGCTTGTTGTGTCATACTCCTTCCAGCTTACTATTTGTGTCATACTCCTTGTGGCTTGCTCTTTGCATCAGACTCCTTGCCCCTTACTCTCTGCATATTGCTCTTAGTGTCATAATCCTTGGATCTTGCTCATTGTGTCATACTCCTTGCAGCTTACTCTGCCGTCTTTCTTTCAATTAGCCTCTGCCGTCCTACTTTCCCTTAGCATCTGCCGTCTTACTCTCCCTTAGCCTCTGCCGTCTTACTTTCACTTAGCCTCTTCCGTCTTTCTCTCCCTTAGCCTCTGCCGTCTTACTTTCTCTTAGCCTCTGCCGTCTTTCTCTCCTTTAGCATCTGCCGTCTTACTTTCACTTATCCTATGCCGTCTTACTTCTACTTAGCCTGTGTCGTCAAACTCTCCCTTAGCATCTGCCGTCTTACTCTCACTTAGCAACTGACGTCCTACTCTCCATTAGAATATGCCGTCTTACTCTCCCTTAGCCTCTGCCAGCATACTCTCCCCTAGCCTCCCCCGTTCTACTCTCCCTTAGCCTCTATCCTCTTACTTTCACTTAGCCTCTGCTATCCTACTCAACGTTACCATCCGCCATATGACTCTTCCTTAACCTCTGCTGTCTTACTCTCCCTTACCCTCTGCGGTCTTACTCAAAAAGAGGCCAAGGATACATACTACCCTCCGAACCAGCTCAGCTCGCACGGGACCCCGCCAAACCAGCTCAGCTCGCACGGGACCCCGCCGAACCAGTGCTGAACTTCGACTCCAACATCATAGAGTGGGACATATCTTCATTCGGTGACATTGATTCTTCCAATGATTACAGTAGGATAATCCAACCCGTCCCACAGCCATCAACTCCCTCCGACCTCGCCTTGGTGCTAGCGAAGTTAGAAGAGGTGACGTCAGAGGTAAGGGAGCTCCGGCGCGAAGTCCGCGATCTTCGTGCCCAGATGTGCTATCGCTCGGCGCCCGTGAGAGAGAAACCAGGCCCAAGCCAAAGTACGCTGTCACTGACCATGTCGTTGGGGAAGTTCTCATCGGTGCACAGAACACGAGCACCCACATAATGGACAAGAACACATATGATGGAGTTTTTGGTCGGGTAAATAATCCTAAAGATTTTGTTGTATTAAAAAAAAAGTTAATGGCAGAGGTATTTTCGCAAGAAGAATTAGCAGAGTCAAATTGTCATGGGGGTGAGGTGTTTAATGGAAGATGTAAGATTGTCAAAAAGTGTTTGATGAAACACCCTGTGTTCGAGTCCATTTTGGCACAGGCCGCCATCGAATTCCCAGAGGCAATTTTCAGCGAAGCCCCACAGAAGTAGCTGCGTGATGCAGTCAATGCGAAGTGCAGGAAGATGTCGGCCAAGGTCAATGAAGGGAACAAATATTAATATTATTGGTCATTGCATTATTAGTTATTTCATTCAGAAGTCAATTTTTTTTATCAATATTCTTCCTACGAACAGTTTTTCGTTAAAGGTAGTATCATACTTTGGTTTTTGTCAAAGAAATACAGATTCACGGGCAAAAATATCAAGGACGATATAATAATACTTATCTGTGAAAATTTCAGTCCCATACGATGCCCACTTTTTGAGAAAACAGTGAAAAATAAAATGATTAAAATAATCACTCTGCAAGCTTAACAGATCAACTGTGTTTCGAGTTCATTCCTGTTAAATTCCTGTCTATGTTTATTCTTGTTTAGGCCCCCAAAAGACCCAGGTCCACTTATTCCACAATCCATCCCTCAGGGAAAATCCCGCAAAAGACCCCTTTTCCATGGAGACGAAATCCCAATTCTCAGCTGTATACATGTATTTAATGTAAACATTATCATACTAACCTGAAGGATTTTTCCTTTATAATTGAACACATGATATAATCAAATGAAATAACCTGACAGGTGAGGCCTACCATATCCCCGAAAAATCCAGGTCTCCTGAAAAAACAAAATCCTGATCCTCTCGTAACAAAATGTCTCCTGAAGAATCAAATCGCAGAAAAAATTTTGTGTTCCCTGAAAAAAATGAAATCTCGATCCTTTCGAAAAAAAATTTCCCCCTGAAAAATCAAATCCTACAAACGTATACCGATCCTAGCATAAAAAAAGTGTTCCCTGAAAAATCCAATCTCCGAAAAAAATGAATCCCCATCCTCTGGGGAAAAAAATACATGTATCCCCTGAAAAATCAAATCCACCCAAAATATACCAATCCTCCAGGTAAAGATCGTCGGCGGGATCGAGCGGCAATTAACATAACAATACTATGACCACAATGGAGACTGGAACGCGGTCAAGCCCGTTCCTCACGCTAGCGGACGGCCCCTATTGTTCAGAATTAAGTACCCCGTCCGGAACGGGAGGAACGTGGCCGGGCGCGTGTGAACGGTCAAAACATTTTTGGTGGCTCGCCTAAGGTAGAACACTCTCTCTTACTTATTTCCATGTTGCATTTTCTTTGTAATGTAATGGCCAGATCCATGACACATCTGATTGACGTAGGGCTTGCAATCAAATTGAATCTCAAGCAATGCGTGTGAATTAATTCAGGATCAACAAACAGGTCTGAATTCGCTGCCCCTCCCGCTCCATGTATCCTTCACCTTTCTCTCCTCTTTCTCCCCTATCAACTGCTGTCCTACTCTCCCTTGGCAAATGCCGTCTTACTTTTACGTAGTCTCTGCCGTCTTACTCTCTCTTTGCCTCTGCCGTCTTACTTTCACTTAGCCTCTGCCCTCCTACTCTCCCCTAGTATGTGCCGTCTTACTCTCCCTTAGCATCTGCCGTCTTAATCTCGCTTAACATCTTCCGTCTTACTCTCCCTTAGCATCTGCCGTCTTAATCTCGCTTAACATCTTCCGTCTTACTCTCACTTAGCCTCTGCCGTCTTATTCTCCCTTAGCATCTTCCGCGTTAATCTCCCTTAGCATCTTCCGTCTTACTCTCACTTAGCCTCTGCCGTCTTACTTTCACTTAGCCTCTTCTGTCCTACCCTCCCTTAGAAACTGCCATCATACTTTCACTTAGCCTCTGCTGTCCTACCCTCCCTTGGCAAATGCCGTCTTACTTTCACTTAGCCTCTGCCATCTTACTCTCAACTAGCCTCTGCTGTCCTACCCTCCCTTAGCAACTGCCATCTGACTTTCAATTTGCCTCTGCTGTCATACCCTCACTTGGCAAATGCTGTCTTACTTTCACTTAGCCTCTGCTGTCCTACCCTCCCTTAGCAACTGCCATCTTACTTGCACTTAACCTCTGCCATCTTACTTTCACTTAGCCTCTGTTGTCCTGCCCTTGCTTAGCAACTGCCGTCTTACTTTCACTTAGCCTCTGCCGTCTTACTTTCACTTAGCCTCTGCTGTCTTACTTTCACTTAGCCTCTACTGTCCTACCCTCCCTAGCCTCTGCCGTCTTACTTTCTACTATCCTCTGCCGTCTAACTTTCACTTAATAGCCTCTGTTGTCTTACTTCCACTTAGCCTCTGCTGTCCTACCCTCCATTAGCCTCTGCCGTCTTACTTTCGATTAGCCTCTGCAGTCTTACTTTCACTTAATAGCCTCTGTCGTCTTTCTTTCACTTAGCCTCTGTTGTCCTACCCTTCATAAGCAACTGCCGTCTTACTTTTACTTAGCCTCTGCCTTCCTGCTCTCCCCTAGCCTCTGCCGTCTTAATCTCACTTAGCCTTTGCTGTCTTACTCTCACTTAGCCTCTGCCATCATACTCTCACTTTGCCTCTGCTGTCCTACACTCCCTTAGCCTCTGCCATCTTACTCTCCCTTTAGCTTGTGCCGTCTTACTCTTCTTTGCATCTTCCGTCTTACTCTCACTTAGCCTATGCCCTCATATTCTCCCTTAGCATTTTCCGTCTTAATCTCCATTAGCATCTTCCGTCTTACTCTCACTAAGCCTCTGCAATCATACTTTCACTTAGCCTCTGCTGTCCTACCCTCCCTTGGCAAATGCCGTCTTTCTTTCACTTAGCAACTGCCGTCTTACTTTCACTTAGCCTCTGCTGTCTTACTTTCACTTAGCCTCTGTTTTCTTACACCCCTTACCCTCTGCCATCATACTTTCACTTAGCCTCTGCTGTCCTACCCTCCCTTAACCTCTGCAGTCTTATTTTTAATTAGACTTCTGCTGTCTAACTTTCACTTAATAGCCTGTCGTCTTACTTCCACTTAGCCTCTGCTGCCCTACCCCACATTAGCCTCTGCCGTCTTACTTCCTATTAGCCTCTGCCGTCTTACTTTCACTTTTTAGCCTCTGTCGTCTTTCTTTCACTTAGCCTCTGTTGTCCTACCCTTTCTAAGCAACTGCCGTCTTACTTTTACTTAGCCTCCGCTGTCCTGCTCTACCCTAGTCTCTGTCGTCTTAATCTCCCTTAGCATCTTCCGTCTTACTCTCACTTAGCCTCTGCCGTCTAACTCTCCCTTACCCTCTGCCGTCGTAATCTCCCTTAGCATCTTCCGTCTTAAGGCTGGTTTATACTCGCTGCGTTTACACACGCATATCGCACAGTGCGAATGTCGCATTGGATGTTCATTTTCTTTCAAGATATGAATTCTGATACGCAGCGATACTCTGCATTCGATAGCAACTGCCGTCATACTTTCACTAAGCCTCTGCTGTCCTACCCTCCCTTAGCAACTGCCGTCATACTTTCACTTAGCCTCTGCTGTCCTACCCTCCCTTAGCAACTGCCGTTATACTTTCACTTAGCCTCTGCTGTCCTACCCTCCCTTAGCAACTGCCGTCATACTTGCACTTAGCCCCTGCTGTCCTACCCTCCTTTGGCAAATGTCGTCTTACTTTCACTTAGCCTCTGTTGTCCTACCCTCCTTTGGCAAATGTCTTCTTTCTTTCACTTAGCCTCTGCCGTGTTACTTTCACTTAATAGCCTGTGTCGTCTTTTTTCACTTAGCCTCTGTTGTCCTACCCTTCCTAAGCAACTGCCGTCTTACTTTCTCTTAGCCTCTGCCGTCTTACTTTCACTTAGCCTCTGCTGTCTCACTCTCCCTTAGCCTCTATTATCTTACTTACACTTAGCATCTGCCGCCTTACTTTCACTTAATAGCTGTTGTCGTACTTTCACTTAGCATCTGACATCTTACTTTCACTTAATAGCTCTGTCGTCCTACTCTCCCTTACCCTCTGCCGTCTAACTCTCCATTACCTTCTGTCGTCTTACTTTCACTTAGCCTCTGCTGTCTTACTCTCCTTTATCCTCTGCCATCTAACTCTCCAATACCCTCTGCCGTCTTACTCTGCCTTAGCCTCTGCTGTCTTACTCTCCCTTGCCCTATGTCGTCTTAATTTCCCTTAGCCTCTGTCATCTTACCTGTCAGCTTACCCTCTGTCGTCTTACTTTCACTTAGCCTCTGCTGTCTTACTCTCCCTTATCCTCTGCCATCTAACTCTCCATTACCCTCTGCCGTCTTACTCTGCCTTAGCCTCTGCTGTCTTACTCTCCCTTGCCCTCTGCTGTCTTACTCTCCCTTACCCTCTGCTGTCTTACTCTCCCTTGCCCTATGTCGTCTTAATCTCCCTTACCCTCTGCTGTCTAACTCTCCATTACCTTCTGTCGTCTTACTTTCACTTAGCCTCTGCTGTCTTACTCTCCCTTATCCTCTGCTGTCTTACTCTCCCTTGCCCTATGTCGTCTTAATCTCCCTTACCCTCTGCCGTCTAACTCTCCATTACCTTCTGTCGTCTTACTTTCACTTAGCCTCTGCTGTCTTACTCTCCCTTATCCTCTGCTGTCTTACTCTCCCTTGCCCTATGTCGTCTTAATCTCCCTTAATAGCCTCTGTCGTCTTACTTTCACTTAGCATCTGCCACCTTACTTTTACTTTATAGCTCTGTGGTCTTACTTTCAAATAGTATCTGCCACCTTACTTTCAGTTAATAGCTCTGTCGTCTTACTATCCCTTAGCCTTTGTCATCTTATTCTCCCTTAGCCTCTGTCGTCTTACTTTCACTTAGCATCTGCCACCTTACTTTTACTTAATAGCTCTGTGGTCTTACTTTCAAATAGTATCTGCCACCTTACTTTCAGTTAATAGCTCTGTCGTCTTACTATCCCTTAGCCTTTGTCATCTTATTCTCCCTTAGCCTCTGTCGTCTTACTTTCACTTAGCATCTGCCACCTTACTTTTACTTAATAGCTCTGTGGTCTTACTTTCAAATAGTATCTGCCACCTTACTTTCATTTAATAGCTCTGTCGTCTTACTATCCCTTAGCCTCTGTCGTCTTACTCTCCCTTAGCCTCTGTCGTCTTACTCTCCATTACCCTCTGCCGTCTTACTCTGCCTTAGCCTCTGCTGTCTTACTCTCCCTTGCCCTATGTCGTCTTAATTTCCCTTAGCCTCTGTCAGCTTACCCTCTGTCGTCTTACTTTCACTTAGCCTCTGCTGTCATACTTTCACTTTATAGCCTCTGCCGTCTTACTATCACTTACCCTCTGCTGTCTTACTCTCCCTTACCCTCTGTCGACTTACTTTCACTTAGCCTCTGCTGTCATACTTTCACTTTATAGCCTCTACCGTCTTACTTTCACTTACCCTCTGTCGTCTTACTCTCCCTTACCCTCTGCCGTCTTACTTTCACTTAGCCTCTGCTGTCTTACTCTCCCTTACCCTCTGCCCTCTTACTCTCCCTTACCTTCTGTCGTCTTACTCTCCCTTACCCTCTGTCGTCTTACTCTCCCTTACCCTCTGCCGTCTTACTTTCACTTAGCCTCTGCTGTCTTACTCTCCCTTACCCTCTGCCCTCTTACTCTCCCTTACCCTCTGTCGTCTTACTCTCCCTTACCCTCTGCCGTCTTACTTTCACTTAGCCTCTGCCGTCTTACTCTCCCTTACCCTCTGTCGTCTTACTTTCACTTAGCCTCTGCTGTCATACTTTCACTTTATAGCCTCTGCTGTCATACTCTCCCTTAATAGCCTCTGCTGTCTCACTCTCCCTTACCCTCTGTCGTCTTACTCTCCCTTACCCTCTGCCGTCTTACTTTCACTTAGCCTCTGCCCTCTTACTCTCCCTTACCTTCTGTCGTCTTACTTTCACTTAGCCCCTGTGTTACTCTCCCGTACCCTCTGCCCTCTTACTCTCCCTTACCCTCTGCCGTCTTACTTTCACTTTGCATCTGCTGTCTTACTTTCACTTACCCTCTGTCGTCTTACTCTCGCTTATCCTCTGTCATCTTGCTCTCCCTTAGCCTCTATTGTCTTACTTACACTTAGCATCTGCCGCCTTACTTTCAGTTAATAGCTCTGTTGTCTTACTTTCACTTAGCATCTGACGTCTTGCTTTCACTTAATAGCTCTGCCGTCTTACTCTCCCTTACCCTCTGCCGTCTAACTCTCCATTACCTTCTGTCGTCTTACTTTCACTTAGCCTCTGCTGTCTTACTCTCCCTTATCCTCTGCTGTCTTACTCTCCCTTGCCCTATGTCGTCTTAATCTCCCTTAATAGCCTCTGTCGTCTTACTTTCACTTAGCATCTGCCACCTTACTTTTACTTTATAGCTCTGTGGTCTTACTTTCAAATAGTATCTGCCACCTTACTTTCAGTTAATAGCTCTGTCGTCTTACTCTCCCTTAGCCTTTTTGTCATCTTACTCTCCCTTACCCTCTGTCGTCTTACTTTCACTTAGCATCTGCCACCTTACTTTTACTTAATAGCTCTGTGGTCTTACTTTCAAATAGTATCTGCCACCTTACTTTCAGTTAATAGCTCTGTCGTCTTACTCTCCCTTAGCCTTTGTCATCTTACTTTCCCTCTCGTCTTACTCTCCCTTAGCCTTTTTGTCATCTTACTCTCCCTTACCCTCTGTCGTCTTACTTTCACTTAGCATCTGCCACCTTACTTTTACTTAATAGCTCTGTGGTCTTACTTTCAAATAGTATCTGCCACCTTACTTTCAGTTAATAGCTCTGTCGTCTTACTCTCCCTTAGCCTTTGTCATCTTACTTTCCCTCTCGTCTTACTCTCCCTTAGCCTTTTTCGTCTTACTCTACCTTAGCATCTAGCGCCTTACTTTCACTAATTAGCTCTGTCGTCTTACTTTCACTTATCCTCTGCCGTCTTACTCTGCCTTACCCTCTGCCGCCTTACTTTCCCTTAGCCTCTGCTGTCTTACTCTTTCCCTTTCCTTCTCATTCTCCTTTCCCACCCTCCACTCCCTTCGACTCCACTGTCCTTTTCCTTTCCCGTCTCATCTCGCTTTCCCTCAAATACCCCCTCCCTTTCTGAGGCAAATGACAAAAGACAAAAGGAGTTTTTTCATCATGGAGCATCATATTTTATTTCACAACTACAACTTTCCTGGTACAAAGAACAAAGGTTGGTGCATATTTAAATGGGTTGGTGGTGGTTTCAGTTGGTGGAGGTGGTGGTGGGAATACCGAAACACAATCATTGAAACACTCACATAATTTAACTCAAGCTCAATGAGAACAATAAGTCTGCATCCAAGCATGATGAAAACAATATGTCCACAACCATACACAACAAAAACAGTATGTTCCAACCCAAACAAGATAACAATATGTACCCACTCTAACACAAGAACAATACGCCCCCAATAAACAACTAGAACAATACGCCCCCAATAAACAACTAGAACAACACCCCCCCCCCCCCCAATAAACAACTAGAACAATACGCCCCCATGTAACAACTAGAACAATATGCCCCCATGCAACAACTGGAACAATACACCCCTAATATACAATTGGAACAATACGCCCCCACGCAACAACTAAAACAATATTCCCCCAATAAATAACTAGAACAATACGCCCCCAATAAACAACTGGAACAATACGCCCCCAATTAACAACTAGAACAACACCCCCTCATGCAACAACTAGAACAATACACCCCCAATATACAACTGGAACAATACGCCTCCCATGTTGTTGCATGGGGGCGTATTGTTATAGTTGTTGCATGGGGGCGTGTTGTTCTAGTTATTTATCGGGGGCGTATTGTTCTAGTTGTTGCATGGATAATGTTCTTGTTGTTGCATCGGTATTGGTCTAGTTGTAGCATAGGTAATGTTCTTGTTGTCGCATCGGTATTGGTCTAGTTGTAGCATAGGTAATGTTCTTGTTGTCGCATCGGTATTGGTCTAGTTGTAGCATAGGTAATGTTTTAGTTGTTGCATCGGTATTGGTCTAGTTGTAGCATAGGTAATGTTCTTGTTGTCGCATCGGTATTGGTCTAGTTGTAGCATAGGTAATGTTCTTGTTGTCGCATCGGTATTGGTCTAGTTGTAGCATAGGTAATGTTTTAGTTGTTGCTTATATAAGGGACATGGGGTAGACGGTTGGAAGGGCATGCAAAAGGAAAAAGACAGAAGGGATATACAATGGAAGAATGCACAATTTATTTCAAAAATAATCAAATACACAAGGTATAAACATTCAAATGTATTATAAAGCAATTGCACGATATGATATTTGTTTTAAAAGAAAAGCCCAAACATACATTTTCTGCTTCCATGCATAAGGCATATGTATTTTTCATGTCTTGTCATGTATTATGCTGCAAGCTCACTCCAATTAAAGTGTCCAAACGATCAATAACTCAGTTGTACCAATTAAGGAATTATTCTTGGAGCTGCTGGTTTTCAGAATCAATTCATGTTTAAATCTATCCAGAGTAAAAAATTCCCTCCAATTAGACATTCATATCTTATCAACAGTTGTATGCTAAATGATTATAGTCTATTATATTCGGAGAAGGTAGATCTCCAAAAGAGATCAGTAATATTTGATATGTGCTGAACAAGAAAAGGTACTTTTTATTTCTTATTTTGTATGGATTATGTTTAACTCCTTCGGAGGATTTTGATTATGTCGCAACTTAAGATTCATTTGACAGTATGAAGTGTTTATTCTGGAAAATAAAAGAAATTGATGAAAGGAAAATACATCCTATTTGATTGTGTGTTTTTTGTTGTTGTTCATTTTGATATAAATAGAGAAGAATGTTGGAAGGGGAGAGGCCGGTTAGACACCAGCCTCTACCCTAAAGGTAAGGAAAGAGAACAGTGAAAGGAAAAGGCTGGTGAAGGAGAAGGACTGCAAAGAGGGAAAGGAAAGTCAGACAGGAACAGGCTGGTGAAGGGGAAGGGAAAGACGGACGGGAACAGGCTGGTGAAGGGGAAGGGAAAGATAGACGGGAACAGGCTGGTGAGGGGACTGGAAAGACAGACGGGAACAGGCTGGTGAAGGGGAATGGAGAGACAGACGGGAACAGGCTGGTGAAGGGGAATGGAAAGACAGACGGGAACAGGCTGGTGAAGGGGGACGGGAAAGACAGACGGGAACAGGCTGGTGAAGGGGGAAGGAAAGACAGACGGGAACAGGCTGGTGAAGGGGGAAGGGACAGACAGACGGGAACAGGCTGGTGAAGGGGGAAGGGAAAGATAGACGAGAACAGGCTGGTGAAGGGGGAAAGGACAGACAGACGGGAACAGGCTGGTGAAGGGGGAAGGGAAAGATAGAAGAGAACAGGCTGGTGAAGGGGGAAGGGAAAGACAGGCGGGAACAGGCTGGTGAAGGGGGCAGGGAAAGACAGACGGGGACAGGCTGGTGAAGGGGGCAGGGAAAGACAGACGGGGACAGGCTGGTGAAGGGGGCAGGGAAAGACAGACGGGGACAGGCTGGTGAAGGGGAAAGGAAAGATAGACGGAAACAGGCTGGTGAAGGGGAAAGGAAAGATAGACGGAAACAGGCTGGTGAAGGGGAAAGAAAAGACAGATGGGAACAGGCTGGGGAAGGAAAAGACAGACGAGAACAGGCTGGTGAAGAAAAAGACAGACGGCAAGAGGCTGGTGAAGGGGAAGGGAAAGACAGATGGGAACATGCTGGTTAAGGGGAAGGGCTGCAAAGAGAGTCGGGAAAGACTACAAAGCACAAATTTAGCAGAGTAATGGCAAAGAAAATGATGTTGTGAGCTGTATACGACAGCCAATGTCATGGAAAGAAGCATGTCGGAGTAGTATAGATGTTTAATGCATGTGATATGTGAACATTTAGTAAACAAGAGAACGAAGACAGTTTTTAAACGCTGATGAGAACGTTCACTGAGCAATTTGAGCCAAAGAATGTCACATAATGGGTGACATGAATGCAATACATGAGACGGGTACAGAAGGAAGATGAATCAGTGGACCAGTTATTAACAGAGCTCTGACTCGTAGCGGAATCATGTGAATTTGGGTCTTTATGTGGTAGTCTGATTTAAGACAGAATAGTGATTGGAATCACGATTGATGCAGTTGAAGGAAGACTACTGCATATTACAGACATGTCACTCGACAAAGCAACTATGCCTTGTAGCAGAAGCATTTAGGAAACAGCTAGATAGCATAGGGCCCAGTGCCAGTGAAAACAAAGTTGTGCATGCTATGAAGGGAAGACTAGAACCAACAGCCATGACATCAGACATGCAAAAAACTGTCTAGTCTATGGCAAAGTATGGTAAACAGAATCATTTTGCAAACAATTTAATGTTTCAGTGAATCTTCAACAAAGAGTACATCCAGTAGATGAAGAGTAAGACAGTGTCTCATCAGGAAGTGAGTTCTACACGGATGCAGTACATGCCAATGGGACAGAACGGAGAGTAAATCTTAAGCTTCAAGAAAATAAGAAAGAAAAAACTGTAGGAAATCAAAAGCAAAGCAAACCATTGGGAAATGTACCATGGCATGTTGAGCAAAGAAAGAAATATCACAATGTCATGAGTTCCAAATCATAGATGAGAATGTAAATCCAGTGTTGGGACTTAAGCGTGCCACACCTGATAAAGCATGTTGAGAAACTGGAAAACAACCATCCGGAAATGGTTAGAGAAATACATAATGGGAGATTTTGGAGCTGGGTCTTCAAGATGACGCACGAAAACGCACAACAATGCACGCATGCTCAGAGATACCAAAAAGAGACTTCAGTCTGCTGCAGCCAACGTCTCGAAACTCTCCAAAATTAGATGTCTTAATGAAGGAAAACTTCCGGTTGAGCACAACATGAAATTGAAAAACAGATGCATAACCAGTTGTACACCCACCTAGAAAAGTGTACACAATGAGAACAAAATGTCAAGAACTAAAATGAATGGAAAAACTTGGTGTCATTGTCAAAGTATAAGAGCCAAGCCCATGGGTGAGTAACATGGCGACAGAAGTCAAACCTGAAAAAGATCCAAAAACCCTCTTAATGATGCAATACAGAGAGAGCAATACTCCATGAAAACCACAGAAAGAGAGGAGGTTGTAACAAGCCTGCCTCAAGCAAAGGTATTCACTACTTAAGATGCCGGTAGTGGGTAGCTGGCAGCTGCAACTTGACGAAGCAAGTTGAAAGTTGTGAACTTTACACAGTCCGTTTGGACGGTATCAAGTCAGCGCCTGAAATATTTCAGAAAGTAATGACACAAATGTTTGATGACATTGATGAAATAGAGGTCATCATGGATGACATCCTCATGTCAGAAACAGCATGATGAATGCCTTGAGAAAGCGCTTAAGCGGGCTTGTGAACAGAAGTTAAAGCTGAATCCAAAGAAATGTAAATTTGGAGCGAGCAAAGAAAAATACACTGGCCATACACTCATAGCAAAAGGGCTGAAAGCAGATGAGAACAAAGTCCGAACAAGGCAAGAAATGCACAAGTCACAAAATAAGAAAGAGATGCAGCAATTTCTGGGTAGGGTCAACTACCTAGAGAAGTTTGTGCCCAAGCAACATAACACGTCTTTTGAGACAGCTGTTATAGAAAAATGAAGAATGGCAGTGGCATACAGAGCATGACAAAAGCTTTGAAGAATTACAGCACCTAGTCACAGAAGAAACTGTGTTGCAGCACTTTGATGTGACAAAACCAGTCAGAGAGAACACAGACACATCCAGCATGGATGGGTGTGGGTGCAGTTGTGTTACAGAAGGGACACCCTGTAACATTCAACATTGAAAGCATTTACAGAAATTGAAACCAGATATTCACCGATAGAAACAGAACCAGCAGCAATAAGCGGACATCTGGGATAGTACATGAAAGTAATGTGGTCAAGTCAACGTGTCGCAATAGTTTGTAACAAATAAAAACATTGCAGTTATGTGATTTAGTCATTATTCTTAACATTTCAACCCCAATACAGGTGTGAAACATCTTTGGTTTAAAACTTGACAAGAGTAGATAGATAAAGAAGTATCAAGATTGAACATGGCAAAAGAGGTGTTGAGACCAGTCAAGACAGGCCTCGAAACTGCAGAGTGATTGATATAGGAAAATATTACCTAAATCGGATAATTTTTAAAATATATCACCAAGTGTCTTTAGCTTAAATGCGTAGATTTGCAATCTACTCTAAATGATAGAAAGTGCTAAGTGATTTTACAAGTAGCTTGCTTGCATCATCAACTGCAACGTAAATTGCTATAAGATCAAACATCAAATTGGAGGAATTTATAATGAAACGTTTGGAATACGCAAATAGATACCAAACAATCCAGAAAACATTCGCTAAGCAATAAAATGCTGTTTTGTACAGATCTGTCAGTGGTATGGAAAGCAAATCACGCATGCTATAGGAAACAGAAAATGTATGCCCTGGGCTACTCTTTGACCTGTGGTCAGGCAATGTACTGGCAATAGCATACCCAGACCTCTCTCCTTTGGGGGTCAAACTTGAGAACGGCATCCCTCTGATGCCGACTGGTGATTCAATGTTCAGTCACATTATTATTTCTCCACATGAACAAATGATGCAGCACAATGATCCTCTCTAAGCACTGCTTCTACTGATCCCATGGGAATATGAACATCCAAGACGGTAATCTCTGGTGATCTCAGCAGTCCCGTGATGATTAGGAGTTCAACATGAAGCAGAGTTTATACCGATTAGATCCAAGTCGGTTCTAGAGTCCGCAGTAAATTTCAAATCATTCACAACACCTCGAAGAGTCTTGAAAGAGTTCTTTGATCAACGATTTAGAGGTTTGATCAATGATTTAGAGTTCCCGCGATCAACGAGTTCAGTCAATGTTCATTTTCTCCAGTGGGGGTTCTCTGGTGACTTTTGCAGACTCATCTGATGATCATGCGTGGAGCCAGTAGCTGGTATGGTGTACAGTCTTGATGTCATCCTGCTGAATATCCCAGTACAGTCTGCATCAAGAGAGAATAATTATAACAAAAAATGTAAAAAAAAAAAAATACAACCATCATGTAATTGGCACCAGAAACTTTCTTCAAGAACAATGTTTCTTCAGAATGATGACGAGGATAGTAACTTCCAAAAACAAAAGTATGGGCAAATAAAAACAAGGATCAATTTCAACCCATGCATTTTTCATACTTATTTCCAAGTGCAACCACTAAATGTCATACTGCATTCCACTGGCCAACAACTTGTAATCAATTCTTTAAAGTCCAACTCAAAAGGTCGGAATGGTATTTTGAGTTTTTGTATTTTCTGGCAGGATATGGACTCAGGAATACACAAAAGTTCTTTTTTGACAAGTATTCCACTGGATATACTCTATAGAGGAGTTTTCATTCTCCCCTCAATCCGAAAAGCGCGAGGAGTGAGTTTGTAATGTAAACATGATGACGTCATTCTGGGACTTCCAACATTCACATTGTTATGGTGTTTCATTTGTGCCGTCAACGCATCACATTGTTTTGCCTTCACATTTGTTTTTTGGCGTCGCATTTTTTTGCCGATGAGCAGTTTCCAGCAGTTTATTACTTGTATCAATTTGTATTGTATTACATGTATTGTAAATGCGACGCCAAAAAAACAACAAACAAACAAATGTGACACGTTGACGGCACAAATGGAACACCGTACCATTGTGAATGAAGCAAGTCCCAGAATGACGTCATCGTGTTTATAAACTCACTCCTCGCGCTTTTCGGATTTCGGGCAAAGTGGGGGGAGAATGAAAACTCCTCTAAAGAGTGTATCCAGTGGAATACTTGTCAAAAATGAACTTTTGTGTATTCCTGAGTCCATATCCTGCCAGAAAATACAAAAACTCAAAATACCATTCCGACCTTTTGAGTTGGGCTTTAATAAAAGCAAAACATTCCTGCGAATAATGTTGCAAGTTTTGGCTATTTAAAGGAGACTGTTGAAACATTTATGTTGTCTTGGCCTTATCATCTAAGTACTAATCTCTGTCAAATCAGTCCAAAAGAACAAATGTAGGCAGTAAATAAACTGGGCAGATGAACAAGATAAACGATGTATGCAGATGATGGCACAAATGCAAACTTACTATTTTAGAAGGCTTCTATCAAGAAACTGCAGTTCATGTGAGTTGTGATAAAGGATTCACAAAGACACTGGCTACAGCAAGAAAGAAAGAAAAGGAACAAACAAGATTTAGCCATAAAATTGATGAACGCCAAATATTGCCATTAAAAGAAAACACTCAATTTGTTTACTACCTGGGCTGGGACAATTTAACAGCCAATTCCATGATTTGCATTGAATTTTGCTAACCAAATATATGAAATCCTTCTACTTTTTAACAATTTGGATTTGGGCTACTTTTTTGAATTGGACATCAAAAAACAAATTTCAACAAAACTCATCAGAACTGGTGTTCACATAAATGAGAAAAAATCAAATACCAAATTGGTTTCTGTCTCATGCACATTCATAGTTACGGCTGTTGCTTAAAACCAATCCTATACTGAGCCTTTGATCTTCAAGTATTTATGCAGGAGATACCTTTTAAAAACATGAAGGGCAAATGATTTCCTGCCTCTCTAAAAATGTACATTTTCCTCTTGCGAGAATTATCAATTTCATCTCACCCATTAGAAAATGTTTTGTTCCAACTATTAAAAAGAAGGTACCAATTTGGATTTGACAATAGACTCCATCCAAATGCACACATTACATTATTTTGTTCTATGCTAGAAATCCTTTTAATTCGTGGCATCTCTAACCCCCGTTTTAGACAGGCGTTCCAGCATCCAGCCGAACCAATTGAAAGGCAAGATTTGAATTAAGTACATAGGCAGTTCGATGTCTGAAACAATTAGTAGCGACCAGACGCGCCAGATGCCGAAAGATCGACTGCCTGGGTCGTTCAGAGTGGCGCTAGAGCGATGTTTCAAACATCGCTCTAGCCATAAGCCAAACTCAATGCAAATGTGTGCAAATGTACAGTGAACTGCACACATATCCATCATGCACACATGCAAAACGTTTGGGCCTGAAAATAATAACTACAGTAAACACCTGCCGGTTATACATCATAGGCCTTTGCCCAGGAATACAAAAAACAACAAATGAATGATTTTGAAGGCAAAGTCAAAGATGGGGTAGGCCTAAATAGTACCAAAAAAAATTATTACGGCTACAATGCCAGTCGTGACGGTTGTGTACAATTATAACAGTCAAGAAGCACATTATGCTTCAATGTCCATCCAAATCTATTAAGTTCGGTGTGACGCTGAAACGCCTGTCTGAAACGGGGGTAAGTTTTCAAATCATCACATGAGGAATCTCTTAAATCCAGTCCATTTTTGTTTCAGCAGAAAATCATTTGCCCTTGAGATGTGAACATAACATCGTAATATAACATAAGGAGACTTACCACTTATGAGATCCAGATGTCTGCTTTTTCCTGGTTAGATTTGTTTTAAACAGGGCCACCAACGAGAAGGTTCCAGGAAGCCAGCCCCAACAAGCTGTCCGGATTGTAGGGCCCATCGCTTGACGAGGGAATGCCCGCAGACATAAGGCCTCGCCATTGTCCGGTACGCCCCCTTGCGGGAGTACCCTTACCATCTATGCTTGCCGCCCTCCGTTGCCCGATGGCCGGAAGAGGACGTCCCAACGTTTGATCGACTAGTGATAGCAAGTCAGTGGATCCTATCCCCGGCCGAGGACCGCAGTTACATGCATCTTTGAAGATCGATCACTGCCCTATTAAAACGGCCGTTGGTAGGACCCACACCCCTTGGCGGTGTGCCCAGCCCCTTGACCACATTGTGCCGACTGCATAAGCCAAGGTCGCACATCTACGATCACAAACCTTAACTAAACTATCCCAATGTACCCAAAGATGTGTTTAATGCCCTAAAGGCAGATGCTATCAATTTAGCTTTATCTCTTAGCTCAAGCTTGTCTAGAAGTGAGACAATTTAGGACCCCATTCCCACATGAAAAGAGCAGTGTGCTCATCTATTCCCAGTTTTAGTTTGAAATTGTAATCTTTGAAAAAAAACTGTCAAAAAAAGGTCGGATCACCAGATTATATTATGCAATTATTAAAAGCAAGATTTCTCTCAAAAGAAAATGAAATTATCCGTCTAAAAGAAACTGTTAAAAAAAACTGCCAAAAAACCTGTAAAAAAACTGTTAAAAAAACTGTAAAAAAAATAAAAAAAAAAAAAAAAAAAACACTGTCAAAAAAAAAACACTTTCCCCAAAAAACTGTCATAAAAAAAACCTGTCAAAAAAAGGTCACATCACCAGATTATATTATACAATTATAAAGATTTTTCTCAAAGGAAAATAGAATTATCTGTCTAAAAAAACTGTCTACAAAAATCCAATGTGACTTAAAATTAATAAAACGTGTCAACATTACACATTCATAATACACATAAAAAATTGTATAACTTTCAAATCATAATAACAGTACAAAAACAAGATTTATACCAACATAAAACCATTTAAAAAGACAAATAATGTATAATACTAATGAGAAAAATGAAACTTGAACTACCTTGAGGCATGTAACCCTCCAAAGCGTGTGGGGGGGGGGGGGACTGGCATATTCACGACTCAATTTGAGTGCTCCTGGCTGCAAGAGAGGGTTAGTGAGACCTTAGTGAATATGGATGTCTTTGACCCCCACCATCCTTCGCATCTTAGCTGTTCAGCGGGTGCCACTGGCTGCAAGAGAAGGTTATTCCTACCTTGTGAACATGTACCCTCGGCCTCTACTTGACCTAAGCAACATCTTTTGCTTCACATCTTTGAAAAATAAAGAAAAGGCTTTAATCACAATATGAAGGCTGCATTTGTAAACAAACATCAAGGAAACCTTTATTGATACTTTTATTCATTGCAAAAGTGCTTCTGTGTTCATCAACTTCATTTTAATTTTATGAAACTAATGCAGAAACTAAATGTTTCATACATTTACAATTAAATATTAGTTTAATAGTCGGCTATTCAAAAACAACAATGCTGATTCTTTCAAAATGTTTGAAAAGATTTGGCAACAATTTAGTCTAATACAAATGACAAATAAATTCATTGCTTACAGATGCTAAGGGAGACACTTAGTGAAAGTAAGACGACAGAGGGTAAGGGAGAGTAAGACGACAAAGGCTAAGTGAAAGTAAGACGACAGAGGGTAAGGGAGAGTAAGACAGCAGAGGGTAAGGGAGAGTAAGACAGCAGAGGCTAAGGAAGAGTAAGACAGCAGAGGGTAAGAGAGAGTAAGACAGCAGAGGCTAAGTGAAAGTAAGAGGACGAAGGGTAAGGGACAGTAAGACGGCAGAGGGTAAGGGAGAGTAAGACGGCAGAGGGTAAGGGAGGGTAAGACAACAGAGGGTAAGGGAGAGTAAGACAACAGAGGGTAAGGGAGAGTAAGACGGCAGATGCTAAGGGAGAGTAAGACAACAGAGGGTAAAGGAGGGTAAGATGACAAAGAGTAAGTGAAAGTAAGATGGCAGAGGCTAAAGGAGAGTAAGACGGCAGAGGCTCAGTGAAGGTAAGAAAGCAGAGGCTAAGGGAGAGTAAAACGGCAGATGTTAATGGAGAGTAGGATAGCAGAGGCTAAGGAAGAGTAGGACGGTAGAGGCTAAGGGAGATTAGGACAGCAGTTGCTAAGTGAGAGTAAGATGGCAGAGGCAAAGGGAGAATAGGATGGCAGAGGCTAAGGGAGAGTAAAAAAGCAGATGCTAGGGGAGAGTAGGACGGCAGTTGCTAAGTGAGAGTAAGACGGCAGAGGCTAAGTGAAACTAAGACAGCAAAGACTAAGGGGGAGTAAGACGGCAGAGGCTAAATTAAAGTAAGGCAGCAGATGCTAAGGGAGAGTTAGACTGCAGAGGCCAAGTGAAAGTAAGACTGCAGATGTTAATGGAGAGTAGGAAAATAGAAGCTCAGTGAAAGTAAGAGGGCAGAGGCTAAGAGATAGTAAAATGGTAGAGGCTAAGGGAGGGAAGGACAGCAGTTGCTAAGTGAGAGTACGACAGCAGAGGCTAAGTGAAAGTAAGATGACAAAGGGTAAGGGAGAGTAAGACGGCAGAGGCTAAGGGAGAGTAAGACGGCAGAGGCTAAGGGAGAGTAAGACGGCAGAGGCTAAGGGAGAGTAAGACGGCAGAGGCTAACGGAGAGTAAGATGGCAGATGCTAAGTGAGAGTAAGACGGCAGAAGCTAAGTGAGAGTAAGATGGCAGAGGCTAAAGCCCTGTCCGAACTGGACTTTTTTGGGGCAAAGTAACCAAGACGCTGGGTACTTTAAACATTTTAAGTCCAGTGCGGACGTGTCAGGGAGTCTACCTCTCAGTTACTCTGCCCGAGCCGCGCAAGTATTTCTACCGGCCAAGTTCTTCCCGGGTAGAATGCCAGAGACACTTTACCCGAGACGAAAAGTCCAGTGGGGACAGTGCGAGTCGGGTACCCTCATGAGTATAGTTATTTCAGCTCGGTAAATCTTCCGTGCGTGCACGGTTAAGCTACCCGAGTCAAAAGTCCAAGTGCAGACACCGGTAAAATTTGCCCATATTTCATTTACCCATCGGCTCGGTTAAATCCCTGGAATAAAAAGTCCAGTGCGGACAGGACTTAAGTGAAAGTAAGACAGCAGAGGCTATTAAGTGAAAGTAAGACGGCAGATTCTAAGGGAGAGTAAGACAGCAGAGGCTAAGGGAGAGTAAAATGGCAGAGGCTAAGTGAAAGTAAGACGGCAGGTGCTAAGGGAGAGTAGGACGGCAGAGGCTAAGTGAAAATAAGATGGCGGCGACTAAGGGGAAAGTAAGACGGCAGAGGCTAAGTGAAAGGAAGACAGCAGATGCTAAGGTAGGGTACCACAGCAAAGGCTAAGTGAAAGTAAGACGGCAGATTCTAAGGGAGAGTTGGACGACACTGGCTAAGTGAATGTAAGACGACAGTTGATAAAGAAGAGTAGGACGGGAGAGGCAAAGTGAAAGTAAGAAGGCAGATTCTAAGGGAGATTAAGACGGTAGAGGCTAAGGGAGAGTTAGACAGCAGAGGCAAGGTGAAAGAAAGATGCACAGGCTTAGGATGAGTAAGATGGCAGAGGCTAAGTAAAAGTAAGAGGGGAGAGGCTAAGGGCGAGTAGGACGGCAGAGACTACGTGAACGTAAGACGGCAGAGGATAAGTAAAAGTAAGAAGGCAGAGGCTAAGGGAGAGTAAGACGGCAGATGCTAACGGAGAGTAGAACGACACACGCTAAGTGAAAGTGAGATGGCAGACTCTAAGGGAGAGTAGGACGGCAAAGGCTAAGTGAAATTATGGAGACAGAGGCAAAGGGAGAGTAAGACGGCAGAGGCTAAGTGAACGTAAGACGGCAGATGCTTAGTGAAAGTAAGATGGCAGAGGCTAAGTGAAAGTAAGAAAGCAGAGGCTAATGGAGAGTAAGACAGCAGATGTAAATGGAGAGTAGGATAGCAGAGGCTATTAAGTGAAAGTAAGAGGGCAGAGGTTAAGGGAGAATAGGATGGTAGAGGCTAAAGGAGGGTAGGACAGCAGTTGCTCAGTGAGAGTAATACGGCAGAGGCTAAGGGAAAGTAGAACGTCGGAAGCTAAGTGAAAGTATGACGGCAGGGGCTAACAGAGAGTAAGACGGCAGAGGCTAAGGGAGAGTAGGATGGCAGCTGTTAAAGCTGGACTCCAACGATTTCGAAAAATAAGATGTTCACATAAAATTGTGTTCACCTAGCTCCAATTTAGGTAAACATATCATTAACCCTCACTATTAGAAGTTTCTTGATGTGAATTTTAAGCCACTTTTTACCGTTCCGCATTCGCCAAGAAAAAGCAATTTTCTCTTGAATTTGTCGTTTTTATGTTGATTTACATATCATGAATATTCATGTTTTCCTCAAGTTGATGACGTAGAAGAGGGGATTCGCTTTCCTTATGAATATTTATACACAGTGTGTTACATATTATAAACCCACACGCAATACATGTACTCCCATCATTTCGTTAGTAAAATGGCTGAAAATGATACATACAGGAATACAGCATCGATGAATAATCAATGTACCAATTGGATAGTAAAGATCATTCGGGCAGTGATTCAGACAGTTTTAGCAAACAGAAACTGCATGTACACAAAACTCATTGGAAATCCCATACAACTCCCGAGCACCGAGGGGGTTCGTTCGTGGACCGTATCCCCTCGACTACGTCACAAATTGACACAAATTTAAATAGCGCCACCCACGGCCAGTTTGGGTAAATAGTCCTCAGAATTTACAATTATCATCAAATTTTACTTCCAATATTACCAAATAATAAACAAAAACCAGCCCCGTTGTATATTATGAGAAAGTTCTAATATGCCCTATAAACGAGGATTTGTATTTGTTTCATTTTTTTAACAATCGTTATTCTCCATCTTTAAGGGAGGGTAGGAGAGCAGAGCCTAAGTGAAAGTAAGACGGAAGAGGCTAAGTGAAAGTAAGACGGCAGAGGCTAAAGGAGAGTAAGACGGCAGAGGCTAAGTGACAGTAAGATGGCAGAGGCTTAGGGAGAGTAAGACGGCAGAGGCTAAGTGACAGTAAGACGGTAGATGAAAAGGGAGAGTAGGACGGCAGAGGCTAGGGGAGAAAGAGGAGAGAAAGGTGAAGGATGCATGGAGCGGGAGGGGTAGCGAACTCAAACCTGGTTGCAGATCCTGATTAAATTCACATGCATTGCTTCAGATTCAACTTGATTGCAAGCCCTATGCAATCAGATGTGTCATGGATCTGGCCACTACATTGCAAAGAAAATGCAACATGGAAATGAAGTAAGAGAGAGTGTTAGTCCTACCTTAGGTAGTATGTATCCTTGGTCTCTTCTTGAATTGCGTGACATCTTTGATGCTCATCTATGAAAATAATGGGAACAAATAATTACTGGTAAAGTAAGTTTGCATTTTGGTACAAAAATTATGCAATTTAAGATGATGACGGCAAATGCTAAGGGAGAATAAGACGGCAGAGGCTAAGTGAAAGTAAGAGAGCAGATGCTAAGGGAGAGTAAGACGGCAGAGCCTAAGTGAAAGTATGACGGCAGTTCCTAAGGGAGGGTACGAATGCAGAGGCTAAGTGAAAGTAGGACGGTAGAGGCTAAGGGAGGGTAGGACAACAGAGGCTTAGTGAAAATAAGACGGCAGATGCTAAGGGAGAGTAGGACGGCAGAGGATAAGTAGAAGTAAAACAGCAGATGCTAAGGTAGGGTACGACAGAAGAGGCTAACTGAACGTAAGACAGCAGATTCTAAGGGAGAGTAGGACGACACAGGCTAAGTGCAAGTAAGACGGCAGTTGATTAAGGAGAGTAGGATGGCAGAGGCCAAGTGAAAGTAAGACAGCAGAGGCTAAATAAAAGTAAGACGGCAGTTGCTAAGGGAGAATAGGACGGCAGAGGCTAAGTGAAAGAAAAAAGGCTGAGGCTAAGTGAGAGTAAGACGGCAGAGGCTAAGGGAAAGTAGGATGGCGGAGGCGAAGTGAAAGTATGACAGCAGGGGATAACGGAGAGTAAGGTGGCAGAGGCTAAGGGAGAGTAGGATGGCAGTTGTTAAGGGAGGGTAGGAGAGCAGAGCCTAATTGAAAGTAAGACGGAAGAGGCTAAATGAAAGTAATACGGCAGATGCTAAGGGAGAGTAGAACAGCAGAGGCTAAGTGAAACTAAGATGGCAGATGCTAAAGGAGAGTTAGATGGCAGAGACTAAGTAAAAGTAAGATGGCAGAGGCTAAGCAAGAGTAAGACGGCAGAGGCTAAGTGGCAGTAAGATGGCAGAGACTAAGGGAGAGTAAGACAGCAGAGACTAAGTGAAAGAAAGATGGCAGAGGCTAAAGCGAGAGTTAGACGTCAGAGGCTAAGTGACAGTAAGATGGCAGAGACTAAGGGAGAGTAAGACAGCAGAGACTAAGTGAACGTAAGACGGAACGTGCTAAGCGAAAGTAAGACGACATAGGCCAAGGGAGAGTAAGACGGCAGAGGCTAAGGGAGAGTAAGACAGCAGATACTAAGGGAGAGTAGGACGGCAAATGCTAAGGGAGAGTGAGACAGCAGAGACTAAGGGAGAATAAGACGGCAGAGGCTAAGTGAAAGTAAGACGGCAGTTGCTAAGGGAGAGTAGGACGGCAGAGGCTAAGTTAACGTAAGACGGCAGTTGCTAAGGGAGAGTAGGACAGCAGAGGCTAAGTGAAACTAAGATGGCAGGTGCTAAAGGAGAGTTAGTTGGCAGAGACTAAGTAAAAGTAAGACGGCAGAGGCTAAGGGAGAGTAAGACGGCAGAGGCTAAGTGACAGTAAGATGGCAGAGACTAAGGGAGAGTAAGACAGCAGAGACTAAGTGAACGTAAGACGGCACGTGCTAAGCGAAAGTAAGACGACATAGGCCAAGGGAGAGTAAGACGGCAGAGGCCAAGGGAGAGTAAGACAACAGATGCTAAGGGAGAATAAGACGGCAGAGGCTAAGTGAAAGTAAGACGGCAGTTGCTAAGGGAGAGTAGGACGGCAGAGGCTACGTGAATGTAAGACGGCAGAGGATAAGTAAAAGTAAGACGGCAGAGGCTAAGGGAGAGTAAGACGGCAGATGCTAACAGAGAGTGGAACGGCAGAGGGTAAGTGAAAGTAAGATGACAGATGCAAAGAGAAAGTTAGACGACACAGGCTAAGTGAAAGTGAGATGGCAGACTCTAAGGGAGAGTAAGACGGCAGAGGCTAAGTGAACGTAAGACGGCAGATGCTAAGTGAAAGTAAGATGGCAGAGGCTAAGTGAAAGTAAGAAAGCAGAGGCTAAGGGAGAGTAAGACAGCAGATGTAAATGAAGAGTGGGATAGCAGAGGCTATTAAGTGAAAGTAAGAGGGCAGAGGTTAAGGGAGAATAGGATGGTAGAGGCTAAAGGAGGGTAGGACATCAGTTCCTAAGTGAGAGTAAGACGTCAGAGGCTAAGGGAAAGTAGGACGGCGGAGGCTAAGTGAAAGTATGTGAAGCCTTATTGGAAGCCAGGCCTGCATATGGTAGGATGCCGATCTTGGTATCGGTTCCAACTTGGTTCGGTTATGATTTCTCCGTAACAGGATGTTTTCGTTCCGAGGTGTGTAGCCGTTGGATCGTAACACCGACTTGATGTGAGACAACTCGTGTTCGAGGCTTTGGTTGTCACATAAAGTGTGTGCCCTTTCGACTAGAGTCCGGTTTACAGATGCTTTAACTGATGGAGGATGAAATGACCGCGCATTGAGGTATCGGTCAGTGTGTGTCGGTTTCCTATAGACCGTGTGTCCTAGGGAACCATCACTCCTCCTTGTTATGTGGGTGTTGGCGGTTCAGGTGTTCCAGGCACTCATTGAGTTTGGATCTGATCTGATCCATGATCTACTACATACATGTGTGTCCTCGACATACTTCCAATGGAGAGACAGCTTTTACAAGCAAACTGTTGGTACACCGATGGGATCCCCTATATCCCCAGTCCTTGCCAATATTTTCATGGAAGACTTCGAACAAACAGCTATTCAAACTTCAAGTTTGAAACCGAAACTCTGGCTTCGATATGTCGATGATACTTTCATCATCTGGTCACATGGCAATAACAAACTCAATGAGTTCCTGGAACACCTGAACCGCCAACACCCACAAATCCAATTTACCATGGAAACAGAGACATCAGGAAAAAAACCATTCCTGGATGTTTTGATAACAAGGAGGAGTGATGGTTCCCTAGGACACATGGTCTATAGGAAACCGACACACACTGACCGATACCTCAATGCGCGGTTATTTCATCCTCCATCAGTTAAAGCATCTGTAAACTGGACTCTAGTCGTAAGGGCACACACGATATGTGACAACCAAAGCCTCAAACGCGAGTTGTCTCACATCAAGTCGGTGTTACGATCCAACGGCTACACACCTCGGAACCGAAAACATCCTGTCACAGAGAAATCATTACCGAACCAAGTTGGAACTGATACCAAGATCGCCATCATACTATATGCAGGCCTGGCTTCCCATAAGATCAAGAAAATCCTTAAACAAGCCGATATAAAGGTTTTCTACAGAAGCAGCAAGAAACTGGAATCCTCACTTAACACCCATAAAGACAAACAAGATTCCAACATGAAGGCAGGCGTGTACCGAATTCCATGCTCATGTGGCAAAGTATATATTGGTGAGACAGGACGGGATTTCAATAATAGGCTCAAGTAACATAGAGCACACGGCAGGCAAGGCGAATTGGACAAATTGGCCATTATCAAACACTCAACCACTGCAGACCATGTAATTGAATGGCAACATGCTTCCCTCATAGTGAAAGAATCTAATTGGCACACTCGGCGCATCAGAGAAGCCATAGAGATACACAAGCATGATCATGTCCCACAGGACATTGGTCTCTTTCTGAGTAACATTTGGCACCCTATCCTCCCACACATCCAAAGCCATGTCCAGCCTACTACTGACACACCTGACCGAACAGGCAATCCTCACTCACACAATACGCCCCAGCGAGCAGCCACTGGATCCACACATGCTCCAGTGAGCACCAATCAGAAAAGCCCTTCCACACATCGGATCCTCTCACACCCCAGTGAGCACCAATCACAAAGCTCCTCCACAGAACAGAATCCCAAGGAATCAGATATAAGGACCTCACATGTACATCCCTCATTTCAATCGTCTCCTGATGAGGACTAGAGCAGACTAGTCGAAACGTTGAGACCTATTGCGAGAAGTGCGAACGATATAGAAGTGCGAAAGTACGAACAATAATTACATGGTGTTTCCGCAAACCGATCCACAAATAATTACTGGTAAAGTAAGTTTGCATTTTTGAGCAGACTAGTCGAAACGTTGAGACCTATTGCGAGAAGTGCGAACGATATAGAAGTGCGAAAGTACGAACAATAATTACATGGTGTTTCCGCAAACCGATCCACAAATAATTACTGGTAAAGTAAGTTTGCATTTTGATAAAAAAAAAAGGCTCAATTTAAGATGATGACGGAAAATGCTAAGGGAGAATAAGACGGCTGAGGCTAAGTGAAAGTAAGACAGCAGATTCTAAGGGAAAGTAGGACGACACAGGCTAAGTGAAAGTAAGACGGCAGTTGATAAAGGAGAGTAGGAAAGCAGAGGCTAAGTGAAAGAAAGAAGGCAGATGCTAAGGGAGAGTAAGAGGGAAGAGGCTAAGTGACAGTAAGACGGCAGATGCTAAGTGAAAGTAAGACAGCAGATTCTAAGGGAAAGTAGGACGACACAGGCTAAGTGAAAGTAAGACGGCAGTTGATAAAGGAGAGTAGGACGGCAGAGGCTAAGTGAAAGAAAGAAGGCAGATGCTAAGGGAGAGTAAGAGGGAAGAGGCTAAGTGAACATAAGACGGCAGATGCTAAGTGAAAGTAAGACGCAGAGGCTAAGGGAGAGTAAGACGGCAGAGGCTAAGTGAAGTAAGACAGCAGTTGCTAAGAGAGGGTAGGACAGCAGAGGCTAAGTGAAAGTACGACGGCAAAGGCTAAGGGAGGGTAGGACATCAGAGGCTAAGTGAAAGTATGACGGTAGATGCTAAGGGAGAGTAAGACGGTAGAGGCTAAGGAAAAGTAAGACGGCAGAGGCTAAGGGAGAGTAGGATGGCAGAGGCTTAGTGAAAGTAAGAGGGCAGAGGCTAAGGGAGAGTAAGACGGCAGAGGCTAAGTGAAAGTATGACGGTAGATGCTTAGTGAGAGTAAAGATGGCAGAGGCTAAGGGAGAGTAAGACAGCAGAGGCTAAGTGAAAGTATGACGGCAGTTGCATAGAGAGTAGGACAGCAGAGGCTAAGTGAAATTAAGACGGCAGTTGCTAAGGGAGAGTAGGACAGCAACGGCTAAGTGAACGTAAGACGGCAGATGCTAAATGAAAGTAAGATGGCAGAGGCTAAGTGAAGGTAAGAAAGCAGATGCTAAAGGAGAGTAAGACGGCAGAGGCTAAGTGAACGTAAGACGGTAGATGCTTAGTGAAAGTAAGATGGCAGAGGCTGAGTGAAGGTAAGAAAGCAGAGGCTAAGGGAGAGTAAGACGGCAGATGTTAACGGAGAGTAGGATAGCAGAGGCTAAGTTAAAGTAAGAGGGCAGAGGTTAAGGGAGAGTAGAACGGTAGAGGCTAGGGGAGGGTAGGACAGCAGAGGCTAAGTGAAAGTAAGACGACAGTTGCTAATGGAGAGCGAATTCAGACCCGTTTGTTGATCCTGAATAAATTCACACATGTACATATGTGTTTTGTGCATCGCATCAAGCGAGCCCATGAGATCGAGATGCAACAGGGACGGGGTGAGTGACTCAGCCAACTTGCATGCCGCGTGGTCTCGCGTGAAAAATACTACACAAATCCTCCAGTACTATCATCTTTGTACAAGCCTGAATCCTCCATAATCCTCCAATGCTATCATCTTCATACCAGCCTGAATCCTCCATAATCCTCGAATACTATCATCTTTGTACCATCCTGAATCCTCCATAATCCGGCAATGTTATCATTTTTGTACCAGCCTGACTCCTCCATAATCCTCCAGTACTATCATATTTGTACCAGCCTGAATCCTCCATAATCCTCCAGTACTATTATTTTCGTACCAGCCTGAATCCTCCACAATCCTACAATGCTATCATCTTTGTACCATCCTGAATCCTCCATAATCCTCCAGTACTATCATATTTGTACCAGCCTGAATCCTCCATAATCCTCCAGTACTATCATATTTGTACCATCCTGAATCCTCCATAATCCTCCAGTACTATCATATTTGTACCAGCCTGAATCCTCCATAATCCTCCAGTACTATCATATTTGTACCAGCCTGAATCCTCCATATTCCTCCAGTACTATCATCTTCGTACCAGCCTGAATCCTCCATAAACCTCCAGTACTATCATCTTCGTTCCAGCCTGAATCTTCCATAATCCTCCAATGCTATCATCTTTGTACCGTCCTGAATCATCCATAATCCTGCAATGTTATCATCTTTGTACCAGCCTGAATCCTCAATAATAATCCAATGTTATCATCTTTGTACCAGCCTGAATCCTCCATAATCCTCCAGTACTATCATCTTCGTACCAGCCTGATTCCTCCACAATCCTCTACTGTTATCATCTTCGTACCAGCCTGAATCCTCCATAATCCTTCAATGGTATCATCTTTGTACCATCCTGAATTCTCCATAATCCTTCAATGTTATCATCTTTGTACCAGCCTGACTCCTCCATAATCCTCCAGTACTATCAGCTTTGTACCAGCCTGAATCCTCCATAATCCTCCAGTACTATCATCTTCGTACCAGCCTGAATCCTCCATAATCCTCCAGTACTATCATCTTCGTACCAGCCTGAATCCTCCATAATCCTCCAGTACTATCATCTTCGTACCAGCCTGAATCCTCCATAATCCTTCAATGGTATCATCTTTGTACCATCCTGAATTCTCCATAATCCTTCAATGTTATCATCTTTGTACCAGCCTGACTCCTCCATAATCCTCCAGTACTATCAGCTTTGTACCAGCCTGAATCCTCCATAATCCTCCAGTACTATCATCTTCGTACCAGCCTGAATCCTCCATAATCCTCCAGTACTATCATCTTCGTACCAGCCTGAATCCTCCATAATCCTCAATAGTATCATCTTTGTACCATCCTGAATCCTCCATAATCCTCCAGTACTATCAGCTTTGTACCAGCCTGAATCCTCCATAATCCTCCAGTACTATCATCTTCGTACCAGCCTGAATCCTCCATAATCCTCAATAGTATCATCTTCGTACCATCCTGAATCCTCCATAATCCTCAATAGTATCATCTTTGTACCATCCTGAATCCTCCATAATCCTTCAATGTTATCATCTTTGTACCAGCCTGACTCTAAAATAACTCATGGCTGTCCTATCGTCCTAGATGGTTGACTGCTGAATCCAACAATTCCAACACTAAAATAACTAGTGGCTGTCCTATCATCTTAGATGGTTGACTGCTCAAAGTCAAAGCTAAATACTAAACCCATCACTGCCACCTCAAACGATTCTAACTTCACGAGTAACCAGATAAAACCCTGGGTATACTATTTATTTTATATACAACAGGAATAGCTCACAACCATAAATCGAAAGAGCATAAATAGCGACCTCTACCATCAGGTTGTTTGGAACAAAATGGCAGGGTGCTACTGACAGGTTGCTTTTAATTTTTTCTACTGAAGATTTGTCAAATGCCTTCAATCCAGAGTTTAAAGGATTCAGAAACATTTGCTCAAAGTCACAAATCTCATTTGAGTAGAAGCTAAGAAGCTAATTAAGAACTTACAAGAACATATCAAAAATAATTATGTTATTGTTCTTAGGTGACCTAAACTACACAATCACCCAAAATTTCATAACTTGAACTACGTAGACCAACAGAGATGTAAATTAACCAGAAAATTAACAGAAAAAGGATTCTATCTTCCAAGAGTTAAATTCAGGCAGAAAAGGAATTTAGTTCGCATTATTCATGTATGACCCAATAAAGTATGCAATAATGAATGATATTTTGTGTGATTTGATGGTTGGTTACTCACTAGTACGAGGAATACACATCGCTCCATATTGTGTGAGACAACATATGGAAACATTGGCATCTTTATGACATAAAAAAAAAAAGTAATAAACTCAATTAGCAACTGCTGGGTACATGTATCTTTACTTGTATGTTCTTGTCCTCTTGTCATTTAGCTTTTGATAAAGATCCCGCTCGAATAAAAATGTATTAGGCCCTCCTATTAAAGGTAATATCATACTTTGGTTTTTTTGTCAAAGTAATGCAGACTCATGGGCAAAAGGAAGATACAGCAAAAGTCATATGTGAAATTGTTCATTTAAAAAAAAAAGTTCATTTTTTTTTATCTTTAAAAGATCAAACTGAAATTTGGTCATTGGTTAAATTACTCTTTTCTGGATAAATACAGCATTTCAGGCAGAACAAATTTAATGGTAGGGCCTATTTGATTCTACAATCAACATCTTTATACCCTGTAAATCTGTATTGATTTCTGTTTTGGTGTGCTATCAAAGCTATTAACTCCAAGCAAAAAAAAGCAACCCGCAATGTTTTTTGGGGTCGGTCTTCAAGGCCAAACAATTAGTCATTTATTTTGGGGCCATTTACAATACATCCTCTTTGCAGCATTGCTACATGTGAAAGCCTTACCAGTAAGTAGTGATTACCTTTTAATTTAACCTTCACGGCTAATGCTGCACTGTAGCGCATCCTCAAGTAACAATTTAATGCTTGAATTCACAATGAGCGGCTGATATTGAAATTGTTTGCATTTCATGACAAATTGATTAATACTGACTGCAGGTTTTTTAATATCGGTGTCCGAATAAAAACAGTCCTGTTATAAGATGGAGTATGGTTCTCTCAATGTTATATTAAAAGGAGAGACTAACGGACACTAGACAGCTGTTGGAAGTACATGTAGCAAACTGATGCTGATAAAATTGGAGGGGCATTTTGTTTTAATAACAACTTGTCATTAAACTAATGTCAGCGTGTAAAGAGTAATGTATACTACATAGTGAAGGCCCACTGCCTGATGCAATATGTGAGTAATACAGTGAGCTTGTGGTGTTCTGGTCCATTCCTGGTTTCTGGTTCAAGCGACAAATGGAGTTTCATGGAGACAAGCTGACTGTTGCAGTACACACAAATGAAGCCTGCTCATGAGATTAGCCAAAATCAACCACAACTGATGAACGATTGAATTTTGACTGTCAGCAAAATGGATCCCAACGAGACTGGTCTAATTTTGACAAATCACACAGATAGCTTGGAACAACTCGGCGCAGCACTCATCACACTACGGACAATCTTCATAGCATTCTGCTGCTTGGCTATCATCTGTGGCAACTTTCTAACCCTTGCCGTGATGTGGCGGGTGCAAGGTGAGTTCCCACCGGGTACGACCAAGATCATCATGTCCTCACTAGCTCTCTCAGATCTCATCATTGGAGGACTGAGTACTTTATACATCCCGATATCCGCTATGAATAAATGGCCCTTTGCAGAATCATCTTGCAATATTATGACTGCCGCATTAATTCTCGCTACGGGAATCTCCGTACTAAACCTGATGGGACTCACGCTGGATCGCTTCATTGCAATCACGAGGCCTTTCTCCTACCAAACCATCTTAACCAAAAGAAGGGTGGCATGTTGGACCTTATTCCAGTGGATTGGCTCAACCCTCTTTGTAGCGGTCATTATGATCACCATGCAACCAGCAGTGAGCTACAACCACGCTGCGGTCATGTGTCTCATCGAGAACAATGACACTAACCTTCCACTAGATGTAACAAGTCTGTGCTTTCTGTTCATTTTACCTGTGACAATCATGATCGCTATCTACTTGAAACTCATCCACACCAGTCAGCAACAAGCCAACAAAATCAACACGGTCAACACAGTCAGCACGTCATCTCAAGAAGTTAAACCAGCAAAAGCCAGCAGCGCCAAGGCCATCCGACTGTTCTGCGTGATTGTGGTGGCATATACCATTTGCTGGCTCCCTTTCAACTCAGTACGAGTTTATACCGATCTCAATCCTGACAACAGACTACCGTGGTTGGAGTTTATCTCTGTGTGGTTGGCAATAAGTAACAGCATGTGGAATTTCATCATATACATCGTCATGAATAAAACATTCAGGAATCTTTCCCTCCAAATTCTAAAGGACATTTTCAGACGTTAAACTGTCCAGCACATCATGTCACTTTCTTCTCCTATTTTTCCTGAATTGATTTTATGACAAATAACAAGTTAAGCAGGTTATAGTAATGCACGCTCACATCAAATAGCAAACTCATTTTGGTTCAACTTGCCATTAGAAAGCAGTGCTGCTCTGTAGCATAGTCAATATTGTGCTCATTTTGATGTGCTCATTTTGATGTACCATCTTGACGTAGCATATTCCATGGAATGAGTTCACTTCTCAAATATTTCTAAATAACTGAGAAGTTAAAATCGTAGAAAATTTTCTGAATATGTAATTATTGATGTTGTACAATTTTGCATGAAGTGATGTTTCACGCAAAATTATCTTAAAAGGATACATGTACAGTTTTCAGTTACCATTCTCTACAATGGGCCTTTAGTGTAAATGCACAGGCATTAATGTTTTACGATACAATAAGATGGAACACTGAAATAACTAGTGGCACCCCTATTGTCTTAGACGGTTGACTGCTGAATCTGAGAAATCCAGCACTAAAATAACTAGTGGCTGTACTAATACACAGTTGATTGTATGCTGAATCCAGCATAATTCAACTTTGCCATATTTTAGTTGACTGCTCAATCCAATAAATTGTCTTCTCAATTCAACCGAATCCAACAAGGATTTCAAAGTGTTGAAATCTGTTGGATTGAGCAGGGTTAGGGAGGCAATGAAACACTCTGGAGGATCTTTTCAAACCTTCATCCACTTGAGGTCACTTTCAGAAAAACCAAAGATTAATTAATGGAATACATATACATAGAAATGAAGTAAGAGAGAGACTTTGTCTTACCTTAGATAACATGTATTATTGGCCTCTTCTTGAAATGTGTGACATCTTTTCTTCACATCTGCAAAGAACATGCAAAAAAGCTTTATACTAGTATGAACAATTATAACAATTTATGGCTCGATAATACCTCCTTTTTACACAGGCCTACAATATTTTTTAAAACAAACAATGATAGACTAGACATGTTCAGTTTCATAACAATACAGATGCATTTAAATTCATATGAGTTTGGATTAAGTAGACCTATTTAGACCTAAAGATAGCCTTTCAGTAGTGCTGGCAGGAAGAATTCCACTGATTACTTGTGCACAGGACTATGGAACCAACAGAGGGCATTTGAGAAAAATGGCTAGTGGTGCACTCGATGACGGCAAAAAGGATTATATCCTCCAAGAGTTAAAGTCAGGCTGTAAAGGGATTTAGTTCACATTATTCATGCATAAACCAATAAAATATGCAATAATGATATTTTGTGTGATTTGATGGTTGATTTCTTTCACAAGTACGAGGAAAACAAAATATCTCTACACATTTTGTGAGACAACATATGGAAAAATTGGGAACTTTATGACGTAAAAAATAAAACCTGTAATAAATTCATTACAAACTGCTGCATACATGTATCTTTACTTGTATGTTCTTGTCCTCTTGTCATTTAGCCTTTGATAAAAGGTCAAACTTAATTTTGGTCATTGGTTTTACTCTTTTCTGAATAATTAGAGCACTTAATGCTAAAAGATTGTAACAATACGTTTCTATCACAGAGTTGCTGACTCGAGTCTATGACTTGCAACTCGAGTCGGACTTGAGTCGCTATTTTTGTGACTTGCGACTTGACTTGGAAATACCAGCTTTGACTTGTGACTTGCAAACAATGACTTGTGACTTGACTTGGACTTGCAAACAATGACTTGTTGCCAACCAAAGTCAGATGCTACTTGAGCGACAAATCAGAACAGGAAATAACAACCATTTTATTTCCGATAAATACTTCTAGATTTTTCAATGATTTCGCACGAACTGTCTAGTTTGTGACGCAGGGCGACTAGATTCGACGATGTGCAATACAGTCGCCTTGCATACTTACATGCTTACAATCGGACTCCTGTTTGGTTTGTTCAAAATCAATGAGTTTCCTTAATTTTCAGATGCATAATTTACATTACATTGCCTTGATGCCCTTGGGACTTTGTGACTTGCAACTTGACTTGTGTTTATAACACCAAATGACTTGGGCTTGACTTGACTTGCCCTGTTTCCAAATGACTTGTGACTTGACTTGTGACAGGAACCAGTGACTTGTGACTTGACTTGGACTTGCACAAAATGACTTATGACTTGACTTGGACTTGCAAAAAATGACTTGCTGCCACCTCTGTTCTATCATCACCATCTGTATTCCCTGTAAGTTAGGGCCTATAGGTAAATCAGTGAAGATTTCTGTTTCAGTATGCTACCAAACTAGTACCGTTTATTCCAAGTAAAAAAAAAAGCAACCCGTCATTTTGTAATTTTGGGTTGGTCTTGATGATGCATGAAGGCCAAACAATTTCTAATTTATTTAGGGGCCATATTTACAATACATCCCCTTTGCAGTATTGCTACATGTAAACGCATTAATAAGCCTTCACAGCCAATGCTGCACTGCAGCGCATCCTCAATTAACAATTTAATGCTTGAATTCACAATGTGCGGCAGATATTGAAATTGTTTGCATTTCATGACTAGAGGATAATGATTTCCTTTCATTCATCTTCAGCAGACACTGTCATCATTGTTTGATTAACAAAGAGTAGTAGTACTTATTTATAACAACAGCGCGTGTCACCGGCCCAACGATGAACACCATATCCTGCCCTGCAGCTGACTGTACCACAGCGTGGCCCACTAACACACACTCTGAGGTCCTGCTCCGCCTGATTGACCTACATGAACGGACTGCCCACCCAACCCCCCAAGGGTTGATACCTGCACCAGCTTCAAGGGGAAGCCAAGGCGGAGAAAGTGAGACGACCCTTGATAACTGCAGCTGGAAAGAGTGAGGAGTGGCTATACTTCGAACAGAGATGGTCGGATTACAAGGCGGCCACACACCTCAAGGGCCCAGACGTGGTTTTCCAAATCCTTGAGTGCACTGTGATGAGACCCTTAGGAAGGATCTTACATGGACCTTCAGCACTCTAGCCTCCAGTGATGAGCAGACCGTCCTCAGCGACATAAAGAAGCTCGCCGTACGCCAAGAGAATGTTATGGTTGCGCAGGTGCAGCTGAAGCAGCTGCGCCAGGACCGTGGCCAAGCTGGAGTGTGCAGTGTCAAGGTAGAATGCCAATGCACAGCCCAGGTCAACTACAGCAACATCATGATCAGAGACGCCCTCATCAGGGGTCTCGGGGATGAAGAGATCCAATTGAACATCCTCGGCGAATCTAAACAAGACATGTCCCTAGAAGAGACACTCCGATACGTCGAAGCAAAGGAGAGTGGCAAACGGTCAGCTGGTCGCCTCCTTGGGGAAAACAACACCGCAACTGCAGCCGACGCCACCTCCTATATAAAAAGCGCCAAGAGAAAGGATGCTTACATACGAGACAGACCGAATTACACCAGAGCCACACTGTCTTGCAGTCACTGTGGCAAGCCAGGCCATGGTCGGAGTAGACAGGAGCACATGAAGAGATGCACTGCCTACAACCACAACTGCACCAAATGTGGCATCCTCCACCACCATGAGGATGTTTGTCGCCAGTCTCAACGGAAGCAGCAACCCACGCAGCCTGCCGCGCTTCCACTGCAAGACAACGCCACGGCCATCTTCAATACCCTATGCTCCGTTGACGACGCCTCAACAACAAACACCCATGCGATCACACTACAGCACCATATCTATATTGGCTTCTGCAATGCATGGGAGAGAGCTTCTGACCCTCAACCGTTCATCGATGTCTCCATCCGGGCCAACCCTTCTGATGGACAAGCTCTTGGGTTCCAGCCTTCATTCCTCAGCCCCAACCTTCCTGATCTGCGCCAAGAAATCTGGCAAACCAAGACGGACTGTCGATCTGCAACCACTCAATCGTCACACCCTCTGTGAGACCCACCACACCCAGTCACCCTTCCACCAGGCACTTGCAGTCCCATCAAACACATGCAAGACCATATTTGATGCGTGGAACACTTACCACAGCATTGCCCTTAATGACAAGGACCCCCATCTAACAACGTTCATCACCCCGTGGGGCCGCTACTGGTACCGTGTGGCCCCACAAGGGAAAATCGTCTCTTAGGTGATGGCTACAGCCGCCGATTTGAGAAATCGTCGCTGACATCCCACAGAAGACCAAGTGTGTCGACGATATCCTGCTGAGGTCAGATACAATCAGGGAGGTATTATTCCAGGCAGTTGAGTGGCTTGATATCTGTGGCCGCAACTGCATCACACTGAATGCCTCCAAGTTCTCGTTTGCCAAGGACAGGTACAGCAACTGGCCGATTGTGGAGGCAGCGAATAACTGCGCTGCCAGCCTCATCATCGCTTTATGTCGAATCTTTGTAACTTATGGCATCAGTGATGAACTAACGTCAGACGGCACGGCGGTCCCGAATTTTCATCCCACAAGATGGCACATTCCTCCATAACTGGGGTATGAACCACCGCATGTCATCAGTTGCCTTTCCCCATGGCAATTGCCGTGCAGAGATCGGTGTCAAGACCGTGAAGCGCCTCATCACAGATAACACTGATGCCACTGGGTCACTCAACACCGACACAGCCAGTCATTCCCCGTGCGCCCATGGTCATAGTGCCAGCCCCAGCCCCACCAACCACTGCTCGCCCTGCAGACTGTCGCCCAAATGCACCACCAGCACCAGCCCATTTGGCTACACCTTCATCACGCAGCCCTACCATGCCGTGCCCAAGGAATACCATGCAGACCCGCTGGCGGCACAGGATGACCCGACAGGCCCGGAGGAACTTCCAGCTATCCCGGCGTCACCATCGCACACCTCTCAGCCACGGCAGCCTCAAGGCAAAACACCGGCCAGTTCAATCCCCCGAGCACTCAGGGCTCTCATGCCAAACAACGCCCCTGGCCACAAGGAGCAGCCCATACCGATGGCACGCCCTTCAACCTCTCAGTGCCTGCCCACTCGTACCACGCGTCATTCAGCCCGCCAGACTGGACACCCGTCTCCTGAGGACATTTAACTTTAGGGGACTTTCCTTGTTCTTTTTTCATTGTTGTGTTCAAGTTCCAGTTTGAACTCCAGTTCAAGTTTTCAATCTCCAATTGTGCATAATTTCAAGTTGATTGATGCCATTTTGGGAGATGTTTGACACTTAAGCCAACCAAATCATTAAGACACTTTCAGTCTTTGTCAATCCCCTCCAAAGACTTGGGGAGGGCATAGAGGATCATGATTTCCTTTCATTCTTCTTCAGCAGACGTTGTCATCATTGTTTGATTAACAAAGAGTAGCAGTACTTATTTAATGACAAATTGATTAATACTGACTGCGGGTTTTTAATATCGGTTTCCGAATAAAAACAGTCCTGTTATAAGATTGAGTATGGTTCTCTCAATGTTATATTAAAAGGAGAGACTAACGGACACTAGACAGCTGTCGGAAGTACATGTAGCAAACTGATGCTGACAAAATTAACAACTTGTCATTAAACTAATTTCAGCAAGTAAAGAATAATATACTACGTAGCGAAGGCCCACTGCCTGTTGCGATATGCAATTAATACAGTGAGCTTGTGGCGTTCTGGTCCACTCCTGGTTCAAGCGACAAATTTTGTGGAGACAAGCTGACTGTTGCAGTACACACAAATGAAGCCTGCTCATGAGTTTAGCCTAAATCAACCACAATTGATGAACGGTTGAATTTTGACTGTCAGCAAAATGGATCCCAACGAGACTGGTCTAGTTTTGACAAATCACACAGATAGCTTGGAACAACTCGGCCCAGCACTCATCACACTACGAACAATCTTCATAGCTCTCTGCTGCTTGGCTATCATCTGTGGCAACTCTCTAACCCTTGCCGTTATGTGGCGGGTGCAAGGTGAGTTCCCACCGGGTACGACCAAGATCATCATGTCCTCACTGGCTCTCTCGGATCTCACCATTGGAGGACTTAGTACTTTATACATCCCGATATCCGCTATGAATAAATGGCCCTTTGTAGAATCATCTTGCAATATTATGATTGCTGCATTAATTCTCGCTACGGGAATCTCCGTACTAAACCTGATGGGACTTACTCTGGATCGCTTCATTGCAATTACGAGGCCTTTCTCCTACCAAACCATCTTAACCAAAAGAAGGGTGGCATGTTGGACCTTATTCCAGTGGATTGGCCCAACCCTCTTTGTAGCAGTCATTATGATCACCATGCAACCAGCAGTGAGCTACAACCACGCTGCAGTCATGTGTCTCATTGAGTACAATGACACTAACCTTCCACTAGATGTAACATGTTTGTGTCTTCTGTTCATTTTACCTGTGACAATCATGATCGCTATCTACTTGAAACTAATCCACACCAGTCAGCAACAAGCCAACAAAATCAACACGGTCAACACAGTCAGCACGTCATCTCAAGAAGTTAAACCCGCAAGAGCCAGCAGCGCCAAGGCCATCCGACTGTTCTGCGTGATTGTGGTGGCATATACCATTTGCTGGCTCCCTTTCAACTCAGTACGAGTTTATATCGATCTCAATCCTGACAATAGATTACCGTGGTTGGAGTTTATCTCTGTGTGGTTGGCAATAAGTAACAGCATGTGGAATTTCATCATATACATCATCATGAATAAAACATTCAGGAATCTTTCCCTCCAAATTCTAAAGGACATTTTCAGACGTTAAATTCTCCAGCACATCATGTCACTTTCTTCTCCTATTTTTCCTTAATTGATTTGATGACAAATATAACAAGTTGTGCAGGTTACAGTAATGCACGCTCACATCAAATAGCAACTCATTTTGGTTCAACTTGCCGTTGGTAAGCAGTGCTGCTCTGTAGCATAGTCAATTGTGCTCATTTTGATGTATCATTTTGACGTAGCATATTCCACATGGAATGAGTTCACTTCTAAAATATTTCTAAATAACTAAAAAGTTAAAATTGTATAAAATTGTCTGAATATGTAATTATTTATGTTGTACAATTTTGCATGAAGTGATGTTTCACGCAAATTTATCTTAAAAGGATATGTACAGTTTTCAGTTACCACTCTCTACAATTTAGTGTAAATGCACAGGCATTAATGTTTTACGATACAATAAGATGGAACACTGAAATAACTAGTGGCACCCCTATTGTCTTAGACGGTTGACTGCTGAATCTGAGAGAACCAGCACTAAAATAACTAGTCGATCAATTGCTGAATCCAGCATAATTCAACTTTGCCATATTTTAGTTGACTGCTCAATCCAATAAATAGCCTTCTCAATTCAACCGAATCCAACAAGGATTTCAAAGTGTTGAAATCTGTTGGATTGAGCAGGGTTAGGGAGGCAATGAAACACTCTGGATGATCTTTTCAAACCTTCATCCACTTCAGGTCACTTTTAGAAAAACCAAAGATTAATTAATGGAATACATATACATAGAAATGAAGTAAGAGAGAGACTTTGTCTTACCTTAGATAACATGTATTATTGGCCTCTTCTTGAAATGTGTGACATCTTTTCTTCACATCTGCAAAGAACATGCAAAAAAGCTTTATATTAGTATGACAATTTAAATATATTCAACTTACACTGAAAGAGAAAATTTCTTTCTTTTATTGGCATTTACCTTTGTCATAGTCAAAGTTAAATACTGAGCCCACAGCTACCTTAAATGATTCTAACTTCATGAGTAACCAGATAAAACTCTAGGTATACATGGTACAGGCCTACTACATGTATTTATTTACAACAGGAATGGTTCACAACCATAAATGGTAATCTGAGCATAAACAGCGTCCTACAATCAGGTTGTTTTCAATTTTTTATACAGAAAAATTGTCAAATGCCTTCAATCCAGAGTTTAAAGGATTCAGAAACATTTGCTCAAAGTCACAAATCTCATTTGACTAGAAGCTAATTAAGAACTTATAAGAACATACAATCAATATGCTATTGTAATTTTAGGTGACCTAAACAACACAATCGTCCATCATTTTATGACTAGAAATACGTATACAGGGAAGTAAACTAACCAGAAAATTAAGGGAAATAGTTTACAATTGCACCCCAGCCCATTTCCCATTAAGTATAAATATGGTTTTGACCATCCAAACATTACTTTCAACAACTAAGAATCTCATGTCCCATTAGAATGTCCTACTTTTTACAATTTTGGACACAGTTTTTCAATGAAAATATGAGTCACAATCTTTTGAAGCGGATTGGCAATAAGTGCCTGTTGAGTATTGTGTCATTTATAACTCCACAAATAATTTACCTAAAATAGTCAAAAGCCTGTCAACTTTCCAAAACCTTAAAGCTTGATCACACAAACTGTTTATGTGAGTTTGGTAACACTCAGTAAAGTGTCATTCTTTTCTCTTAATGGTTTAGTGTAATCAAATTTGGGAAAGGGATGAAAGTGCTTTAAAATTATTGCCTGATGCACAATTAAGGACTATATAAATTTATATCTTTATGTAGTTGCTTCATTTTGCCCTAAATCAGTACATGTATGTCCCGTTCCCAAAATAAGCCCCAACTGATTCACGCAACAATGCATATGACGTCAAATAGAGTTACAACTAGGCTGACAAATTCCAAACTCTGCCCACTTTTTAGAAAACAGTGACAAACACGCACAGCATTTTAAAAATCTTTTTACTGTTAATTTGTTATCTTTAAAAGATCAAACGTAATTTTGGTCATTGGTTTGACTCTTTTCTGAATAAATACAGCATTTCAGGCAGAAAGGTTTTAATGGTGTGTTTCTACCTTCAACATCTTTATACCCTGTAAGTTATAGGTAAATCTGTGAAGATTTCTGTTTTGGAATGCTACCAAAGTATGATCTAGTACCTTTAACTCCAAGAAAACAAAACAAGGAATCCGCAATATGTATAAATTTATTTTGGGGCCATATGTTAAATACATCCTCTTTGCAGTATTGCCTACATGTAGAAGCATTATTACCAGTAAGCAGTGATTAACGATAAGCCTTCATAGCCAATGCTGCACTGTAGCGCATCCTCAATGGGAGACCTTTGAGAACTGGTCTTCAAGTCAACAGCGCATCACATGCACGCACAACAGCGCAGGCGCAAAACAACGCGTGTATGCTCACAATTGCGTGTGCGTGCGCTGTTGACGTGAAGACCAGTCCTCAAAAGTCTCCCATTAACAATTTGCTTCAATTCCCAATGAATACGGCCGATATTGAAATTGCTTACATTTCATGACAGATTATTACTATTAATTGCATTTAATTTTTTAAATATGTCCAAATAAAAGCAGTCTTGTTATAAGGTGGAGTACTTTTCTCAATGTTATACTAAAAGGACAGACTAATGGAAACTAGCTGTCGGAACTCGGAAGTACATGTAGCAAACTGATGTTGATCAAATTGATGTTGATCAAACGGGAGGAGCATTTTGTTTTAATTATCAACTTGTCATTAAACCTATGTCAGCGTGTAAAAAATAAAATACTACGTAGTGAAGGCCCACTGCCTGATGCAATATGCGAATAATACAGTGAGCTTGTGGTGTTCTGGTCCACTTCTGGTTCAAGTGACAAATTAAGTTTCGTTGCAGTACTGCAGGACTGTTGCAGTACACACAAATGAAGCCTGCTCATGAATAGCCAAAATCAACCACAATTGATGAACGGTTGAAATTTGACTGTCAGCAAAATGGATCCCAACAAGACTAGTTTAGTTTTGACAAATCACACAGATAGCTTGGAACAACTCGGCCCAGCCCTCGTCACACTACGAACAATCTTCATAGCTCTCTGCTGCTTGGCTATCATCTGTGGCAACTCTCTAACCCTTGCCGTTATGTGGCGGGTGCAAGGTGAGTTCCCACCTGGTACTACCAAGATCATCATGTCCTCACTGGCTCTCTCAGATCTCATCATTGGAGGACTGAGTACTTTATACATCCCGATATCCGCTATGAATAAATGGCCCTTTGCAGAATCATCTTGCAGTATTATGAGTGGCGCATTAATTCTCGCTACGGGAATCTCCGTACTAAACCTGATGGGACTCACTCTGGATCGCTTCATTGCAATTACGAGGCCTTTCTCCTACCAAACCATCTTAACCAAAAGAAGGGTGGTATGTTGGACCTTATTCCAGTGGATTGCCTCAACCCTCTTTGTAGCGGTCATTATGATCACCATGCAACCAGCAGTGAGCTACAACCACGCTGCGGTCATGTGTCTCATCGAGAACAATGACACTAACCTTCCACTAGATGTAACAAGTCTGTGTCTTCTGTTCATTTTACCCGTGACAATCATGATCGCTATCTACTTGAAACTCATCCACACCAGTCAACAACAAGCCAACAAAATAAACACAGTCAACACAGTCATCACGTCATCTCAAGAAGTTAAACCTGCAAGAGCCAGCAGCGCCAAGGCCATCCGACTGTTCTGCCTGATTGTGGTGGCATATACCATTTGCTGGCTCCCTTTCAACTCAGTACGAGTTTATACCGATCTCAATCCCGACAATAGACTACCATGGTTGGAGTTTATCTCCGTGTGGTTGGCAATAAGTAACAGCATGTGGAATTTCATCATATACATCGTCATGAATAAAACATTCAGGAATCTTTCCCTCCAAATTCTAAAGGACATTTTCAGACGTTAAATTCTCCAGCACATCATGTCACTTTCTTCTCCTATTTTTCCTTAATTGATTTGATGACAAATATAACAAGTTGTGCAGGTTACAGTAATGCACGCTCACATCAAATAGCAACTCATTTTGGTTCAACTTGCTGTTGGTAAGCAGTGCTGCTCTGTAGCATAGTCAATTGTGCTCATTTTGATGTATCATTTTGACGTAGCATATTCCACATGGAATGAGTTCACTTCTAAAATATTTCTAAATAACTAAAAAGTTAAAATTGTATAAAATTGTCTGAATATGTAATTATTTATGTTGTACAATTTTGCATGAAGTGATGTTTCACGCAAATTTATCTTAAAAGGATATGTACAGTTTTCAGTTACCACTCTCTACAATTTAGTGTAAATGCACAGGCATTAATGTTTTACGATACAATAAGATGGAACACTGAAATAACTAGTGGCACCCCTATTGTCTTAGACGGTTGACTGCTGAATCTGAGAGAACCAGCACTAAAATAACTAGTCGATCAATTGCTGAATCCAGCATAATTCAACTTTGCCATATTTTAGTTGACTGCTCAATCCAATAAATAGCCTTCTCAATTCAACCGAATCCAACAAGGATTTCAAAGTGTTGAAATCTGTTGGATTGAGCAGGGTTAGGGAGGCAATGAAACACTCTGGATGATCTTTTCAAACCTTCATCCACTTCAGGTCACTTTTAGAAAAACCAAAGATTAATTAATGGAATACATATACATAGAAATGAAGTAAGAGAGAGACTTTGTCTTACCTTAGATAACATGTATTATTGGCCTCTTCTTGAAATGTGTGACATCTTTTCTTCACATCTGCAAAGAACATGCAAAAAAGCTTTATATTAGTATGACAATTTAAATATATTCAACTTACACTGAAAGAGAAAATTTCTTTCTTTTATTGGCATTTACCTTTGTCATAGTCAAAGTTAAATACTGAGCCCACAGCTACCTTAAATGATTCTAACTTCATGAGTAACCAGATAAAACTCTAGGTATACATGGTACAGGCCTACTACATGTATTTATTTACAACAGGAATGGTTCACAACCATAAATGGTAATCTGAGCATAAACAGCGTCCTACAATCAGGTTGTTTTCAATTTTTTATACAGAAAAATTGTCAAATGCCTTCAATCCAGAGTTTAAAGGATTCAGAAACATTTGCTCAAAGTCACAAATCTCATTTGACTAGAAGCTAATTAAGAACTTATAAGAACATACAATCAATATGCTATTGTAATTTTAGGTGACCTAAACAACACAATCGTCCATCATTTTATGACTAGAAATACGTATACAGGGAAGTAAACTAACCAGAAAATTAAGGGAAATAGTTTACAATTGCACCCCAGCCCATTTCCCATTAAGTATAAATATGGTTTTGACCATCCAAACATTACTTTCAACAACTAAGAATCTCATGTCCCATTAGAATGTCCTACTTTTTACAATTTTGGACACAGTTTTTCAATGAAAATATGAGTCACAATCTTTTGAAGCGGATTGGCAATAAGTGCCTGTTGAGTATTGTGTCATTTATAACTCCACAAATAATTTACCTAAAATAGTCAAAAGCCTGTCAACTTTCCAAAACCTTAAAGCTTGATCACACAAACTGTTTATGTGAGTTTGGTAACACTCAGTAAAGTGTCATTCTTTTCTCTTAATGGTTTAGTGTAATCAAATTTGGGAAAGGGATGAAAGTGCTTTAAAATTATTGCCTGATGCACAATTAAGGACTATATAAATTTATATCTTTATGTAGTTGCTTCATTTTGCCCTAAATCAGTACATGTATGTCCCGTTCCCAAAATAAGCCCCAACTGATTCACGCAACAATGCATATGACGTCAAATAGAGTTACAACTAGGCTGACAAATTCCAAACTCTGCCCACTTTTTAGAAAACAGTGACAAACACGCACAGCATTTTAAAAATCTTTTTACTGTTAATTTGTTATCTTTAAAAGATCAAACGTAATTTTGGTCATTGGTTTGACTCTTTTCTGAATAAATACAGCATTTCAGGCAGAAAGGTTTTAATGGTGTGTTTCTACCTTCAACATCTTTATACCCTGTAAGTTATAGGTAAATCTGTGAAGATTTCTGTTTTGGAATGCTACCAAAGTATGATCTAGTACCTTTAACTCCAAGAAAACAAAACAAGGAATCCGCAATATGTATAAATTTATTTTGGGGCCATATGTTAAATACATCCTCTTTGCAGTATTGCCTACATGTAGAAGCATTATTACCAGTAAGCAGTGATTAACGATAAGCCTTCATAGCCAATGCTGCACTGTAGCGCATCCTCAATGGGAGACCTTTGAGAACTGGTCTTCAAGTCAACAGCGCATCACATGCACGCACAACAGCGCAGGCGCAAAACAACGCGTGTATGCTCACAATTGCGTGTGCGTGCGCTGTTGACGTGAAGACCAGTCCTCAAAAGTCTCCCATTAACAATTTGCTTCATTTCCCAATGAATACGGCCGATATTGAAATTGCTTACATTTCATGACAGATTATTACTATTAATTGCATTTAATTTTTTAAATATGTCCAAATAAAAGCAGTCTTGTTATAAGGTGGAGTACTTTTCTCAATGTTATACTAAAAGGACAGACTAATGGAAACTAGCTGTCGGAACTCGGAAGTACATGTAGCAAACTGATGTTGATCAAATTGATGTTGATCAAACGGGAGGAGCATTTTGTTTTAATTATCAACTTGTCATTAAACCTATGTCAGCGTGTAAAAAATAAAATACTACGTAGTGAAGGCCCACTGCCTGATGCAATATGCGAATAATACAGTGAGCTTGTGGTGTTCTGGTCCACTTCTGGTTCAAGTGACAAATTAAGTTTCGTTGCAGTACTGCAGGACTGTTGCAGTACACACAAATGAAGCCTGCTCATGAATAGCCAAAATCAACCACAATTGATGAACGGTTGAAATTTGACTGTCAGCAAAATGGATCCCAACAAGACTAGTTTAGTTTTGACAAATCACACAGATAGCTTGGAACAACTCGGCCCAGCCCTCGTCACACTACGAACAATCTTCATAGCTCTCTGCTGCTTGGCTATCATCTGTGGCAACTCTCTAACCCTTGCCGTTATGTGGCGGGTGCAAGGTGAGTTCCCACCTGGTACTACCAAGATCATCATGTCCTCACTGGCTCTCTCAGATCTCATCATTGGAGGACTGAGTACTTTATACATCCCGATATCCGCTATGAATAAATGGCCCTTTGCAGAATCATCTTGCAGTATTATGAGTGGCGCATTAATTCTCGCTACGGGAATCTCCGTACTAAACCTGATGGGACTCACTCTGGATCGCTTCATTGCAATTACGAGGCCTTTCTCCTACCAAACCATCTTAACCAAAAGAAGGGTGGTATGTTGGACCTTATTCCAGTGGATTGCCTCAACCCTCTTTGTAGCGGTCATTATGATCACCATGCAACCAGCAGTGAGCTACAACCACGCTGCGGTCATGTGTCTCATCGAGAACAATGACACTAACCTTCCACTAGATGTAACAAGTCTGTGTCTTCTGTTCATTTTACCCGTGACAATCATGATCGCTATCTACTTGAAACTCATCCACACCAGTCAACAACAAGCCAACAAAATAAACACAGTCAACACAGTCATCACGTCATCTCAAGAAGTTAAACCTGCAAGAGCCAGCAGCGCCAAGGCCATCCGACTGTTCTGCCTGATTGTGGTGGCATATACCATTTGCTGGCTCCCTTTCAACTCAGTACGAGTTTATACCGATCTCAATCCCGACAATAGACTACCATGGTTGGAGTTTATCTCCGTGTGGTTGGCAATAAGTAACAGCATGTGGAATTTCATCATATACATCGTCATGAATAAAACATTCAGGAATCTTTCCCTCCAAATTCTAAAGGACATTTTCAGACGTTAAATTCTCCAGCACATCATGTCACTTTCTTCTCCTATTTTTCCTGAATTGATTTTATGACAAATAACAAGTTAAGCAGGTTATAGTAATGCACGCTCACATCAAATAGCAACTCATTTTGGTTCAACTTGCCATTGGTAAGCAGTGCTGCTCTGTACGTAGCAAAGCCAATTGTGCTCATGTTGTTGTATCATCTTGACGTAGCATATTCCACATGGAATGAGTTCACTTCTCAAATATTTCTAAATAACCGAGAAGTTTAAATTGTATAAAATTGTCGGAATATGTCATTATTGATGTTGTACAAATTTTGCATGAAGTGATACCTTACCCAATATTATCTCAAAATGATGTAGTTTTCAGTTACTACAGTTTATACCACTCTCTACGATAGTTCTTTTTCTTTAATTTCATGTCACATTATCACAGTGTAGCATCTAGACTAGCTAGCTAGGATTGTTCCAAATGAGTTTCAAATATGTAAGACTTTCTACACAGATCATCTGAGCTATCCAACCCTACATCCAGCCCCGCATTTTTGGGGGGCCAAATAAACACACAAATGATGAACACAAATTATTGGGTTTTCCGCGTTAGCGAAAACCCTTTGTTTTTGTTCTGTTTTTTCTTTTTTTTTCTTCTTCTTCCATTTTGATTTCCCATAGACTTTGTACAGGGGCATAGTACACGCCACTTTGGTCACTTCAAAACATTCGATCTTAACCAAAGTTGGTGCAAATAAAGTCCCTATAGTGTAGATGTATGCCGAAACTTTTCGTCATCATGACGTCATCAGGTGTCATGTGACAGTGTCTTAAAGGGGCAAACTTCACATATCAATTATGAACGAACCTATGTCTAATTGAGTTGAAACCTGGTATGTATCTAAGTCGGGAAGTGTTGTATCAAAAAATTGCAATGACGTCATCATGACGTCATTCCCTGATTTTTTATGATTTAATGAAATTTTGGGTCATTAAAGTTCTTTTAACGATATCTAGTAAACGAAACAAGATATTTTTGAATTTCTTTTTGATAATTCTTCAGCATACACCATAGATGAACACTGCATAGACAAAAATTCGGTGACGTCATGATAAAATGCGATTTTTATAACGCATAATAGGAACGGCCAATCGCCTTGAAAATTGGTAGGTTGGTAAAATGGAGGTTCGGGATCGTAAATATGAAGTAACGTCAAGACAGCGTCATTTTTTTATTTTTTATGATTTTTTAAAATATTTTTCACTAGCCCATTGACTAGCTTGTACGTACAAATATTGGTCATTAAATGCAAGGCGCGGGCATTTGGTTGATTGCCTGTGTTATATATGCCGTATTCTCCTTCATTTCCTTATCATACCCTTACCCAACTTGAATGCAGTTATTTAGCATGCACATAGCATTCATAGATAGCATGCGCATGCTATAAAAACTGCTATCCAATAGCATTCATGCCATAGTATTCCTACAGCAACTTCGATAGCATTCACATGCACATAGGATGTAAATAGCATGCACATAGCATGTCAGAGCGGCTAAAAATGTAAATGAGGTATAGCAGTCCGGGGATCGCATGCTATTGAGAATGCTTTGAAAGCATGCGCATAGCATGCATCCCATAGTATTCGCATGCTATGGGAATGCTATTCCAAAGCATTCAGCATGCTATGGGTATGCAATCCCAAAGCATTCTGCATGCTACGGGAATGCTATCCGAAAGCATTCCGCATGCTATGGGAATGCTATCCCAAAGCATTCTGCATGCTATGAATTTGAAATGTGTAAATTTGGATTTGAAAACTAAATTAATTAGTTTTCTCTAATTCCTGATAAATAAACTAAAAACCATGAAAGATGGAAGACACCTACAGAAGCACTTCACACACACACGGGCATATTGGTAACTTAAAATCCTTTTATTAATCATATTTCCAGGTGCTTGATTTGATGCTTGTCCAAAAGCAGGTCTGTACTGCATCTGCAATTAAAAAAACCAAAAGAAGAAAGTATAGTTAAACTATTATACTCATTGGTAAATAAATAAATTGATTTCTCCATTGAAAGTAGGAATACAATCAACATCGGACATTTCAACTTTGGCTTAAAGGTATGAGAAATGGTGACCACTAGCATTAATTCTTCAGTATTTTCTGTCATGTGAAATACTTGTGATTATATAATGTTCAGCCATTTTTATAGCCAAGCTGCAAAAGGAAATTTAGGCAAGCTCTAAATAGCTGCCAGCATGGTCATGTTCAGGGGTCAGAAAATGACTTGCATGCTGCACTGCAGATCTCATGTAATGTATGGAGGTACTACAAACAAATACTTGCCTTTGATCAATGGTTTGTAACATCACCATGCACTTCTGCATTTGGGTGTTTAATTCTCCTCCTTGAATCCCTTCTTGCTCTCTCCTTCCAAGGTGCTATGGGGAGGCTCCTCCCTCTTGCATCAACTCTCATCTTCATAAACAAGTTAAAACACTCATTTGACTGAAATGGAAACTTTGGTTAATGTTCATACATGAATTAGGCCTATTCATGTCATTCAATTTCAGGATTAATTGTCCGTTGGTCGGTTAATCTTCTTTAGCTTTTTCACTCTAAATTATTTCAAATTAGGCATATGGTCTAATAATGATAATATTAGTTTTTTTTGCATATTTTAGTGGTACTTTATTTGTTAGGCCTAACCTTTTTAAATCTGGGCTAGAATCATAGTTTTTTATACAGTTAACGATGGCAAGGCTATACCTGACACAACAAACAATCAATCAACAATCTAAAGATATAGCAGGCCGGCCCATGTACAGTATTACTTTAATTATTACTTACTAGTATTAATTAGGGTCACACTTATTTCAGGGCCTCGATCTATCCAACATATATCTAGTGGTTCAAAAACTCATTGAAGGAAGTACATATACTATAGGCCTATTGCCACAGTTTCATACTTTCTCTGTGCTATGACTGAATTAATAAAACAACAGGGTTAATTCAGTGAATACAGCCTACCTTCATCTGGGAGCACATTGGGGTGAATTTTCCTCCATTTTGCCATATTGTGGTTCCACGAGTTGAAAAGTTTTGTTGTTAACTGACCGACAAATTGTACTGAAATTTGTATTTGCAGATGTAGGGCCTATAGTCCTTAATATTCAAAGGATAGAGTGGAGCACAGTACACAGAGATGTTGCTTACTGTGTGGTTGTTACAAAAGTGGCTAAAATGGCTATAACCATTAGATATTCAAACTATAGTCTGTAAGGTGAACCATGGAGGTAGGAGGAAAACTACCTCCATGGGTGAACAAGGGTCAGTCTGTTAATGTAATACAAACCTAGACAAGTGTTCCAGTAGTCATTAATCAATTAGACTGCTAGGCATTACAGGGTCAAATGTTCCCAAACTACTGGGGTACAGTATAGCATTCACACTGCATGCTAAATGAATGCTATACTTAAAAAAAAATCACTGCTGAGTCCCTCTCCTTATAGTCAAAGTATAGCATTCACAGCTGCATGCTATTTGAAGCTCATGAATGCTATACTTTAACAAAAAACACAGTTGAGTCCCTCTCCTTAGTTTTAAAGTATAGCATTCACGGCTGCATGCTATTCCCAGCTCATGAATGCTATCATCAGGAATGCTATTTGGACTGCTGATCAAAGCAGTCCACAAGTCTTAAAACCCTTCGCATGCTATGTTAATGCTAAAATAGCATGTACATGCTATTGCACTGCTATTGAACTGCTCTATATCTGCAACTGCTATTATAGCAGTCCAGTTTGGTAAGGGTAGTTGCCAGCGTAAATACTGTTTTGACAAGACAACTACGCATGCGTAACAATCTGCCTAGACCACTTTCAAGTAATGCATGAATCGAGCACACGGTTTTGAATGGCGCCCTTTTTGGATTAAAACAAGAAACTGCGGTGGTGTCAGTATGTTATTTGAAAATCAAAAAAACAATCAACGGTTTGAGATATTAAGTTGATTCTTTCACCAAACGTGATTGTTAGGCAGGGTCTTTCTTTGTGACACATTGCTTGACCTCTGTGACCTCTACTTCCGGTCAAACAGGAAGTAGCGCCTCATTTAAAGGTGGTAAGAGCTAGGATCATGATTCTTTCACCAAAAGTCAATGTTAAGCAGGGTCTTTCATTTGTCACACATTGCTTGACCTCTGTGACCTCTACTTCCGGTCAAACAGGAAGTAGCTCCTTATTTAAAAGTGGTAAGGGCTAGGATCATGATTCTTTCACCAAAAGTGTATGTATAAAGGCAATGCCTTTCTTTGTGACACATTGGTTGACCTCTGTGACCTCTACTTCCGGTCAATCAGGAAGTAGCTCATCATTCAAAAGTGGTAAGAGCTAGGATCATTATTCTTTTACCAAAACGCAATATATATAGAGAAGGTCGTCCTTGGTGATAAAATTCTTATTGATAAGCAATATATATCATATGCGGAAAAGCCTTATGTGCTGTTTTCAACAGCCATAAACTCTAGTTTATAAATGCTTTTCTATCACACTTCAAATATATAAATCAGAGTACTTAAATAGATTAAAATGGGATATAAGAGATTTAGGCTTCAGCCTGACTTAAACTTTATTTAAGTCATGATGAACCCACAGGTGTATAACACTGGGGTAGCATATCTGAAAAGTGAGATTTACAGGCTGGGTTGTTTTACCTACAATTTGTTGCCGACACCACAAACTGACACCCAACTAACAAGAAGATATATCTATATTTTGAGCCGTTTGAAATTCACAACTTTTTAAAATAGGCTTATTTCATATAAAATTTAAATATAACGACCTTTTTGCTTCCCTCTCAAAAATGTTAATTCATTGTACTATACGACGTATTTTAAGTTGTTTACGGGTATTAATTAACTAGAAATTAGGTAGAACATGTGTGTCAATAAGTGAAAACGAAAAATTATGTAAAAGTTATTAATTCGGTTTCACCAACTGGCGCGCGTGCGCATGAAGGCAAAGGCTAGGTGCAGCACTTAGAATCGGGAAACAGGGTTTTTTCCTCCAAGAGTTAACTTATTTGATGCAAGTCATAATGAACTTCAATCTCAGGTGTGTAAACTGGGCTGGCTTATATAAAAAGTGAGATTTTCAGGGGTTTTTTACCTACAATTATACACTTCGAATGCAGCGGTAGCCATTTATCTCAAAACGCCCTCTGTCGGTCCCATAGGTTTGTGCACAAGTGATGGCCGTCAGTGGAATTCTCCCCAGTGGAATTCTTCCCAACCATTTTTCTCGTAACTTGGCTGTCAGTGGAATTCTTTCCGTGCTGACCAAATGGTACATACTGATAAACAGAATTAGAAGACTCAGCTAGGAAATGTTTTATCATGTAGGCCTATAGGCCTATATACTTATGGAAAAAAGACAAGGCGTAGGAAATACATGGTATAGATCAGCGCAGACATCCGGGTACTTTCATTCTCATAACTTGACAACCGATGAAAACTAACGTGTAGATGGCGCAAGCTACTGACAAATCACGCACAAACCGCCCGTCGTCGAGAATTGTTTTCCGAATATTTTTGTCAAGAAGCAGAAATCGTGTTGTGTAAGACTTCATTGTCGAGTCATAGTTTTTCCTCAGACAATATCCTTCTTTGAATTAAGCACCCTGTAATAAGATTAAACAATACTGGCAGCTTTTTGTCTTAAAGGTACTCGCCGGGCTCGTTGCGCTTTTTGGGGCGCTTTTTGGCGCCAATGTATGCCTTTATCATGACTGGAAAGGTCTTCCAAAAGTAGAATAGAACATTCCACACAAATAAACGGTAAAATTGAGCCGTTTTCATGATAAATACAAAAAAACGTAAGTCACGTGATCATGTGTTAGTTTCACTTCCAGTCGTTTAAAAGCTTTTTTTACTATACAAAATTTAGTATAACTTTTTGTTTAATCGCTGGTTTTCTTTTAACCAGACCTTAACTGTTCGACCTGGGTATTTCCTTTTTAAAATTAAGGATTTCCAACGCGATAAAGCAGCATTTACATGCCAAATTTAGAATTTATAAAAGACCGGTAACTGCGGGTGCCCTACCGCCTCTGCAGACACAGCCCATGGGGTCTTGCGACGCATTCAGCCGGCCCGAGGCATGGGCCTGTGATAACCATCAGTGCGGTCCACGCACCCCGTACGTGTAGGATTTTTTATGCGAGACCGTGCGTTGAGTCACTCACCCGGTCCCCGTTGCATTATTTTTTTTGGGGTGGGGGGGTGGGGGGTGGATTTTCGAGCCACGGAGCAAGAAAGCTGAGGAGCAAGATAATTTCTTGTCATACATGAAAATCATTTTATGACATCAAAACCTTTTTTGTGTGATTCTCAAAATAATATTGTGTGTATATGTGGAAATAGTTTTGGTTCCTCAAAAATTGTTTCATCGATCATGCCCTCAAAATCCTTTGAGTCAACTCACAAACATTACGTCAACTCGCAATTGTTGCATCAACTCGCAAACGTTGCATCAACTCGCAAACATTACGTCAACTCGCAAACATTGCGTCAACTCGCAAACATTGCGTCAACTTGCAAACATATACGTCAACTTGCAAACATTGCATCAACTCGCAAACATTACGTCAACTTGCAAACATTACGTCAACTTGCAAACGTTGCGTCAACTCGCAAACATTACGTCAACTTGCAAACATTACGTCAACACGCAAACATTACGTCAACTCGCAAACTTTACGTCAACTCACAAACATTTTGTGAATAATTCTGAAAAGTCTTATGTTTTCAACAGACAGACGGATTCGCCTAATTCAGTAATTGTTTATGTTTTGCCTATGATTTTTCCATCGTGTACGGCTTGAACGTACGTTTGTCGCGTTCCTGGAATTCCCATACGGCAGCTGCGACATTAAGTCACAGTTACGAGTACTAGTCTAAAACCATTACTAGCGTGCCACATCCTTCCAACACTTGCTGAGGCTGGAAATGCGTATACGTTGACCTTTGACCTCATTTTGTTTTTCTGTTAATTAACCTTAATTACACGATATAGCCTGCAGTCATCGGTTTCCGATGGGATAACGGGAAAACTTCTATAAAACAGAAACGAAATAAAATTTCAGAAAATCACTTCACTAACTTTGAACTGGACACTTCCAGATTATACTCTGTAAAATTCCTCGAAGTTGAAGTCTTTTCTTTGGAAATATTGTCCGTCATTTACAGCGACATCGATTCCGCTATGTAAACAAAGCGTCACCAGTTTTCGATAACTTGGTTGTGCGGCAAAGTTCGTTGACATCGGAGTAGCTATGGCGTGCCAAGTCACTCAAAAATTGATGAAATATTGTCCTGACTTGATTTGATCGAACTGGGTCGATGGAGTTATTTATAAAAGGTCCTGAAACGGTTTTGATTCAAAGATCGTGAATGATAAATTATTTTTTATAAATAAATGGTTGAATCAACAAAATGAGAATTTGGTACAGATCATGGTAGGTAAAATTATTATCACAACATTTTTATAATATATGGCATCATTATGAGAGGCCTAAACGTGGATAGCTTAAGTTCATCAGCTTAGCAAAGTTTCAAATTAAAAAGAAAAAAATAAAATTATGGCACTTCGATTTGAGAAAGACTTTAACACTTTTGTTACATTGGCATGCCATAAAAACCCAGATCGCACTGGGATCACGTGACCTGCCGTCTGACATCGGAAGAATGAAAGTTGTTCGAGCAGACGACAGTTTAGTTTGAAATATTTGACCACAGATTGTGTCTTTTATAAACGTTTGAACATTAGCCTTAAAATGCATTAGTAATCTATACCCAAAATTACATAGTTTTTTACTTTTGAGTATCAGTCACAACTGAAAACTTTATTCTCAATATCCTGAATGTTGGAGATAGCCTTGAGTGTAGTCATCACTTCAGGCATACTGGTCACGAAGTATCACGCACGGTCTCGCGGTAAATTGGAATCAAATTTCGTCATCGAAAACATATGTCCATCGGAAACTCATGACCGGACGATATAATTCTGATTTTTTTGATACAAAAATCCTCGTTAAGTGTTCTACAATTATTGTATTATACTCTGCAATGTTGATTTTCATAACTTTTAAGCCGGTGTGTACTTTTAAAACCTGTACAACTTAATGCATTGTTTTCATCGGCTCCAAGGTCGGCGAGTTGGAATGACGTCACTCCGCGCTGATCTATAAACATTATCAACAACAGTAGTGAAACAAGAATCACAAACTTGTCCAACAAACTTTGGGCAACCCACAGTTAATTTTCCTCAAAGGTTTCTAAAATGTACCCACCTAAACTCTCCTGGTACTCTGTGGAATTCCTTGGGAGACGAAACAAGTTCTCAGCCTGGTTTATCCTTCATTTCCCAGTCAAAATATATCCAATTGAGAGGTTAAATGTTCCAAAACTCGCCATTTATAGCCATGTCAGAATTATGTGGTTACGGCTTGCATTTGTACACACTTCCCATTGACTCGTATGTAATTTCAAGCCGTAGCCAGATGTTGGACGCGGCTTACACTCCATGTCAACACACGTGGTATATTGCGGTGTGATTAGAGGCAGCAATTTGATTGGTCCAGCAATTTAATGGCCAGGTGGCCAAAATGTCACTTTTTTAATATTTATAAACCGTGACCCAAACGTCTGCTGCTCTGTGGTCCCATTAAATGATCAGCGCTGGCCGAAAATGACACACCGTGCTCGCCTGTAATTCAATAATGATTGAAAATATTAAATAGGCCTTTATTTGGGACTTCAATTAGTACGTGTCACTGAGCTAGATTCTTTCGGACGCAGACATACAGTCAAAGAATAAATAAATAAATAAATAAATAAAATTAAGTAAATAACTAAAATAATAAATAACAGCGCCCTTGTCAGATAATAAGACTGACAAAGGATTTTTTCTCAAAACTTGTCGTCACCATTATCTACACCATTGCTTAGCTTAGCAAGTTTGATCATTTTATTTCGACCCCATTTTAGAAATGGCCCTACTTCTATTTTTTTTTCTTACTTCACACCAACGGCGCCTAGTGTTTTCTAAGCTTAATAAGTAATTACCACCAATGTTTAAAAAACAATGGAGCAAATATGGGGCTTTTCAGATTGGGCTACCTTCTAGAAATTGTCAATTGTTATAATAGGGCAGACTGATGAAAAGCCTCAGAGTTTTAGGGGGTCCCATCACTAGACTCACTGCTGTTCGTAGTAGATCACAAGAGGGCGGTATTGTTATTACAGTGGTTCCAGAATTGAATAGCCTTGGTTATATTTATAATACATTATACATGTATTGTATTCATCTGGTATGAAAATCTGAAATCCGGCACCCTAACATCTTATTTCATTTGGAAAAAAGGAATAGGTCTATACGATGATGAAATATATGACAGAGTTTACACAAGTCAATCAATTTTGTCAATCCAAAATGAACATATTTTGTAATTGATACACGTAATAAACTGCTGCAAACTGCTCATCAGCCAAAATGACCTGAAATTTATAAAAATTGAACTGAAAATGTCTCAGTGAAAATGTATCTATGTATCCAGGGGTCGATTTCACCAAACTCTTCGTAACTTACTATCAATCGTAGGACGTTTGATACATTGAAGCCCTGCATGGGATAGGCCCCCTGCGATGGGTTATCCTTCGTAACTCGACTTACGATCGATCGCAGGCCTTCGTGAAATCGGCCCCTGGTTCTCTCAATATGCCTAAAGATATTCTTCAAATTTGTTTATTTTCACATTATTGAATCAACTTCGTGTAATGTTTTTACCAGAAATGTATCCCGAAGATATTTTCAATATTCAATTAAAATATTCACTTTTCCCAAAACATGTCGTCTTCAAAGAAAAAGTTTGTATAAAAAAAAGTCCAATCTGGGCAGGAATTTAGACATTTTCCCCCACAAAAAGTGGAAATGTATTTTTTTTTTATGAAATGAAATCAAATTGATGAAATCATTCTCTAATGACAGAGCGCTTTGTAGCTTACCTTCATACAACTCACTGAGGAAAAAAATCGCCCATCTGTATGGCAGGCAAGAAATCAAGAAGTCTGCTTCCTTTGAAAAATCACAGTAGCCCACCTGTCTTTCCCCACTCTTGGCTATGAGCTTTCCCTGCTTTGAAAAGAAGGATAAACATGACTCTATCACTATGCACTATGGGAACTCAGGGGGCACCACGGTTGATCAAGACTAGTCTTTCCAGCGAATGGCAAACAGGCGCAGGGGAACTTACATATCGGGGACTTTGCATATTTTAGTAACTGTCTGGGGTATGTATGAACTAGTAGACACAGCCCACATGTAAAGGTGGGAAGACAATGGGAGACTTTTGAGCATCAGTCTTCAAGTCAACAGTGCACGCGCACCCAATTGTGAGCATGCACGCGTTGTTTTGCGTGTGCGTACTCGTGAATACGCGTGCGCTGTTGACTTTATAAAGACCGGTTCTCCAAAGTCTCCCATTCATTATAGAGTCATCTCATCCACTCCACTCAACTTTTCCACCCTGCAATAGAGGGAGCCTTCTCATGTGGCTACAATGCTCACGGAGGAGCCTTCTCAAAGGGCTACAAGGTTCACAGAGGAGCCTTCTCGTATACGAAGCAGAAATCGGGTCAAAAAGATTGGAACACATTACTTGGAATCGGATGAATTTTTGAGAAGCTAACATGTTTTGAAACCTAATGTTTTGAAAAATCGAACATATTTTTTAAGACTCGGATGCATTTTCAAAAACCTAATCAAATTTAACCACCGAACATAATTCAAGTTTCGGATGTTTTTGCGAATCCGATCATTTTTCAAACATCGAACATGTTTCCGAATCGGATGCAATTCCAAAAACCTAACATATTTTTCGATTCGAATGCATTTTCAAGTTCCGAATGCCCACAAAACAGCCGTAGGCATAAAACAGCCGTAGAGTGTGTGTTAGGTTCACGTAATTTCATCCGAGTTTTCATTTCATCCGATTCTGAAAAGCATCCGAAACTTTTGACCCTGTTCGGGCCGGGTTTTGCCGAGTGCCCGAGCCCAGAACTGATAGTCTTGCAACAAGACGTCCGGGGAAAACTCCACACCCCACGGGGCCAATTTCATAAAACTGTTAAGCACAAAAATTTGCTTAGCACAAAAATGTCTCGCCCAATAAAACAAACCACCATTGAAAATTCCATTTGACATTCATGGTCAGTGAACAACAGCCAAAGAACAATCACAAGTGATACACAACACGTGGAAATTTGGTTGTTAACCCTGTTTTTATTACCACAGAAATGTCATGCTTAGCAAATTGTTGTGCTTAACAGTTTTATGAAATTGGCCCAGAGCCACTGTTCGCAGTGTTTGGCCTATACAAATCGTGCCACTACTAAATACATGTACTAGACTTACTAGTACAATGATAATTCCTTGTGGGAAATGGAGAAAAGACAAAATGCAGTGCACCCTTAAACCATGGAGGTAAAAATATAAATTATTACTGTACTGCTCGTACTAGGCCATGATCATGACACCTATCGAGTGACGGAGTCGGGGGTGGGGGGTATTTATAATAAAATGGAGAAAAGACCAAATGTGCTCCCCTAAATAATCGTTAATTTTCTTGTGGCTTTTTTAAACCATTTTTTCACACCGGTGATTTAATTGCAATGGCAAGGTTTTATACAATAAAAGAAAAATGTCGACCGTCTTCTACCTGTTTTGTAACTTACAAAGAAAATAACGGAGGCCATGCCCATATTCATATACAAGACATAAGCTTGACCCTCGATACGTTTTTGAAGTCCACACGGATTGCGACTCAGTTTTTTGTTTTTTTGTTTTCATTTTCAATCAAGCCAGCAATATCCGCCCCTGATCGAGACTGTCGACCCAGCTTTCGTCGATTACTGTTGTAGGTCGACGAACTACAGGTTCGATTGATCGTAATATTTTTGAATGCTGGTCAACTCGTACACCGACCAACTCGTATGGCGCCGACGCCACCAACTCGTACACCTCATCTATCTCAGACTTCGAGTTGGTCGGCGTATAGTACGAGTTGACCAAACCGTACGAGTTGGTCGGCGTATAGTACGAGTTGACCAAACCGTACGAGTTGGTCGCAGGCGCGGTTCTAGAGTCAACATTTTTGGGGAGCTAGAAGAGCCAATTTTTTTTGGGGGGGGGGGCTAGAAGACTCAATATTTTCGGTTCTTCTAACACTCGCTTCTGCTATGTCTTATTAGGGGTCGAAAAACATGCACATTATAGCCCACACAACGCGTTTTTTATGTAATTGGCGCTTAATAACTGAAAAAAATCCAGTACTTTCAATAAAAAAAAATTTCACTTGCATTTTTATTGGGGGGGCTAGACACAATTTTGGGGGGGCTACAGCCCCCCCTAGCCCCCCCGTAGAACCGCGCCTGGCTGAAATGTACACGACTTTGTCAGAGTGTTCAACCTTTACCATTTTCACCTAAACGCCATTGATTACACACATATTACAATCATGTTCATGTACATGTATCCACTCATTGACACAAAGATTGTTTACCATTCATGAATTATCTTATCCGATTTATTATTCTTTTTCAACCAAGACCATCAATAAAGACACATAGATTTAACACTGAATGCTGGACCGTGGGCCACGATCACCGGTTATACATAACAAGTAGGCTTACCGGTATGGAATATAAATTTAAGTTTGATGGATACCGGGTTTGGAAAATAAACCAAGAAATTCAGATTCAAGGACACCGTACAAGACGCCTGCTCTCTCACAAGTCATGTAAATGCCAGCCTGCAACCCAAAGTTATTATAAACAGCCGTTAGGTTGACACACAAAACACCCGTCGATCACAACAGTTTCTTATTACAACTTTAGGACGCTGAATAGGCAGAATAAAAACACTCCAAATGACGGATCATGATCACAATTGCCATCCCAATAATACACTCAAAATGATCAGGGATGGGATAAAATCTACAATAATCCACGGTAAATGGCAATGTCCATCTTTTTCATGACAAAAGATTCTCGACAATGGCTGATAAAGTAAACTTACGTCCATGCAACGCGGAATATGCAGGAGAGAGGCAGAGTTGTTGCACATGCGCTGTGCACGCTGGCCGAGGCGAATTACCTCGCGCAACGCTATTAAACTTTTATTGACGAAAACTTCCAGGAAATTATTTTAGGGTCATGTTGTCAAACAAAAACATAGAAATGGCAAAATTACTTTTAGTATAATTCAGACAACTAATATACCCGAGAAGGATATATCATTTGAACGGATTAATTTAAATAGATAAGTACAACGGCACTATATTTTGTTTTATGGAGGCTAAATGAAGGGGTAACAGGCCAAGTAATGAAAATAGACTGGTTACTATGTCCCGGCTGGGACACCAATATGGGTAGGCCTACTTTACAGTTGTTAATAAGGAAAGAGATGGAATATAATTAGACGTGGAACAATCATCAATCAAAACTAACCGTGTTCCCTGTGGATTTGGAAAGAAAATTGTGAATTTTAGGTTCCATAAGTTGGAGGAGTTCAGCTACATTAGATACGACACAAACATTCTATATATTCGTCATGCCTATTGGAAGAGGTAAGACAGAAATCGCTATTTTGGAATTGAAAAGCAGTTACTTATAAATTACTACAGGAACAATATCACCTCTCACAATTTCTACTACAGGGAGTCGATTTCACCAAACTCATCTTAACTATCAATCGTTTATAATGCTACGATGAGTTGCATGCAGCAGTCCGTAGAAAACGATGGGTTATTCTTTTTAACTGCAGTACATACAACCGATCGGACAATCGATCGGAAAATATTTAGGTCTACTCCAGAGGTTTGCAGACAACTATACCCTCCCAGTGTATCTTGAATAAAACTTGACCATCAGCCTTCTTCTCGGAGCAGACACTGTTGGCTAGGTACTCCATCACCTCCCTCTTCAGATCCTCAGGCGCCGTCTCCTGGAATTTCGAGACTTGAGTGAGGAAGTCTACCAGCAATCTGCCGTCCTCTGATGTTTCGTCAAAACACTGTGTAATATCAAGATAGGCCGGCTGGTGGTACTGGGTGTACGGGATATCTTGGCGGTCGAAGAAACTCCGGACATCGGCAGAGCTGAGGAAATGTTGATGGTCGCCTTGAAACTTAGGAAAACGTTTCCACAGTCGCCAAAATTCGCTGTCGTCTGGGGGAAGTAGAAAATGTGTCAAAAATATGTCAAAACCACAGCCTATAGAATAAAACGAGAGCTGTGAGAAGAATGAAATTTACTATGCATTTTAAGACATATATCTCAAGCAAGGCAAACGATAGACTCAATTTGTACACTTTGTCAGGACACTGAGCGGTTTACATTTTCATACCTGACAGAGTAATAACTAGCAATACACCTCCTGGTTCCAGGCGGTTGTATAGGTACATCAAGGAGTTATCTACGTTGTCTGCAAAGTAGATGGAATGGACCGTGCTGATAAAATGAAACTTCGTCAAATCTCCTGCCTTTTCGTACTGGTCGATCGTCTGCTGTCGCCAGTCGCATACTACGCCGTGTAGATCATGAGACTTGGTTTGCACGAGCTCCTTGTATTGATCTAACAGATTCTTAGCCGGCTCAACTACACGGTTGTTGATGTTTGGGAACCGCTGCAGGAGACTGGCTAGCATAGTCACATCTATCTCACCTTAAGAAAAAAACACCGGACAATAAAATGATACAAACAAACAAAATAATTGAAATTGTGATCTGAAAGGCAGCAACTTTTCTCGAGTGATCGTAATTTCATTTGTTTTTCACACCATACAAAGATGCCTCCTCCTTTCCATCTTCCGTATATATAAGTTACTTACCAGATCCACTGCCAATTCCCAGGACTCGGAGAGGTTCTTGTCCATCCAGTCCGACCCGAAGTTTGGCAACAACTGCCTCGCCGAAAACGGTTTCTACCCACTTGGCCGAATCGCTGTACTTGGCAGACAAAGCAGAGAATACTTTGAAGGCCTTAACATACCGGTAGTGGTCTGGGTCGTGAAACAAACCAAGAAATTTGGATTCCATGATTGAAGTATACCCTCTATATAGTGCGTTCTAGAAAGTAATCCTTGATGAGTGGAGACTGTACTTAATTGTTTTAACATACAATCGCCAGTAGGGCCTAAAACAAAGAATTAATGGCTGCGAGAAAAAGGAGTATACGGTTTCAGAATTTTTAGTCACTAAGAATTGTATACGACCGTTTGTACAGGCCTATTCACAGTGTTCAACGTTAACCTTTATTATATTAATTTACACTGGACGTTTACGTAAACTATGTACATGTACGAATACTATGTATTCAACATTTGGACCCGCGTCGACCTCCCCCGCCCCAATCCCGGATTGCTGCCAAAGTTCAATTGCTTTATGAAAAGAGAGGCCGATGGAACTATTCTGCGGTCCATTGTTTTTTCCCCCGAGCATCATAGTTGTAGTGATCGGAATCGAGTTTTGTTGTGTATGATGAGAATGTCTGCCCGGGGATTGTGATAAGACGGGTCCCAAAACTATAAAGGATAGGAAAACTACTTTTTGAAAAGGTAAATATGCGTTAATTGGTGGTTTCCTCTTCTACATTATTAGCAAGGTTAGTTTTGTGGAAAGAGGGCAGGGCTTTGATTTTGAGGGAAATTATGGGGTAAACATTATTTTGTAAACATGTGTTCCTATATCTTCCCACAAAAAAATCACAAGTCGAATACTATTTGTTTAAAATGTTGTCCATAGGCCTAAATATTCAACTTTTATTGAAGCTGACAATGTATTCTGACAAAATATTGTATCCATACCAAGGACTTCATACAACTGTCATCGGGGATTTTCTGCTTATATTTTTCGTTTGTTCCCCTCCAGACGACAGCGGAATTACGAGATTTTGGCGACGTTTCCCTCGGTTTCAAGGCGACTACCATTGTGTCAGCTCTGCCGATGTTCGGAGATTCTTCGACCGTCAAGACATCCCGTAAACCCAGTACCACCAGGCGTCCTACTGGTATTACACAGTGTTTTGACGAAACATCAGAGGACGGCAGATTGCTGGTAGACTTCATCACTCAAGTCTCGAAATTCCAGGAGACGGCGCCTGAGGATCTGAAGAGGGAGGTGATGGATTATCTAGCCAGCAGTGTCTGCTCGGAGAAGAATGCCGATGGTCAAGTACTGCTCAACGTACACTGGGGTGCTGTAGTTGTCTGTAAATCTCTGGACTGAAGATATTGTACTTGGAGTCGATTTCACCAAACTCATCGTAACTTACTATCAATCGTAAGACATCATTCATTGCAGTCCTACATAGGATACGATGGTTTATCCTTTGTAACTTGAGTTACGATCGATCGGAGGGCTTTGTGAAATCGACCCCGGTGTAATATTTCCAAATACAACACTCAACGCATTGTGGAGTCCTTCAAGGATATCTCCATGGACCCCTCCTATTTTCAATTTATGTTCATGGTTTTGTTAAATCTTCTGAATTCTATTCTCTTTAGAGGTAATGATTCAAATTTGTGAAATGTGAACAACTCATTAGTTTTAAAGAATGGACACCATAATACTAATTTTGAAATTACTGGATTGGGAAACACGTACACTACCAATACCAATGCTTACTCTTTAATGTAAGGCGATCCTCAAATCCAGATACATGTACATGTATTTCCATTTTATATTAATTACGTGTCCAATTTTACCAGAGGTATATAACTAAATAGACTGTTAAGATATGCTTACATTACTATAAAGGGTTATAATGTTTGATTGAACGTGGTACATGTTGTGACAGTTTACACGACTTTAAGGTTCGTATTTCACAGTTCACTGAGAAATAAAGGATTTAGAATCCGAGCCTCTGAGCTTTGGTCATTTTTCTTCCTTTATCAGTTGACATTAATTTTAACATTTAATTTATTCAAAGAAGTTGGAGAAAACATTCTCATCCTCCACAACAAAACTAGATCCAGATCACAACCATGCATGCCTGGAAAATGATAATGGTAAACCAGTAGTATGCGACTGGCGACAGCAGACGATCGACCAGTACGAAAAGGCGGGAGATTTGACCAAGTTTCATTTTATCAGCACGGTCCATTCTATCTACTATATGCAGACAACGTAGATCCTTTAAAGGGTTCATGCAGTGCTTTTTCCAGTCAGGTTATTTTATTGCCTTCAGACAGAGAATATACTGACAGATAGTCTTATTTTGGTTTCAAACCAGCATTTGGTTTTCGTTTTAATGGCTTTGCAAAATGGGACATTTTCATGCATACTCATGTGGGGAATTAACAGCGAAAATATAATGAAACACATATACAATGAAGAGGCAAACTTGACCAACAGAAATGGTTTGGCAAAAATATTACACCGCCTGTTGAGTGAAAGGAACATTATTCAGCACACACAACATATTGAGGAGGAAAAGGTCCGTCAGAAAACCTATAAAACAACCCCAACTTTTTGTGCACAAATCAACTGGGTTACTGCTCTCAAATACCCAGATGACATTACAGTTTTGCTTATGAATATGGAAATTCTAATTAGTATAACAAAAAACCTGTTGTGAACCATGAAACAGTGTAAGAAAGTGGGTAAAATCACAGACCCCCATATAACAATTTCTTATTGGCACGCGTTAAAGCCATAATGTTCCTCAGTTGCAGAGACACTTTAATGGTTGTGAAATGTGATTTGAAAGGCGGCTGCACTTGTTTTAATTGACTGATTTTTTTCACACCATAAAAGAAAATTATGATTCCAATAGCTCAGTGTGCATATAATTATTGCTGCGAGCAACATAGGCTACCTTGCTTCCAATCCTCGGTGTCAAGCCACCTACCAGATCCACTTCCAATTCCCAGGACTCGGAGAGGTTCTTGTCCATCCAGTCCGACCCGAAGTTTGGCAACAACTGCCTCGCCCAAAACTCTTTCTACCCACTTTGCCGAATCACTGTACTTGTCAGACAGAGAGCGTACACTTTGAAGGACTTGACGTAGTAGTCTGGGTCGTGAAACAAACCAAGTAATTCGGATTCCATGATGAATTATCCTCTATGCTTTCATGAAAAGTGGCGCTTAGTGATTGTAGACTGTGTGCTTAATTGTCTTAACGTACAATCGCCAGTAAAATCACAGAGCCTGCTATAGCTCCGTAGTGTAACAAAGATTGGTTTATAGGAAAAGGAATATGTCTACGGTTTCAGAATAGAGTGCTGAAATCAGGCGCAGTTCTAGAGTCAAAATTTGGGGGGGGGGGGGCTAGAAGAGCCAAATTTTTTGGGGGGGGCTAGAAGACTCAATATTTTCGGTTCTTCTAACACTCGCTTCTGCTATGTCTTATTAGGGGTCGAAAAACATGCACATTATAGCCCACACAACGCATTTTTTATGTAATTGGCGCTTAATAGCTGAAAAAATCCAGTACTTTCAATAAAAAAAATTTTCACTTGCATTTTTTTGGGGGGGCTAGACACAATTTTTGGGGGGCTACAGCCCTCCCCCCCCCCCCCCCACTAGCCCCCCCGTAGAACCGCGCCTGGTTGGTCGGCGTACGAGTTGACCAAACAGCGTACGAGTTGATTGGCGTACGCGGGTTGATTAGCTTCGGTAATAATTTTAGTACAAAAGATGAGACAAACATTGAGACTAGCTACTCGTGAACCCATGGCGAGTCCGTTCTGAATCCCTTTTGGCAGCCTAACGTAACACTTAGGCCTACTATACTAAGCTCACTGGCTCGGACAGTCCTCAATACGCTTATAGAATGCAGGATTATGACTGCGTAGTATGCACTGTAAGAAAGACATGCCCGACGTCTTGTTGCAAGACTATCGGTTCTGGGCTCGGGCACTCGGCAAAACCCGGCCCGAACAGGGTCAAAAGTTTCGGATGCTTTTCAGAATCGGATGAAATGAAAACTCGGATGAAATTACGTGAACCTAACACACACTCTACGGCTGTTTTATGCCTACGGCTGTTTTGTGGGCATTCGGAACTTGAAAATGCATTCGAATCGAAAAACATGTTAGGTTTTTGGAATTGCATCCGATTCGGAAACATGTTCGATGTTTGAAAAATGATCGGATTCGCAAAAACATCCGAAACTTGAATTATGTTCGGTGGTTAAATTTGATTAGGTTTTTGAAAATGCATCCAAATCTTAAAAAATATGTTCGATTTTTCAAAACATTAGGTTTCAAAACATGTTAGCTTCTCAAAAATTCATCCGATTCCAAGTAATGTGTTCCAATCTTTTTGACCCGATTTCTGCTTCGTACTCGTAGGGCTACAAGGCTCACGGAGGAGCCTTCTCATAGGGCTACAAGGCTCACGGAGGGGCCTTCTCATAGGGCTACAAGGCTCACGGAGGAGCCTTCTCGTAGGGCTACCACGGAGGAGCCTTCTCGTAGGGCTACAAGGCTCACGGAGGAGCCTTCTCGTAGGGCTACGAGGCTCACGGAGGAGCCTTCTCATGGGGCTACAAGGTTCACGGAGGAGCCTTCTCATGGGCTACAAGGCTCACGGAGGGGCCTTCTCATAGGGCTACAAGGTTCACAGAGGAGCCTTCCCATGGGGCTACAAGGCTCACGGAGGAGCCTTGTAGCCCCATGAGAAGTTACATCATAATTTATAGACAAATTCCAACATTTAAAAGAACAGAAACATACACATGAACAGATGTACGGTATTTACAGATATGTTGCCTCATTTTTTTAATGTTCATGAGAAAAAAACAAACAAACAGTCAAACAAATAAAACAATGCCCCCAACCAACAGAAAAGTAATCCTTTGTAGAAAATGCCCACCAAAAATGTACACATTATTATTGTCAGCTAGTACAGTGTAGTAATTGTGGGCTTTGCAAGTAAAACGGTTGGAAAGTGTGAAATGGACTCGCATTCCTGGGGATCGGTGGAAGTTTTAGAACAAATTATACTCTAATCAATTAGAAAAATTGCAACAAATAGTGAATCAACTCTTGCTTTTCCATTCCAGCCATTGGAACTGAACACAAGTGGAATGGTACAAATTCACAGTTATTCATTATTTTGTGAACATGAACACTGTTCTTGATAAAAAATATCCCAAGTTACTGTTATGATATGTATTTTGAAAACTACCCGATTGAGATAAATGTTCAACGATCAATGCCAATATAAGTTTACAGTGATATTGGCAAATATTGCAGAGGTGAATGGATTTCCACCAAAACAGAAATGGTGCATTTGGTACAGACAGTGCCCCACGATAATGGTAACATCACATTCATGAACAGTCAGCCGAAGTAATTCCTCCTGCTTATGTTCCTGGGTAATGCTCTTATCTTTAACATTCCCCATTTGGTACCAAATACAGTCAAGTACAGTTACCAGGGCCCTTTTCCAAACCTCGGCTCCGGCTCCATTTCGTGAATCCATTCTAACAAAACGGGTATCAAAAAAGAGGCTTTTGGCTACAATTTGGAAGTAGATACTCTATTTTGAACAAGAAAGCAGAGATTCGGCTTAAATGAAAAGCCACAGCCTATATTTTCAGCATAAGGATGACAGTGCCGGAACTGGAGCTTGAACCAGAGCCGGAGTCAGAGCCGGAGTCTGAGCCTGAGTCAGAGCCTGAGCCAGAACCAAAGGTTTGGAAAAAGGCCTAGGCTGAATGGGGTGTGACAGCCGAACCTGCCAATGTTACACAGTGTTTCCTACCCATCAAAGTATTGATCGTAGTATCGTTCAGGTTTTCATTTGGCCACAACTTTCCACGTGCCTTTGTACATTGACCATTCTTAATAGTTTTGTCTCAGGTTTGAACATCTCGGTCAATCTGAATGACTGACTGATCTTGAACGCCTGAATGGCAAAGTTCCCGGAATGAATGCAGACAAAAAAGGGACAGTTTCTTTGTATCATTATGACAACAATCAATTATCTTAAACAAAACACTCTCTAAAAAAAGTTAAAGTCTGGGATCCAATGCAAAATAATCAAATGCATTATGTAACAATTTAAGATGAGGGAGCAAAAAATACAATACTAAGTTTAGAAAAAGGGTCCTTTTTTCACTAGAAAAGAAAATAATCAAATAAACGCTGACAGTGCTTTTTAATAAAATGTTACATCTGCTTACAAGATTCTCTTAAGCATAAAATATTCAAAACCTGGGTTTAAAATGAGACAGAGGAGAAACAATCAATAAAACAACACAAAGGAACACAACAAATCATACAATATTTAACACCTCAGTTTTCAAAACTCAAAAAAGAGAACATTTTGAACCAAAGAGAAAAAGTTTACATTTTGTTTTGATATTTACAAGACATTCTTTGTAAAATAAGAAAAACGATAATGACAACGACCCAAAGGAAGCACAGAAAAAAAAATCCCGACATTTTTGTCAGATCACCATTTATACCTTCCGGCAGGGGCATGACTTGGAGGGCATGAACAACATCCAGGAGAAACACAAGCTTGGCAAACTATCTTATATCAACCTCAAACATGGCACAAGTACGATTCTAGTTTGGCAAAGTGGAATTGCTTTTCAGAAAAGAAAATATTGAAATTGAAATACCTTGCTTCATCACTGACAATTACGTTTTAATATGAGAGTTGCTGGTAGTCTCACTAGCAACAATCCAAAACTATTTGGCAACCAGTTTTCAGTAACAAGCTGCCCCAATTTGGGGACAACAATGTTTTGTTGTGATGAAGCTTTTGGCGTGATGAACAACAAGTAGTGCTGACTAATTAGTGGGCGATATCAGATTGCAGTGTGAATCTTGACACTCAATGGTGGGGATTGCTTTGTCTAAAAATGTCACTTTATCAGCCTCATCCCCACAGATGAGTTTGCTCTGATTCTTCTACCTACCCCTGACAGTCTAGAACATCCCTAAACATGCACAGGTTGGCCAAAGGATGGGATCATACCTGTGAGATCAAGGTTAGGTTTTCCAGGTCACCTAGCCTGGGACCTATTTTAGCTGATATCTGCATTACACCCTTCCCACAAAGGCTGAAGCTTGATTAAACCACATTTGAAACACCTCCATCCCATAATTATGGCTTTCAAATTTTATATTCTGGTCTGTGCTACTTCTGAGCATTAGAAACCATTCTGTCAAGATAGTTCCCTTGTATGCGTTCATAAAACATGGATGAATTAAATGAACTCAATGCACAACACTCTGTTAAATTTGCCAAGTTATTATAATGGTAAAATCCTATTAACTGAAAAAAATATCTCCATAAAATCTACTCTATTTAGATTATTAAACATGGTTTAAAAAAAAAATGTTGTCCACGGATTCAGATAGGACTATATACATACAATGTCTTCAATCTACATGCAGAAAAACCTACTCCACAGAAACCCAAACGGGATATGAAACCAGTCTGTTACAAAATGCTTACACACGGTACACCTAAGCAGATCATGAATAAAAAAAATGGGAGTTCCTGGAGGAAATCTCTAACTTACAAATGGAACTGCACAAAACCAGGCAAAAGTAAGAAAATATAATAATAAACTACCGGTAGAATAAATAAAAAAGCAAAATAAACGTCCGCAATAAACCTACGCACCTTGTTATCAGTTTGACTGAATTGGCAATTTCATATTCCATTTGCTCCTAGCACTTTTGAGCGTGAGAAAGAATTCTGCAGTAAGGATATGTAATCAGGCAGACGAGATGCTGCTTATGAATATTCACATCTCTTTAATAGGCAACCTTCAAGAGATGTTAAGGCAGCGACATTTCTCAGTCTTAGTTCTAAAAAACGATGGATTGTTTCATCCCCCTGATGAAAATGCAGCAAAAGAAGAATTGGCAGCAAAACAGCAGAGCTACACTTTCTGCAAACAATGTGTGGATTCTTTGTGAGAAACTGACAAATAAAAAAAACACAACCTCTTTTGGGGCTTTAGTATTTCAATATGTTGATATCTGTGCACTCTGTGTTACTAAAACAAAGCCAAAAAATAAAATCAAAAATAGGATTAACAAAATCACAAAATAATGCTTGCATTTGAGTTCCCAGCAAAAGTTTGGATTCCGAATCCTGGTTACCAACCAATAATGCTATGAATACTGCTTGTGCCTGGTACTTGGACAGTTCAGATATGAAACTTCTCGCATCACTGCAACTTCTGGTTTTTTTTTTTAAGCTGTGTAAAATTTGCCTCAAGTAATTTATAACAAAGTGATGACAATGATGTTGTTAACACTAATGCTGCACAACAGGAGTACCGCCTATGCAAATATCTGCTTTCACATTTAAATTCTGGTGAATTTGTAACGCATTTGATGAGCTTTACAGCGGCTGTCTTTGAGGTATTGGATGGGTGACGAGGGCTCAGTATAAATCAGTTCCTATATTGTTTTCAATATTGCTATCTTGATACTATCTAAAAAATAATCGGTCTTCATTTAATAGCCCTACCACACGGTGGACCAGAGGAATTTGGAGAAATACTCAAATACAGTTGACGAATGGTAAGAAAGTGCATAGGTGCTCAGGTCTATGTATATTCATTAAAACCATTATTAGGGGTTTTCTGGACATGTACAGGAATTAATAATCAAAAGGGCCACAAATTACAAATAAAAAGATACTACATTTGGCACTGGATCTAAAAAAGAAGAAGAATAATAAATCATTAGTTTCAAATAAAACTGGGGGAATACTTATTGATCGATACTTATTGTACAATATTCCTGCATCCCATCCCCACACATAAGTATTGGCATTCTTCTAATTATTAACCTCGATAGTTTTAGTTAAACTTTAATTACATTCTGTGGCTTGTTGTGGTTAAAATTTTATTCAATATGTACACGTCTTATAAGCCCATCCACAGCAAATTATTCGTTTTAAAAAACCTATTAGGATCATTATTATTATTAATTTTAATCATTATCACACCAAGACGTTTCCAAAGCTGTTCATTTATTATACTAAAACTTCTGAAGCTGTTTTATTTTAATACTATAACTATGTTGCATATCAAAACTTAATTCTACTGTGAGGAGATAGATACAGTTACTAATGGTAGTAGGGTTGTCTACTGTCTCCTGGCTTGCTATTGCAAATAGATGTAGTCCGTGTGATGGCGAGATGGTGTATGATCCGATATAAGCTAAGATATCGGCCAGACCAGCTGGAAGGGGGTAGACAGGAGTCGGTAGAGGTGGGAACGACAGGACGTTAGCTGCAGTTAATATGTGAAGCTTCACTACGAGAAATGCAGCATATGTGTTTGCTTCTTGGTAGTCCCGTTGCACACTCATGTGCACTACTCAGGTTTGCAGCTGCAGTCCCCCAATTTTCCACATGAGTCTGGCGCCCTCTTGTGGCCAGATATATAAGTTTCTATATACCTCTCAGGGCCTCAGCAAGGAGGAATTCCACGGGTTATTTGGTGTCAGGATGCCGATTTGATGTCCGTCATCACACTGTATCACGTGGGTTTGACATCTTTTTGTTCCTGCTTTTTCATTTCTAATCAGTGATCCGATTTGGGCAAATCACAAGGGGAGCAATGAACACTATGATATTTCCAGTTTGGTGCCAACTGAATGCAAGACAGCGCCCTCTACTGGCAGGCTAAGGAGAGGTTCCTTGACTGTACAGTTTTCATTCCAGAGTTATGCTTTGAATTCCGTACATGAGCAGCATTCCACGTAACATAAACTTCAGCCTTTGTTTGTGAAAACACATTTAACAGACAGTTTGCTAAAAAAAAAAAAAGGAAAAGGAAAAACAAATCAAGTTCCTCTGTTTACATTTCCTTAAAGTTCATGTGAAAAACGTGCCCGAGACTTGACCAGTAAAGAATGAGCATCGCAACGAGATATTGGTAAACAATACACGCTACAAAAGCATGACGAACATTTTCCGCATATGGAATGATGCTAGTTTCTGCAAATCATTGCGCTTCGTCGATATCCACACAGCTATCTTGAACTGCAAAGATCTCCTCATTTGACGTGACAACCGATCCTACGACTACGTTTTATGCCGTTGAATATCCCTAAAAAAAGTCTCTGACTTGGTTTCTGGTCAAATATCATCCAGCATGATATTTGTTTCCGTTTTCTAACAAAGTTCAACAAGTCACTGGTCCCCCGCTTTGTTTATGTCCCTATCAGCCTTCCCCGGTGTCCATCCACTGTTACTGCACATCCCAGATCTCTTTCAGTAGCGGTGGGATTCTCTGGTCTTTTAGTTTGAGCTGGAACAAGAGCTCAGAGTGGCTGTTGTTGAGCGATCGTAGTTCGGTGAGTTTCATGAGGACCTTAGGAAGGATAAGGGTCTCTTTTGGCCGTCGTAGCTTGAGGTATGCCGTCAGCATGTCCAGGTATTTCTCCTGAGCCTCTTCAACTTTCTCCCGGTCATCAACGCTCGGCCGGTCTGCAAATCCCCAAACAAACGAGACAATCATAAAAGAAACTAATTAGACCTAACTTGACTGGATTCTGTTAATTTATCCTGAGACTATCAAAATGTTAGTCAGAAGGCAGCTGCCATAAAAGCCAGTTAATCATTTACATGAATTTGGGAGCAGAGTAAACATGGGCCCTTTTCCAAGCTTCAGCTCTGGCTCTGGCTCAGGCTCCGGCTCTGGCTCTGGAGCTGTCATCCATATGCTGAAAATATAGGATTTGGCTTTTCATTGAAGCCGAATCTTTGTTTTCTGGTTCAAAATAGAGTATCTACTTTCAAACTGTAGCCAAAAGCCTCTATTTTGATACCCTTCACGAAATGGAGCCAGAGATTGAGCCGGAGTCGAGGTTTGGAAAAGGGCCATGATATCATGAAATATGACGCTTACAGCGAACAAATTGAAATAAGCTGAATAGGCGACAAAGATTTGTTGGGAGTCTTTTGATCATTTTTTACCTACCACTCTGATTAGAAACCACAAAAATTAATTTTGTTAAAAATAGCAAAAGTAAAGTAAACCACAATGGAAACTGACTGAATAAATTTAAGTCATTGAAAGGAAAACAAAGAAAAAATGACTGGAGCGGGACTTGAACCTGCACCCCCACCCCCCAATACCATAACGGGCTTTACCAACTAAGCTATCCAGCCCTATGTTGGTGGTGTCCTAAATAGTAAATTATCTTTGTCCATTTACCAGTCATGAAAACACTCACATACAGCTAAATCCCAATCTAATTTTAACATACAAAACATCAACAAGATGGCGTCTTCCTATGCAAGGCTACTGTTTTTGACAGCTTTCTGACTGTTTTCAGAGAGATAGGAGTATATCGTCGTACCTGAGGAGAGTATCGTAATAGCCATCAGCAGGACATACTCAGCGTAGTCTAAATCCAGCTCTGACATGCTTTTGGCAAAGTTGTACATGGGGTCCACCAGATCACCAATGCCACCTTCTTGAAGTTGCTTTCTGGTATAAGGCTGCTCGTTGCCAAACACAATGGCATCCTGCTCTTTGTCATATCGAAGGGCAGTTCGTAGGAGCATGACCTCAATGGCTGAGCCCTGCAACAAGTTCATAGGGAGATTCGTGTTATAAAATGTTTGGGGAGTACATTTTGTCACAGTTTTCATGAAGGGATGAATTTTGCAAAAATCAATATATTGAGAGTATTGTAACAGAAATCTTGGCGAAATTGTTTTGTTGGATAAAATCAATGAGATCATGAAAATCAATAAAGGGCAAATATCAGCTAAGCGCTATTTCAAGTTTTCAAGAAGGGAAGAATGCGCATGTTTGTAATGGGGATTTTTTTTTATCATTTTATCATTTTTTTATTTTCACGAAGGGACAAATATCTTTGAATGTTAATTACACTGCAATCAAAAGGCCTATCAACTCTTAATTAGTACATTTTGTAAGTAAAAGTCTTCAGCTTGAAACCGGTATAAGAATTTAATCAACATGTCCTTTAAAAGTAGACTAAGTCTTCAATTTGAAAAGGAACAAACTTCAAAGCCGATGTTTCAATGCCCTGTGGGTAAATTGGTCTTTTCGTAAAAACGGTGACAATTTGGAAACCATGTGCGCAATGGCGCCATTTGTTTACAATTCCCTGGGCTAAAGGTCAACATAACAGAGCTCGTTATTTAATAGTGAATTAATTACCTTTAATAAAACAATCTGGTCCTCCCTGCCTAGGCCTAGAAAGTCCGGTATTCTTTTGCTGAACTCCACAATGAGCTGAATGGTCAGGATAGTCAGCTCGGTGATGTGGGCGAACCGGAGCTGGATATTTTCACCTCCTTCTTCCTCCGTGCCGGACTTTAAAGGGGAACAAAAAAACCGAGGACAAACAGAAAAAAAAACAGAATATAAGTACATGTGCACTTTCATTGTACAAGATATTAAAAATCATGAAAAATTGAGAACATTTTCATGGGATGGGACCGAAACATTCCTTATCAAACATATATCAACAAATTATTAATTTTTGAACAGATGCCTTTAAGACTTGTGGAAATGGAATTTGAAGAATGTCTAGTACATTGACTTCATTGAATTGTATATCTACATTGCAGATTGCAATTCCCCTGACTACTTTAGCTGAAGGTACATTTAATACTGTATATCATACTATTGCATAGTAAATGGGGGTAATGTTTTGGTGCTAGCCTTTCCCATACAAGCATCCCAACTCATGTGATCTGGGGAATTCAAGTGTTGGCCCCATACATGAGATAAGCCATAACAAAGTCAATGTAACAGACAATGGTCACATGTAACCCTCAAAAGGCGAAGGATGTGTTCAAATTACCTTGCTATGGCTTGGCGTCATACACAAGTGTATGGGAAGTAGCCACTGCCACTGCCACAGGCACGGGTATAAATCCAAGCCGTAGCCTAATAATTTAGCCACAGTCTTACTTATTAAGAAAGCTTGTGCCTTACGATGTCAGCACCATCATTGAATTACATGAATCAAATAGATTCATGCAAAGAAAGCCCCAAGAACTGAAGCTAAACTACATGTAACAAGCACATAATTCAGGCATGCAACTTGGGCTTGACAAAAAACGAGGAAATTCCAATCTTTACCATACTTTGTACCGTGTTTTTCACTTTTCAATGGCATAAGAGTGAAGTGAAACAAGAGGAAATCAGCTTATTTGAGGAAAAGTTGCATGCCTGATAATTAGAATTACAATAAGTGAAGAAAGAAAAAGCAAAAAAAAAAAAAAGCAAAAAAAAAAAAATTGTTTTTAGATGAACACTTTAAAAATATATTATCAATCAAGATTATCAAGCAATATATATTTAGATACCCCTCCAATACAATAGTCAAGAATAAAAAGAAATGGTGAAAACAAAATCAGAAATATAGACCAAAACATTATTCATATGCAAATGAGATCAAATTACTCATAATTATGGTAATGACAACCAGGTAATCCTCCCAGAATGACATTTTGAAAGTAAACAGGCACTTCCACTCTGCCACTATGAAACTGCAAATAGCACTGTCATTTGCATAATTCATGCAGGCCACGCCCACAGCAGCATGAATCATTCATGAGGCTTCCAGCTCCAGGTTATTATACACATTAGTAATGATATTCAGGGGCCTCCGTGAGGGGCGGGTCACTGTGAATCTTTTACGTACCCCTCCCTCTCCATCTGCTTTTGTCGTGATCTTCAAGGTCTTTGCGATTTGACTACTACTTCCAAGGGAGCATTCTGCAAGGCATGCCTGGGTCAACTGCGGAAGGAAACAACATGGGACTGGCTGTTTTTGGGGGTCTGATTTTTATTCTTATTTCTTTAAGGACGAATAAAAACAGGGGAAAAACAAACAGCCAGAGTGAATGGAACTGGCCCATTTGTAAGTTCTTAAGTCAGCTTTCGAAAGAAAAATACAATAAAAGTGAGATACACAGGTGCAACACATTGGTAACCAAAAGAAGGATCTAAACCAAAGTTATCAGTTGTTATCAATTTTGCAATGCAAAATATTCTTTACTTTTTGGCAAGTGTGGCCATAACAAGCTCATGCCAATTTGCTGGTCTCAATCGGTGACTAAAGAATGAAACCAGTTTGTGCTAAGGGTCATCAAAATGCACACCCATGGAACAAAATAAGAAAAAGGGGATCAAAACTACTTCATGATACATATTTTGTTGAAATAGGTCAAAAAAGAGGAGACATGTTTTGGACATGGAAATTCAGTAGCCCTTGTTCGGTATTGGGTGGTGTTAGGCAAATCAAATATATGAAGGCAATAAGGAAGTCTGTGAAATGGACTAGCAAGGTGGTTATTCAACCAACTTGACTGTTCCACCATGTCCTTAGTGCTTAGAAGTAATTATTAACAACACAAGAATAGTAGTACACATGTAGTCTGATTCTACATTATCGTGAGATATAGCATAATGGTGAAATGTCCTTTAACGGATGTATAATCTGCACATTGGCAGGATTCAAATGAATGGCTTTGGCTTTGAATCATAAGGTTGAGCATGGACAGGCCCCAAGCCACAGCCATAGCCGGAGTGACAATCCACAACCAGTATGATCATGCCACCAAGTTTTAGCTTGATTTGTCACAGGTTTCTTTTGTTTCTGATCAATGTATCTGTCTCTTATCCTTCACTTAAACTCCTAGCTGTCAATGTAGCCTTTTTCACATAGAATGTACATATACTGATTTCATTCTGAACTTGAGACACCCACTGTGAACTCATAAATGAGGACACCAGGTGGTGTACAAAAATGATTGTCGCAAAGACAAATCTTCCCAGTCCTTACTCTAATGTCACATAATGTCGCTAATAGACCTTTCATGGTGCATCCATTTTGTCACCTTCCTTGTATACCCTTCAGAAAAGATAACACCAATTCTAAAAAGGAAAACGGGTACCAGACTTTTTTTAATCCAAGCCTCGGTTTTAATTGCACTGCTTCAAATGCAGGATGGATGCACCGTGAATAAGGCCTATGGTGAAACAAGGAGAAATGTGACACCCATCAACCCATAAACAGACAGAATCCCTTCCACATAACTAACACAAAAGCAAACCCCAAAAGCCGTAGCTTCACAAAAGAAGGGCCAAGGACAAAATTTAGGTATTTAATTTTACACACAAAACTCCACCAAAATTGAAAACTTACATCATCTTTATTTTGCCCATCCATCCATGGCTGTAAGAAAAAACATCAAACAAAAAAGTGATTAATATTTTGCAGCAATTTTTATTTTGTGCCTGGATATACATACAGTAACTATTACAAACTGTAACATCAGTCACATCTGACACATGTTTAAAATCTGTCACACAGGCTGAATGTCACAGCTATGAAATCTCACGCGGAATAAATTATGATAGATATATTTTATAAGAAATGTACACTGATCGCATAGCTGTTACAACTGTGCTACGTGAGTCACACCTGTGACATGTATACAATCTGAAACAACACTTGAAGAGTTCATTTGCAAAAACTCCTTTGTTGAAAAATTTACATTATCATCACGGATGCTTCTATTTTTTTATTGAGGGTACACCAATACATTCTTCTTCTTTTTTCATTTTAAATTTGCAATAAATCAATACGTTTTATATGTTCAAATGTACGCTGTTTCCATGAATAATCAAATGTAAAGCATGGTTAAGTTAATTTTTCATCTGTTTTTGCAAATGAACTCTTCAATTGTATGCCACTTCTGTAACAGCCTGTCACACATATCTATTCTACCAATATTGTGTAACAAAGTGACCAGTCTGGCTGGTCGCAATTGCATTCATATTCCATAAACAATTATTATTGTCAGAATTGTGACAAATTATAAGATCTTACATCAACATTAAAATGTGACATTTATGTAACAAAAAAGAGCAGTTGACCCCTGCTGAAAATTTCATGTGTGTTGATTATAGTGGTTTGAACATTTTGAAGCATATTTGGAGTTAAGTAGCGTGATTGACCGATCTTCAAATTGTGGGTGGACTGGTATAAATGTTGATATGTGTAAAATGTACAGTGTAGTATGAAAATGCCTATCATAGAGTCTATTGACCATGTAACATTGCAAGAAACTCTGAAGGGTCAGCATTTACAAGTGCAGGGTTGGTTTGCCCTACCCTAGCCTTACAGTGCTTACCGTCAGGCTTTTCAGGTCCTCAGGCCCAGGGACCTCCAGGTCCTTGTGAGCCGTTACCAGCCTCTCAATGATCTCCCGCTGTTCATCAGTCAGCATGGGGCTTTCATCCTCGCTCTGTTGGGGGCTCATTCCCGCCTGAGCCTGGGCTTTCCGCATCATCTTCCTTTGCCTCTTGGATTTGCATTGTTCTTCCGTTAACAAACCTGTTTAAAAACATCAAAGTCCAAGGAAATCTCAAAGTTTGCTCTTTTATGCCGAGTTTCATTTGACCTTTATTCCGTGTTTTTTTTTAGCCGACAGCAAGCAAGTTGTCGTTACAGGACCTTAAATGATGAACTAGTGTTGCTTTTAAAGAAGACTCAAGGCGTGATACAGTCTATGAATTATCATGAGTTTCCATTTGTTTCTTCTAACTTGACTGCCTTCAGCCTAACATGGAAAGGAATGGCGCTAGCCTGATTTCACTAACTTAGATGAGCAAAAGTGCACAGGTGGTTGGTCTGGCTCAAGATCCTCTGGTCATCTGGAAGCATAGACAGTGCATGTCTACAGTGCATGTCTAAAGTATTTCCCGCTGAAGTTGAAACTCTGTGTCCTTGTTCAACAAAGTACAGTATCTGCTTTGAAGCCGTAGCCAAAGACTTTTCAAATAGCGGACTTAGCCGGAGCCTGAGCCCAATCCCGACTTCTCTCAATGCCATTCAGAAAGTACTCTGTTAGGGGACATTTTGAATATTTCATGACTGCAGCGGAAATGCCATCCAAGACATCAGCTGGCTATGCCTTAGCGGAACCTCAATTCTGGTTGAATTGTTTTTCTTATGGGATGGCTTTCTTTTGAGTCATCACATCATTGGGTGAACTTTCTGCGTCCAATATAGGCCAGACCTTATGCCTGACTAGTGTCCCTAGTCACATTGGTAAATGTACCATTGATATACCTTGTATTACAAGTACATGACTACTGTTGCTATTCATGCATATTGGATGAATTCAACCTGTGCATCTTTTAACAGGAAGTTCTATCGATGCTAATTCAGGTATAAAGAATAACACATAGTGCATTCACCCATGTGATGAGCGCCAACCATCAAGATATCGTACCCAACATATCAAAGTGTGATTCTTCACTTCGTGAGGCTTTGAACTTTCCATACGAAAACCCTGTGAAATGCCACCAAAAGTGTTTTATAAGCCTGGGTTTTTTCTTTTTGGCAGGGGAAGGGGGAAGTACTTACATTCTGGTAACATGCCGACCTCACGGCACTTTCGCAGCCTGCACTCTTGGCATTTCCGCCTCATGTACATGTCCATCTCACAGTTACCGCCTCGCGTGCATTTGTAGATGGCATTTTTGGTTATACTTCTCCTAAAGAATCCTGCAACGACAAACAAAAAGTGCATTCATGAAGTTTCCATTGCAGCTTTGATTCATACATTTAAGGTAGTCTATGTACATAGGGTTGATAAAGATGAACAAATAATGTTGAATTTGCAATTGTAAGTCCACACCAGACCAATATTTCTGTGGAATATATTCCTCTAAAATGCTGTTACATTTCAGAAAAATGTACAGTGAAACGCCACTATAACTACCACCACTGTACCGAACATCATGCTTGACTCCCAATTTTTTTATGTACAGTTTATAGGCATGCTGAACAGTGTTCACTATAACAACCACTATAACGAACAATTTCTGTGCATCCCAGCGTGTTCGTTAAAGTGGAGTTCCACTAAAACCTAAAAAAAAAAAACCTTTCTCCAGGTGATTTCGATTGCAACAACGAAAATAAAACGTAGCAGCAATATGCAAAAATGCACTTATAATGCCTACACCATTTTGGACAGTAAAAAGCAACTTTCACCTTTCAAATTTCATGTCGTTTTTTTTTTTCCTTAAGGTTAGTAAGAAACTGCTAGGAAATGTATTTTGTGCCAACAAAGTTTTCTTCTTGCAAGCAGAGCAAGTCGGCTGCCTTCAACTTGCTTGTAAAAATTGCCTTAAGTGTTACTCTGGCCTCATAAACTGTGCATAATTATTATGGACTCTTTGTGAGTACTTACTGTGGAGCCCCGCTATAACGAACATGGCGGGATGCACAGACATTGTCCATTATAGTGTTCGTTCGTTATAGTGAATTAAAGAACAATATTGGGTATGTATTGTACACAAGAATTGACAGTTAAGGATGATGCTCGGTATAGCCAAATGTTTGGTATAGGGTTGTTCATTATAGTGGTGTTCCACTGTACATGACACATTTTAGTTGTCATTTCTCCTTTTTAAGCCTTATCGACCTATGATATATGTCCTTCACACATACACCATCAAAGTCCAGCGAATCAGACAGTTAGGCCTTTATTAGTCCTAGTGTGGGCAAACCAGGTTATCTTAAGGTCTTCCCAACTGGATGATGGATGTCTCTGGACCCCAAGTGATGAACAAACGAGGCTTCCCCGATTCAACACAGCAAGACCCACCTTTACAACCCTCGCAGCTGAGTGCATTGTAGTGAAAACCTGACGCCCTATCCCCGCAGACCAAGCAGAGTTCTAGATCCATCCTGGGTGCCGGTCCTTTCCTCTTCTTGCTTAGGCTGAAGCCTCCGTCTGGTAGCTGCTCCTTGATGTGGGTCCCCGAGTTGGACGAACTGCCTATTGAGCTGGTGGGTGTGTATTGGCTGTTGTACTGCGGGGACATATCATAACCATCGTCTGGTGGTTCTCGCTTCACGATGACCGAGTTGGACCCAGAATCTGGATAGAAAAAGGAGACAAAATGAGGCAAACAAATTTAGAATCGCAAACAGAAATATCCCAAAGGTGCACATGAATGAAGCTATGGACATTTACAAAATGGAGGCTCAGGCTCCATCTCAGGCTCGTGCTCCATTTCCTGAATCCATTCTAAAATAACGGGTATAAAAATAGAGACTTTTGGCTACGGTTTGGAAGTAGATTCTCTTGTTTGAAAAGGAAAACAGAGCTTCAGCTTCAATGAAAAACCACAACCTATATTTTCAGCATATGGATGTCAGAGCTGGAGCCAGAGCCCAAACCTCCATTTCGTAAACCCTGTAGTTGTGATGATGCTTGGTTATGGATTCTTACAGAAAACACCCACTCACATCAATCCACATCACTGACAAATATGACTTGTCAGATCCGAGAAGAAAAATCCACAAATTAAGCCTTGAAGACAATTTCCAAAGGTCCAGACAAGAGAACATAAATCCCTGACATTCAAATATGAACATACAAACTATAACACTCATACGCCCTACAAATAATGATTTACACTTTAGACTCAGATCCAAAATCCAAAAACGAAACAATAGGTAACATTTTCAAATCGACATCATGACAATGGATGACGTGGCCTATTTGTACCCAGCACTTACGCCACATGAAAAACAAAGTGTGCCGTAGGGCACTTGGGTTAACCAGATGGTTGCGCAATGATGCGTGAATGTCTGTTGAACAACACGCATGTAACAGATGAATCTTGATGGTGCAAGTCATTATCATACAACAGGGTTAAAGTGTCCAAAACATGATTTCTTTTCCAATCAAGCAGTAATAATGAACTTGACCATGTCGGCAGAATGAAGTAAATTGCAAACCTTATTGGTTTAATGAGTACAAATCTTAAAGGCAAGACTCATTTTGTGAGTATGAATCTTAAAGGTAATACATGATTGGTAAAGGTCACAGAAAAGCACTCACACTTTGTCAGAACCAATATGTGCATGAAATAATAAACCTGTGGAAATCTGAGCTCAATAGGACATCTAAGTCACGAAAAAACAGCAAAAAACTGACTCGGGTGTTCTTATAAAACATAAAGAATGGTTTTGATCTTACATGAGATCAAAACTGTTTTCGGTTTTTGTTTGACTAATTTCTGGATAAATACAACATTTTGGGCAACAATATTTTAACGGAATGTTTCTACCAGCACCATCTTCATACCCTGAAAGTTATACGTAAATCTGTGAACATTTCTGTTTGGGTATGTTACCAATCCTGTACTGTACCTTTAAGGCAAGACTCACTTTGGTTTGAGTACAAATCTTAAGGCACTTATTTCAACTTATTTTGGTATGGTTGTGTAGTTTTGGGTACCAATCTAATGGCTGGCCTATTTCAGTTCAATCACATGCAAACCTTTCAGCAGGCATTATTTTGAACTGGTAGCAAACAAACCTGATTATCTTTACAGGGATTTGAGAAAATAAAATTCATATTGCATGGATAAGGAAGCTATAAAAAGAACAATCAATTTCCATTCACAATCACAATTTTTGCAGTCAGAATACAACATACTTTGATAACACACTCATGTACTTTAACCGCAGCACAATCAGTTTACGAAATGCCTGGCCAACAGCCAGACTACTATAGAAATCTACACATGTATGTATTATTAAGCCAAATCAAATAATGTATTTATCAGTTTAGTACAGTACATTGTTAGACGCTTGCATTCCGAAGGAATGTACAAAAGCCATTACTCTGTAGAGTGCAAGCAATCGAACTTTGACGGGGTTCGTGAGCTGTCTCGCACAAACCAACCATGCAAGGCAATCATTCTGTCACACCAACCCTTTTTCATTCTTATTTATTTAGTCTAACTTTGCAAACACGCAAGCATATTGTCAATTTACCAAAGGCCACAACAAATTCGTCTGAATGGATTCCCTCAAAGAACAGAACCTGAACACAAATCAGTGATATTGCAATCGATATAATGCGGTTACATTTCAACTGTGAACCAACTGCTTGCTATCAGATTGGATCTATGTGTAGCGATGGTATACTTGGCAATACATACTGGATCATGTGACTGACTTAAGTTCGGTATCACTACCAAGTACCAACATGCTCAATGTATTCAATCTCAACCACTGTGCTGAAACCAGGCATGTTGAGTGTTTAAATCACCTGTGCGTACAGCAACAACATAGAATGGAGTTCACCACCTTCCTGTACAGTAGTTTCCTAGGCTAATTCCTCGCCTGATGGCCATCACAGGACTGCATTCCCAGACTAAAATGCCTCCATACCACTGATACGTTTTCCTGACATAGTACAGGCTTCTAAACTGGTGCAGGCCGTCACAAACCCTTATCAGTATTGATAAGCAACACTGTAGTATTTACTCTGTTTGAGAGTCTGGTATAACCAATATTTGCTCAGAATGTCCCCGGCACTTCTACGGCTTTACGTGTGTATCAAAAGGCATTCCAAGCGCTTGTCCATTATATGCCCCTAATGAATCCTGCACATATCATCGGAATGTCCCTTACAAATTTCGCCAAGTCTTTTCTGCTCATAATTAACACATTAATGTGCCTACTAAACCAAACCCATAACCACTTACATTTCACAGTGTGACATAATCTCTTGCCAGACCAGACATATTGATGTGCATCAGACTAGTACTTATGAGTCCAGCCTTCCCATCAAAGACCAACCCGTCACCAATCGTTACGCATTTTTTTGCACAGCGTCCATCCATAAAAATCAATTCCTTAATTAATAAGATCCAAGGTCAGTTGCTAAGGGGAGGTTGGATATCAACCAAATGCTAAAGACACTCACAATGTTTTTTTTTGTCTTTTCCTAAACATATATGTCCTTCTCAATAACCCTACAATTAGCCCGAGAATGATACTGTATTTAAGTTTGGTTCTTGATCAATTTCAGATCATTATACAGCAAAAACAAAAAACAAAAATAAAAATTAATTTTCCCCTGTTATTACACATAACTTTGTTTTATTGTGTATGATAATTTTCTTATGTCAAATCATTCTCAAGATGGGTTTCCTTACAAAATTATTTGTAACAACAATCTGAGCAAATACAAGTAATAAACTGCTGCAAACTGCTCATCAGCCAAAATAATGACCTGAAATTTATAAAATGCTTGGAGTCAGGAGGGCCTGAGGTGTTTCGATCTTAGCAGGTTCTTTCTCAAAGACTAGCCTTATGTGAGAAAGCCTTTTGAGAAAGATCCTGCTAGGATTGAAATGCGTCAGGCCCTCCCAACTCCAAGCAAAAATCTGAGCAAGAAGTATTTTTGCAGCCTAACAGTCGAGTACTTTTCAAAAGGAAAACAAAGCACAAGCAATCATGTTGTGAAAGTGATGAATACTGGATGACTATGGGAGACAACTAATTGCAAATGTCTATAATTCTTGTTTTAATTAATAACCCCTTCCATTGTTGGCTTGTCTATCATAATTTTTCCATTCCTATAGCACTATTCAATAAGAAACTATTCATTCCAATACCTTAAAGAAGCATATTCAAATCTCCTATGGATAAATATTGTCTGCTCTCAATTTAAGCACAGTTTTGGAACCTGTATTTTTAAATAACCAACAATCAACAAGACCTTTTCCTAATTCTGTTTGTCTGTCATCCCTGAAAACTCACCACAAACTTTGACTGAACTACTGTTCATGTTGGCCATGTGTCACCCGGCAGTTGTGCAAATATGAAGGCTTGCTTCTGAACACACCGCTACTAATAACATAACTTAACATTTGATGGCACAAAAGCTGTGACAGATGGGAGCACAAAAGTCACATCCCATCTGCCTCGGACTAGCCGAGAGAAGACAAATGAAAATGATTCCCCGGTAAAACGTCCAATTCAAAGAACAAGTGTGCTGTTGTGAACCCTAGAAGCTGTCCGTGGCATCCCATAGAACTCTTTTGCCCAGGAGATTGTCATTTCTGGGTCTTCTCTTCGTTGGCCAGCGAAAGAGGAACACGGTACTATTATTTGAGACAAACAGTTCAGCCATTTTCTCCAAACAATCCAAGCCTTCTGAAAGACCTGTCTGTCTATCCTCTTTGAGCAGATGGCATAATCTACTTCATCTTCTATGCTTACTGGAACTGGTTCAATGATACATTTTGCGGCTCTTGATAGGATGGTGCTGCTGCGGTTACCATGGCAACTCCCATCCAAGCTAAGTTTCGTACACTCATGAAAGTCACGCCTAGTGACGGAACATCTTTCCATATGCCATATACGTTCCCTACATGCCTTTTTCCATTCTTCTTCTAGTTTAAATTGCCTAAAGATTTAAGAATCATTAGAAATAGATTTGGGATAGCAAGGGCTCTAAAAACAATGTTGGGTAAAGGATTCTTTTGTCTACAAGATTGCCGGTAAATTTCTTGGTTAAGTTCAGAATCGCCATACCGCCATACCACTGATAAACTGCTGCAAACTGCTCATCAACTGGAAAAATTACCTAAAATATATCAAATGCTCAAGACGGGGCCTGATTTTTAATCCTAGCAGGTTTTTCTGCACCTTTTTTAGTTTGAGAAAGATCCTGCTGGGATTGAAACATCTGGCCTTCCTTGCTCCGAGACATCTGAATACTGAAAGCGTACATGCAAACTCTTTACAACAGTAAGCAGAAGATAGCACAGTCATGAAGTTGGGTCCCAGTCTGAAATCCCCACACTGATAAGCTGATCCCTTATCCCAAAGGTAATTAGTGCAAACATTAGAGCTGTTAGGGCTTAAAATATTCCCAATGGACCAGACAATTGCTTAAAAGTCTTTGTACAGTTGGCCCACTTTAATGCCGACTGTTATGTAACCGCTACTCAATGAGCAGACAATTGATACTGAGACTAATAACTGCATATAACTGGTTGGAGGGGGCGGGGCATTCTTCCTTCCCCTGTTACTCATTCACTGTGTGGGACCTCAAAGTCTAATGGAAGATTATCGGTGGATGAAGAAAAACTTGAGGGCAGGGCAAATGGTTGAAGAGAATTGATGCTTGCAATGGTGGAACACAATCGGTTTACGACATTTGGTTAAAATGCAGTAATACTAATTAAGTGCATCATTTCTGGCATGATGCAACCAGATAATTACTTGAGGTTTCACCAGGGGCCAATTTCATAGAGCCGCTTAAGCACCAAAATTTGAGTAAGCAAAACCTTGGCAAATAAAATCAGTATGCCAGCCAACTCCTTGTGATTGTTATGCTCAGCAAACAATGGCCGAATACAAGTCAAAAGCAGTTAACATTACATGAAAATTTGACTTTTCATGCTTAAGCAAATTTTGTGCTTAAGCAGCTCTATGAAATTGGCCCAGTATCTTCCAGTCTTCTTAACTGGAAAAAAGTAGATTGCCATGTTTGAAAGCTGTAGCGGTAAGAAGATTTTAACAGGAGAACCTAATTTTCCGAGCAATAAAGGAAGAGTTTTTTACAACAGCCCCAAATGCCAAATTAAGAATATCAGACCTCAAAAGACCCAACATTCCCAAGAATTGTTCAGTATTGTGTTAGACCCATTCCGCATCAAGATCTATAAAAATGGATCCATCCTTTGTCGTTTCTTTTTGTTCACTCAGACCTTTTGGTCAAATGGCGCAGAATGAATCCAAACTAATTGCTTGGTGCTGTCAATCTGGTCAAAGGCCTACAATTAGAAGAAAGGAGGGTTGAGATGGTTTTAAGGTTGGGCAGGACTGGGGGGAGAAACGTCGGTGCTGTGGAGTGTATTTTGTTTGCAAGCCATGAAGTACATGGAGCCCCCAAGGGACTATTAACCCTCTCTCCAAATATTCAGACAGTCTGGGAAAAAAAGCCTACAAAGCTTACAAAAGGACACTCCAGCGAGGAATAGATTATCTGTCATCTTTCCACTGACTGCAAAGTGAAAAATACTTCTGCAGCAAGATGGTAAAGATACTGAAAGTAGGATTTGAAGTTTTGCATGGTGGATAGACTAGAATTGGGTAAAGCTTGCAGAGACATCATGTACAACACTCTTCTTGGAACTTGGAAGACGTTTCGACCTGTGTGCTCTGGCCATCCTCAGGTCAGGTCTCTCTCTCCTGAAGATCAGGATCTCCTTAACGTCAGGAATTTACTCCCATCTGTCCTTCTCAGGACCACACACCTTCCTAGAAGAGTGTTAATACATGATGACTCCGGAAGATACTGTAGTTTGCAATCTTTACCCTTACTACAATAATGCCATTTAAAGAAAAAAATATTTAAGTTATTTGAGGAAAACTGAAGCATTTCTTCGGCCAGAAGGATATGACATTTGCTTGGGTGCCAGGATTATCAGGAAAGAGGAACGTAAATTGTTAATTTGGAAGTAATCATCCAGCTTTTGTGGTTGGGAGCTGGCATGAACACATGAGAGCCAAGAAGCTTTGAGTCTGCGGATTATGACAGCTTGACACTTTTGGACAGTCTCTAGAATGATGTGGGACAGTTACATGTAATTTGAAAAGCACGCTCAATTGCACATCCCGAACAGAAGGGACAATTCATAACTCTGAAAATCAATTCCAACAAATGATTCTGCTTGAAGGTTTAGCTGAGGGCGTAGAACATAGCGCAGGGACCCTCATCCGAGAAAGCCAATTTGGTTTTCACAGCTTTGGTAATCTAGTTCTTTATGTAGGAATCAATTTAACTTGGCAGTTACGTTTGGCTGAGTGAATCTTTTTTCTGATGTAATCCTTCAACACAAATCCTCCTATTCAGGACAGACACCTCCTAACGCTTTGTGAGATAATGTTGTTTCTAATGGTCTCCAAATGACAAACAAAAACTGTTAATTGAACTAAATAACTGGACCTATACTGGATGGTGGAAAATGGATGTTTGTCTTCAAAATGTGTTCTCTCCAGTTTTTCTATTTTCCGTTCTGACATGATGAAAATGAATTCAACATTGGGACATGTATATCAAATTGAAACCCTTACACCCACAATTCAGCCCAAAACAAAACTTACACCTAAAAAAGACAGATTTTGGCTGCTGTCAATCACAATAATGAAGAAACGTTTTGATCCTTTAAAAGAACAAAATACCTGCTGCCGAAATAGAAAATATAGATCCCTGCACTGTGCTTAATGTGGTTGAGCATGAATTATCAATGAGCTGACAAAATGAGCGTTATGAAGGGATTGGCCTAAAGATCAATTAACCTAGCCTTTCCCCCTCCCAACGACCTGTATTGATTTTGTCTGCTGGGCAATTGTTGTCAACATCGCGGGACAGAGAGACTATAAGCCGTACATCGTCTGCAAATAAAAAATGAGTGAATTTTCTTACGCCGACACCGCGCTGGGTCCGTTCTATTATAAAGCGAACATAAAATGTCCCTCGTGGAGACGATTTTTTTTTCCCCGGAGACAAAAGCCCTCCCCCACCCTCTAGTGTTTAGACAACACAAATACAAAGTGATGTTATCATTTTGAGCGCTTGCAGGGCTCAAATTTCCTGGGAAATTTTTTTTATTTGAACAGGGAGAGCTTTTCTAGAGTTTGCCATTTTTTTCAGTTCTGATTTGCAGAGTTTTTGATCGGATACCAAATCAAATGCTTTAAACATTTCTTTTTCTTGATAAGCATTTTCAGGATAGAATCCTGAGCCAGAATTAAATGATGCTGATGAATGAGGGGATTGGGGAAGCAAGGGATTTACAGCGACTAAAAAAACAGAGTTTTTGGTTTACATTTTATTTTGACTGTGTTTGTTGAATCTGATGAATGAGGGATTATTTAAGTCCAAATAACCATACAAATTTCAATAGATCTGTCTGACATTAGGTGTTTTTTTTAATCCTCCTCAATCACATGTACATTTCCCTTGTGTTTTACTGTCACTTGATACAGTGAAGTAGGAATTTTCCAGGGATTTTTCAAAAGCTTATGATAAAAGGGACTCAGGCCAGGAATTAGCAATACAAGTCCACAATATTAAGTCATGTGTCAGTGTAACATTTCCTCGAGAAAAAGAAAGAGCAATGAGTCAGCAATTATTCTATGCATGTATTTTTTATAATAGTCCTCTAATTGTCCTCTAAATGATAACAAAGTCAATATTTTACAAGGGCAAATAACAACAACATCCATTGTGAATCCTAATAAGGCTATTAAGGGATACCAAATGATGTCAATGGGAGACTCTGGAGAACCGGTCTTCAAGTCAACAGAGCATGCGCACGCACAAGTACGCACGCATACTCACAATTGCGTGCGCGTGTGCTGTTGACCTGAAGACCGATTCTCCAAAGTCTCCCATTGTATTCAACCTACCCCAGATCGTTACTACAATATGCAAACCAGCAAATTCACCACTAGAACTTGGTGGAGTGACAAATATACAAGAAACATCCAAGGGGTCACTCCACAGAGTTGATGCAGGATTTGTGATGGTATCGAAACAGCATCAGCTATTCATCCCTTTCAATAAATCCTTCGCAGACACCAGGATTCCCAAATATTGCTGATCATATTTTCCTTGTCAAATTCCATTTCAACTAACAAGAAAACCTACATGCATTCATTCATTAAGGGATAATACCAGTGTACCAGTTTGATGTATGTACATTGCGACATTGTAATAGATTATTACCCAACTTGGTTGAATGATACCAAATTTGCATTTTAATATTAGCATTTCTGTGTTTAAATATGCAGTGTTTATCCAACAGCACAACCAATGACTATCAATTCAATACATGTAATAACGAGGTATAAATCATGTTGTGTAAGGAACAATAAAATTACCATCAATTCTTCAGCAGAGCACATACCAACAGCCAAAAACCACGGAATTCTCCAAGATTTGATAAAAAAAATCACCAAACTTCCCAATTTCATACAGAGAAATGTTGCACAAACTTCACAAAGTGTAACCCTTCCAAAAAAGTAGTGAAGCGCTTTATTTGTCTTCTTGATCAAAGCTAAGATTTTAAGCACAGTTCATATGTATGATATCCAATTGTTATTATTAAAGGCAGTTGTGTACAATATTGAAGTGAGTGACACAATTTTATGTCCCAAACTATACAAGCCGATCCTCCCATTTCACTTGAATACTCACCATACCAACTCCTACTGGATGACTGTAGGTTCCACATGATGACACTGAGCTATCACAAACTAGTATTCAAGCAGGTAAAGAATCACATATACTCCTCAGTTGTTGAACACAGCACAGCCCGTGGCAATAACAGTCTCCTATTTGAGAATCTTCTTGCAAATCCAGAAAATGACAGTACAAGATAAATCAGGACTTAGCTGGGGATGCACCGTAAGAACATGGAGTGTCATGTACGCTGGCTACGTGCAATACTCTGTCTAATCCTCCTGGACTAACATCGTGCATGTGCCGTCATCTAATCCAGCAATTTTTGCCGATGAGGTTTTCATCGTTGCCCAATGAAGATTTGATTGACGTGAGCAAGATCAATGCTGCTTGCCGTCTACCTTACCAGGAACGATGGCGCTGCCTCGTTTACTGTCGATGGCCAAAAGAAAGACTGCTGTACCCTGAAACCTGACGAGAATGTCCCTGCCAAGGTTTAAACTGTTAATGGGAAGGGACTTTGCTAGAAGAGATTCAGTTCGCAATCGGGAACATTCCTCATAAAATGAAGTCTTTCACACATTGACCGACTGTGATTCGGAACAGGCAAGACTCAGTCACGAGGAAGAAATGGGTGAATTATCAAAGAGTGTAAAGAAGCTTTGTACTAATACGTCGCCTTAATCAATCCCTCAGACCACCAGTCACACACAGCTGATTCTACGACACTCCCATCACACAGTGCTAATGGCTAAAGACCATCGTCAAGCGAGAACCAAAATATAACAGTCATGTAATACTTTCTCTCTCGCCCTTTTTTTTTGGTTCAATGAACGGCAGCTCAAAGACTCAAGCAGCCCAATGTCCCGCAAGGTTCCGTCTGACAAAACAAGATGCAGCCTGTCAAAGACACATCATTACTGTCTGTAGACTCTGGAATAAACACAGGAGAAATCACCCAGGAGTAGAGAAGAAAAAGTTCCATTCATCGTAGATTCCCAGGTTCCATCCTCACTAACTGGCCCAAGAAGCCACCCTGAAGAATGAACCGGTGTCATCCCCTCGACCCGGAGAATAATTGATTCCCTCACCTCCAGACTCCCAGACAAAATATCCCCTTTTGTCCTGGGGTAATCCGAGAGAAAAGAAAAGGGGGGCCTCCTTGGATAACAAGTAAGGTCCAGGTCCAGCCTGTACCGCCCCTCAGTGCCCTATTATCCGCCTCTTATGTGGGCTGATGAGCCTGGACTGGGCAAGCAGCTTAAGCCTGTCCATGGATTGTAACAACACGAACGAATGGACTCTGTAACGCTCTCTCAGCCAGGACTCCTAATCGATAGTGCGCAATTGACTGAGGATAAATTAGTCCTTGTTTTAATCACATACTGTCTGGTTTAAATTTCTGCATCCTAGATTGGGGGAGGGGGAAAATGACAACACGCCAAGGACACACCATCATGGCAACATCCACTACCCCAGTCTGAAAGAGGAACTGCCTGTTCTTATTATTTTTCCCCTCCCTGAGCAGAAGATCCTGAATAATAGGCTCTGAATTGTCTGGGAGTGTCAGGGGTGGTCACAGTAGTTGCTCTTGTATGCTGATTATTATACATAATGGTCAGGAATGAATACAGACTGAGGTTATTCCCCCTTGCAGCACTAGCAAGGATAACTTCAGGGCACTCGTGGTTGAACATTACTGGAACAAATTCAACAAGGGGGATAAATGTACACAAGCAACCACATATGAATGAGTAGGCTTGCGGTAGCATAATTCAGGCATGAAACTGAGACTTAAATAAGGAAGTTCCTATCTATACCATTCAGCATTTTTCACTTTTCAATGGCATGAGAGTGAAGTGAAAAAGAGGAAATCAGCAGATCCAAGGAAAAGTTGCAAGCCTGACAATTGACAAAGATCTCTTATGTGAATACTGTATATGCTGGTTTTGAGAAGAACCAGAGGGACTGGAGGAACTTGGTTCCTTTCAGAACCAATACATACGCACAAAAAGACGTAAATTGTCACATGGTGCTATCAAAGGACTGTAAACCTGCTACCCGACTTGCCCACTTCAACATGAATAGCCTCAACATTTTATGCCTTATTAAATGTAGGCCCTAACTATTTCCCCAAACTTCTTTTCTACCATATAAAACCACATTTACCACGAAGCTCTAATCTTAATTTAAAGGTAGTTCTTGGGAGACCATTCATAGAACGACCATATTAATCCTGGAATATTTGCCAGATCCGTTACACTGGTAAAGTGTGGCATTGTTTTTCATGACTTTGCACCCACTGAAAAAAAACTCCACACACAACAGTAGACAGTGACAGCGCCCTCTTGGGGCTGGTTGGCGCCATTTTCACAGCAGCTGAACTTGGTCGTTTGGCTTTAATACGGTAAGCTTTAGTCCAAACTGAAACCCAAACATCTACTAATACTGAAACTACAGGTTTATGCTTCTTAAAAGTTCTAAACAGTGGTCACTTTTAAAAAGTCACCAAAAGCCTCCATTTTGATGCCCGTTCAAAGCAAATGTCAATTGTACAAAGTAGAGCCAAAGACATTGCCAGAGCTGTGGTGCCTGTAGGTCTTAACACTATGTGACCTTAATAATGAATTCCTTCTGGTTCAAATTCAAGTAACAAAAAGGGTGCTGGATCAATGGATGCAAAATGAAAAGAATGAAACTATGTTGCATGTTGAGTAGGAAGTGTGTATCTTATCTGGGCCCAAGTTTACTGTAGAATTTTGCACTTATGGTCAACATTCTTCACTTAGCGGGCTAACATGGAATTTCTATGCTAGCCAGATTTGGTGAGAGATCCTTAGATGCATGGAATACGCACATGCACAAATGAAACCTCCTCACTAATCCATGATATAGATCTTGTAAACACGACTATTTCAAGTGCCGATTTTAAGCTTATGGTTATCTGTTCCGTGGAACTTGGCTCTGATCATTTCATCTTTGTACTTTAATGTGTCTTCTTGTAAGGACTTTCTTGAAATACAAAGGAGTAGCATTCATAACTTACATGGTTTCCTTTTTGGAAGAAGAGATCAGCTTTCTGTCAGGAAAATATTTTGGACATTGGAAATTTCCCATGGTTCAGAGAGAAAAGCAACTGACAGATAAGCTACAGGTTTTGTATCAAACCCTTCGGAAAACTGTCTGAGTATCACCCATTCTACTCCGTGTCACTATGTATGAACATACATGCGTGCATGCAAATTTTATGCAACGCGGCACATCAGCCAATCAAATCTGTTTTGAGAACATTTCTATAAGGATCGTGACGGAGGATGTTGATTGGTCAATTTTGCGCATCTGCGTGGCAGCAGCTATCTTCGTGATAGATGCGCTTGCCAAACGGTACGATAGTAGATGCCCCCTGATTGGTCAAAACTTAGAGAGGTCAGTGCTGGGTTGGTTTGCATAATCAGGAAGTCTACACGCATGTGATAGACGCTCGCTCACTGTATGGCGAGTGCATCTATCACATAGACTACAGGAAAACATGGTGTTCTTCAATTTAAAAAAAAGAAATTCAGTTTGCAGTTCGTGTTGATAACCAGCCTAAAATTTAAGCACTTCTCATATTGCAGCAAATATTATTCATACTCTGAAGATATCTATAAGAAATACAACATGTCCAATGGAAAGTGCAACCCATTTACAAACAAGAATTTTTGTGCCACGTAAATATTGTGCACTTTGCAGCTCTATGACATTAGCTGCAGGGTACCCATAGTCATGGCAACACAGGTTTAGTTTTTTACAGAAAACTGCAATGACAAGATGATGATAAACGGTTTACCTTGGAAACCAATCATGTGCTCAGTAGAGACAAGCGATGATAATATGTGACTTCAGAGGAGGGGGAGGGGGGATGGGAGAGGGCGGGGCTTGACCAACCATCCACTGAGGTGATATACAGAGATACGCCATCAGAAAAGGTCTTTGATTATGCAAGGCATATAATCCTAATGTGCGGATATGCAGTTCGTTGTACTTTTCACAGCTGCTATTAATGCCGTTCTGCCTTGTTGGGCCGAGTCAAGGGGTCTGTTGTTCCTCGGCGCTACATCTTTTCTTTTTCCACTGTGTCATCCTAGTGCCAGTGCATTCAAGTTTAATCCCTCAGTTGCAGATGAGTACCTTCGGAGACTAAGAGCAACGTGCCGTACTGGAAAGGCAACACAGACGGACTAAAGGACATTCTAAGCCATAAGCTCCAGCCATATATGCATGATGGACAATATTTCTATCAGTCTTACACCCATTCATATTGTTAAGCAGGAAATACAATTGAAATTTGTTTTTGATGCTAAGCTAACATCAGTGAGTGGATGCTTGGAGGGAAATGTATAAATGTATGCCAGTATACATGGCTTACTCTCTAAATGCAAAATAGTGAAAAATTCCACTTGTTCAAAATCAAGTTGTGCTTCATATGGCTCTTGAAAAAGAGTGGTGAATATTTCACTCTTTTGGAATGGTTTTCACTCTGGGCCAGAGTAACATATCAGTCAAAACAATGCAAACTTCACCCTAAAAGAGTGGAAGACAACTCGAAAATGACTTGTCCCTCATATGACTCTTCAAAGAGTGGCTTTTTACTTTTTTGCATTTAGAGAGTATGATTTCTAATGTAATTGTAGACAAGATGATATTGATAATGAATTTATCTCACTATTAAGGCCGGTGCAGAAAGTAGAAATAAAATGCGAAAAACAAAACCTCAGCTTGCTATCCCAGTGCTGCGTATTACATGAAAAAACCTCCGAGACTTGTTGGTGCCGAGGCATTATACACTAAACTCGGTCAAATCTTCCCAGGGTAAGGAATGGGGGTGGAACATGAATATTCTATCCTGGCACTGCCCGTGGACTTAATATACGGTTCGGCCTTTGCAACCGACGGGAGGAAACAACACTTCTGGGAAGGAGGTTGAGATGATCAGAGCAATAATTGATATATAGCCAGGAAGGAAAAGATGGATGTGACCATACAATGAATGACATGATGTTGGCAGACAATCTACATTCCCAAGAGATAGAGATGAATGGAAAAAAAGAAAGACATGAGTTCGGTTTTCATCATTCCCACGACTTTATTGGACTACAAACCAAACGTTTCTCAATCCACACAAACCAGGCCGTGTCAGAATGTCACGGGAAAACAGACAAACGTCTTGATCTAAAAAGGGAGTCTTCGCTTTTTGACAGAGAGAAGAAAAAAATGGCACAGCCAGAAGGGGGCTGGTCACAAAATCATCTATGGGTGGGAGGGAAATATTAGAAACAACTAGGTCGCAATGGTGAAATACGCTGGCTTTCCAAAGCAACAGAATTAATACTGGAACAAGGGCTTTGGCTCAAGACAACCTCAGCTGTGACGATGGACATAGAGGCACACAACACAGCAGTACTAGAACTGCTCAAGATTGATTTTGAAACCAACACGAAAAAAAATGGAAGGGGGAGGGGAGGAATTAGACCAAAACTAGGGAACTAGATCTTAAAAGATTGGGGAAACTGGGACACGACCCAGAAAAAAAATATCACGGGAGGAATAGATGTCACTTTGATGCGTATGGGGGGAGGGAGGGGGGTAATGTAAGAGATCTTCTGGTAACCAAGAGACATGTCTATCTGAAATCCGAGATGTACCGTGCTGCGTTATCATCAAAATGGTCAAGGAATGAAAAGCCTAAAGCACATAGTTTGAAGGAATATTGAATTCTGGGGCGAAAAAAAAAAGAAAGAAAACACGAAAACTCTGACAACGATGGATTCTGTCTTCCTCGAAGCAAATGACACCATTCGGATACTACAGTGGCCCATTACAGCCATGGAATAAGCAAACACCGAACCATAGAGTAGGCAACGCAATGATTGGAAGGGGGGGTTCTTCAATGTTGTCACTCAAAACAATCAGGCTTTTGTTTTAATAACCCAGAAATGTCCCACAAACCATGCACAGCTTGACTTCAGCAAAGGACTAGAGATTGGTTCCCATAGGCAGAAACATGTTTAGTCCATTCAAACCACATAGTCGAACATTAGTGTGAGAACTTCAAAATCTTAACCCAAGGTAAAATGTCTTAAACACCATCTAATTATAAAATAAATGAATACATAGAATAAAGGAAATACAAAAACAATTAAATTAAATAAAACATTTAAAAACAATAAAATACAATAATTAACAAATAAAAATAAAAACTTTTGAATCATAATGTGTCTTTTGTAACAAATCAAGTTAGCAAATCAAGTTACAAATTTCAATCATTACACGTCATTTTCAAAATGGCCAATTAAACTGGCAAATGACCACAGTATGGGGTTACTGGTCGGTTAAATTGATGAGGGGAGAGACATCGCACATAAGCTAGATGAAAGGGCCAAAGCATGAGGGAAACTTAGTCCAGTTATTTCGGATTCAATTGGCCAGAAGCAGGCCTGAGACCCTAACTTGTACATCATCGACAGGACCAAAGACAGTTCCTCTGACGGACGCAGACATTCAGCACAGCACCGACCCCAACAGAGAACCCACCTTCTCTTAAAAATGAAAAGTCAGGGTAAGGCACGCTCGGACTGGAAGTAGACCAAACCGCACAAAGGTTGATCTAGATGTCTTACGGCACGCTCCAACCAGAAACTGTCCAATTCCTTAATGATGACAGACGCATCAGGATGCACACAGACACAGACACACAACCTCTCAAACAAACCCCATGGCGGTGCTCTACGAGTAAGTTAAAACCTGCCGTTCTATTTTCTGAACTCCCGTCTTTGGCCGGCCATTTTGTCTGAGCCAAAGTGCTGGATTTTGAATCCGTAATCTAGTCCTAATAGCCCCTTGAAGCCAATGCAGTTTCAGCAAGATGACTTATCGGGCTAAGCTACCAAACAACGACCACAAAGGGAACACACATAGAGAGAAATGCTTCTCCCAGGGCTGCATTCAACAGTTCAACCCTTTTTACACTTTATCCTCCAAAAAAACGTCAGTTAAAAGAGAACTGATTGGGCTGACAGAACTCGTGTAGAAGGAGAGGGAGACCAAAAAATCCATATTAATTCATTAGTCAAGTACGCTAACATCATGGGTTACAGTGTCATGCTTAATTGAAGGTTTCACCACGTAACATGGGTCTGTGCACAGACCACCACTGGAACAAAACCGGTGTACAGACTACCAACACCGAGTTCACTGTACTTCTTTATTTCCTCAGGGGGAGGGGGGAGAGAATGGCAAATGGGAGGGAAAAAAAATGATGTCTGTGCAAAAAGCAGCAAGAGCTCCAGTCACTGCCACAGGAAGCCCAGAATCCATAGGTTCTGGATTTCCTATACATGGCCTTAGGCTATGATTATACAGGTCACTTCCAACAAGCAGCGCTGTTTCTCTCAATCTTTGGAATCAGGCGAAACAGTCTAGCCTTGTCCTGAGTACGGTTGCGGCCCACTTGTTCCCCCCCCCCCTTCTCTTTATTCTTTTTCATTGGTAAACGCTTGTCTACATTATTGTTTTGAGGCATAAAACCTTGCTGCCTAAATGGTTTTGATGTTTATGTTAGAGGTTTTTTTCTGGGAGGGATAGGTAGGGCTGCCCTTTTCTTTCATGGGAACTGCACAGTGTTCATTTATAGTCAAATTCATCAGCCCGTTAACTGCTTGAACCTGCGAAACTCTTTGTGCATGCTTACTGCGGCAGAAATTTAGTTGTGGTCCCTTTGTGCGTACATAGAAATACATCAATAATGAAGTTTTAATACCCTGTGTAATGTGTTCAAAGGAAATCTTACAAAAAAATTTAAGAACAAATCCTGAATTATCTCAGGTTTAAACAGGAGGAAGTCAGCTCCCTTAGTGTAATGCGTAATCAGAAAGCTCCTATACACCTCATTTTGGTAAAAAAAAAAAAAAAAAACAGTTGTTAATTTTGTTACATTTAAGCAGTCATTCCACCTCTGTAGTGGTGCCAAGTTCGACAATTTTGATGACAAATCAGATCTTTTCTGACCCCAAACAATCAGTACCACAAACCAAACACACATTTTTGTGAAGATTCTTTTCAGCAAAAGAACTTGACGAGGACAACAATAGTTTCATTGTTCCTCAATTGTGTGATTATTAGTTCTAAACAATTAGTCCATGTATGATGTATTGCTAAAACACTAATAGTCATTCACATCACGTGAAAAGAAACCCTCATCATTTATCACTGTCATGGGGGCATAGGTGGCAAAGTGCGTTGGGCACTCGCCTCTCACCAATGTGGCCCGGGTTCGATCCCGGCTTGGGTCATATGTGAGTAGAGTTGTGCGTTTGGTTCTCTCCTATGTTTCAAGGGTTTTTCTCCGGGTTCTCCGGTTTTCCTCCCTCCACAAAAACCAAACTCTTTCGATCTCAGGCTGTGCTCCGTGATCATATATGGGTTGATGTGGCTGGCTGCCAAAGGGCGCCCATGAAAGCCTGCTACTCGGTCATGTGTAGCACCATCCTTCATAATTCATATTGTAATTGCTGGGAACCTCTGGAAAACAGTGTATCTCACTGAGCAGGTAAAACTCAGGGTAAACAAGATATAAAACAATCAAATTTGTAAAATTCAGCGTTTGCTGATAGCATATTTTAAACAGGAGCCTTGAAGCTGAGAATAACGCCACAGACGGTCCGGTCTTGTTCAGTGTGTAATTAATTATTCAAATGACCCCCACCGATTCTCTCTTGATTAATTTAAGCGGCCAAGGCTGCAGAGAGTTCACTCCGACGCCCTTAACTTGTCTCTAAAGTGCAAGGAACCAAAGCACCAGGGTTGCTGACTAACCCTGGTCCTTCTGGATCAAATTCCACACAATCTGCTTAGCGGGAAAATACTTTGCTTAGCAAATAGGATTTGGCCTTTACACCGGTCCAAAGTGCAAGTTAAAATGTTGGCTGACTTGTGGCCTCCAAACAGCCTATAGCAGCCAACTCCAATATTATCCTACTGAAATGAACAATTTAGTAATAAATGTCAGACCATTTTTTTTTACAAATGTGAAATGATGAATGTAGGCCCTACATGTATATGCTTCGTTAAAAAAAAGAACACTAAACTGAAAAGATGATTTTTACAAATGACACAGGAAAATTCTGTCAGAAAATAATCTGAATTTTGGTTAGTGAACGGTGAAAGATAAATAATTTGGGATTTTTTTCCTGCACTTTGATATAGGCCTACATGATGACAATGCCCACTATTGCCCAGTATCTAGACACAAACATTTTGGTATAAACATGGAGGTAGAATTAGTTCCTCCATGGTAAAAAATGGGCCCTTTTTGAAGAATGAAAGCGAGAAAGAAAGAACACAAAGGTGCAATACAACAGGCTGGTTGGTACAATTAACATGTGCCATCGTTTTTTTCTTTTCATTTTATAAGGAAGAAAAAATTGAGAATAAAAGACAAAAAACAACAACAGGCAAAAAAACGAGAACCAACCAGTCAGCGCGGATAATCAAATTCAAGGACATGTCAGAGCACTTTGGTGGGTAATTATTCCATTTTGGGGGGTCTGACTCTGTCAAACAAGACCTATTCATCCCTGGCTCTCAGCATATTGTTCCTGAGGGAGTACTGTGAGGAGATTTGTCCCGCATAAATCCTACAATATTGTCTGCATCACAACAAGTCATAATGCATTCTCTTTTTTTTATGCCCTTGATCATCTATAGGGACATTCTATCAACCTAGGAATCTACTGCGGATAAAAAAAATTGGACTGCTATTTATTGGCGGAAGACGGAGAGGTTTTGCAAACACACTGGGGAACGTCTGCCTGCGCCTGATCCCGAAGTTCAAGGCTTCTTTCTTCTGATGTTTTCAGGCCTGGCAATTAGTTGACGGGAGAAAATGAAATGAAAGCATCAAATGTGCCGATGATGGAAATCCTCTCTTGGATATTTTTTTTAATAATAAAGATAATGCATGCACGGAGGAAAGATAAAAAAAGGGCAAGGAAATTTCGAGAAAAAAAAATCAATCCAAATAATTTGAGCAATCATTATTATCACCAGGTTGGCATCATCTTCTTTTTTCTGTTTTCCTCCTTTTTTTCTTTTATCACAAAACTGAAATCCTTAGTTTTAGAGGTCATATTATACTTTTGTTTTTGTCAAAGAAATGATTCATGGGCAAAAATATCAAGAAAGATACAGTAAAATAGTGAAATCTGTGAAATTGAATGCCCACTTTTTGATAAAACAGTGTAAAACTCAAATCTTTTCACATTAGATTTGATCTCCATGAGAGCTAAACTGCTTTTTGGTCAATTGATCTTACTCTTTTCTGGTTAAAACAGCATTTCAGGCAGAAAAATGTTAACAGTATGTTTCTACCATCACCATCTTTATACCCTGTATTAAAGTTGTAGGTAAATCTGTGAAGATTTTTGTTTTGGTATGCTACCAAGGTATGATAGTACCTTGGTAGCATACCTTTTTTGAAAGTTTGAAAGGGGACAAATATTTGACAAAAAGAACATCAGAAATCAATCCTAATAAGTTAAAATCTATCATTACATTTTGTTTGTTAGTTTGTTTATGTTTATTCTTTTAGTTTTTGTTCATCTTTGAAAATAAACTCTGACAAAGCATAATGTCTTCCGGTCATATAATTCATATAAAAAAGCCACAGATTTGACGTCAAATTTCAAATTGATCATCCTCACTAAGAATCAATTACTGTCCACTATAAGCAGTCAGATATGACTGAAATTACCTCTAGTGGAAATTTTTTTAATAAAAATGCTAGCCATCTGTCATTATGCTCATTCAAAGAGCACTATCGAGTATAATGACTATCTTAATGAATTTGAAGCTGTTTTGTATTTATTTATGTTAGGTAGATTCTGCCATTGGTTTCATTGTATAGGTGAGTCACACATGCACTCCATGAACTTTCCATCCTCCCTTTCTTTTCCCTTTTAAAAATGCATGTAACATTCATGCAAGACTATTTGTTTGATCTGTAGGTCATGTTTTGGAGGAAATGATAGTAGCATACGTGAGTTTCCACTTAATACTCCCCTTACACGTTACCATGTTTACATCCTGTAGGTTATATGACAGATGAGATGGTCGTGGGAAGCTACATGTATGGTATGATGACGCACTAGCTGGCCGCAACTGTTCCAGCAATCAGTTTACTTGAACCATGACCAAAAGTTCTCGGAAACCCAACACGGGTTCCAACAACTCACTCAAGGAGGGTAACCATGAGATTTTCACACGAGTAGGATGAAAAGCCACAAGATTTCAAAATACAATTCTTTTTAAAATAAATGAACCTATTTTTTTTCTTTTTTCTATACAAGTAATTAACTGCTGCAAACTGCTCATCAGCCAAAACAATGACCTGAAATTTATAAAATGCTTTAGAGTTTCCAATCTAAGCATTGATTTTTACTATTGTAATTGGGTGCTATTCAAATTCTGTATAATTATTATCATTATTATTCCAATGATTATAATTCATTATTAAAATGAAATTGTGTCTTTTTATATTCATTATATTAAAAATATATTTGCCAAATTTTGATTCTCAAGTGAGGTCTTCCTTTATTTTTCTACAAAAAAGAGAGAAAAAACTAGAAGTAAAAATATTCAGTCCAACACCAAAATTGTTAACACCTTTCAAGATAAAACGTAATTGTAGTTCATGTTTGACAGAACTTGGACAGCAATTGTGGTAAAAACCACATTCCGACCACATAAAGATATTTCACAATGATTCAGTGTTGCAATTTCAATACATCTCCCCATATAAGCAACAAGAAAATATTTGTGGTTAGTACAAAGAGAATTAAACCAATGCCTCACTTTTTTATCTTAGCACAGTATTTAATGGATTCTGCTTTCATCTGATCGTGAGGATACTTAATGGTTTAGCATGTTTCAGTACGAAAGTCTTAAAAAGGACAAAAAATTACTGTCATTTTGATGCATCGGAGAACACTGTTTTCAACTAATTCCTACTTTAGCTAATTACACTGAAGCAGGCAATACAATAAGGCACAGACAGATAGTACACGAAGTTCCATCAATGACTACAAAAGAATTTATCATCACATGCATTTTTTCCGTCTCCTTCACTTTTCCTGCCCTTGTGCGAGCAGAAAAGAACAATCCTGAGGGGGAGAACGCCAAATGGATGACCGCAAATAAAGCCCAAATTCCCTCACGACACCTCTCTCAACAATTCCGCCAAAACTCTTTCCTCTTCGTCACAAGAAATTAGCGGTGATTCTACTCTCCAGACGTAGGGGCTTTCAAGCCTAAATCAGATTGCTCGCGGCTTAATAACTGCGAGGCAATCTGAATTTATCATCCTGAAGTCCCCCCGTTATTTTTTGTGTGATTTCCGGATGGCTTGCCAGCAAGGCTTTTGTTCTCATTGCCTGAGTGCCATCCATTTTTTGTGTGTACGTGGACGGATGTGGCTTTTGACAGGCAGTGGCAAGCTAGCTCCAATCACCCTAGCTCCTTGCACCGGCAATCGTTCACTTACGTCCCATTCTGTTTTCATTAAGGTAACACAGCAAGCAAAGGGACAATGGCCTACTGTACGCTGGCCCTCATCTTATCCTCCTGACCCAACTCTGCAATCACAAAGCCGCCATCCCCCCACCCCCCTCCAACCACCGCCTCATCTAATTGCATGGCCCAACCAGCCTAGCCTCCATTTGTGTCCGAGCCTTCAAGCCCGTTGGGTAGAAAACAAAGCCCCCCAAAAAACCATCAGTAAATGACACTGCAAAAATGATGGATGTCATCCATGATTCAACCATGAAAAACCAGCAAATCACCACGGTAACCATCCCAACCCTCCATCTGGGATGAGAAAGAGCCCCAGCAATAATCCATCAAGCAAAGACTAGAGGGACAGTTATAACAAGCTACCTTTGTTGCGCAGTGCAAGAGAGTCCGGGATTTGTTGGTGCTTCCAATAATTAAATCAAATCAAATTAAATCCTGCCCAATATGCATAAAGTCAACAGTTTATACATTTTTCAAATAACATGAAGAATCCCATACTGTGATCTGACCTACATTGCAGCCACAGTTCATGAACAAAGCAAGCAATATATATTTCAGTCTTTTCCCCCCTAAGGCTCTGAGCGTAAAACAAATGCTGAAAATGACATATCTTCTCATTTAACATCATATTTTCAAGCTTGTTCTTTAAACTAAACAGGGCAATGAGGAAAGGCCTGGACTAATTTACTAGTCATTGTGCATTCTAAGCCATTTTCCAGATTTAATTACTTAAGATACTTGAATCATACTCAAAAAAGTTCTGTATCGAGAAGAGAATTTCACAACATCCCTTTCTAAAAAAATTATCTTTCTGTATTTATGAATCAACGTGGTTTATGCATTAAAGGTTTCTTAACCTATATTTTTGTCCCCGCCAAAAAAAACTTCAAGTACATTTTTCTCTTTGTCCCAAAAAAATAAAATTTGGTTCTGCAACTTCTCATCCCCACAGCGGATACTGGGTGTCAGAAAACTAATTCCTTTCTCACCTCCCAGTGTTTGTAAACCCGGCCGATAAAAACATCCCCCTGAATCATAGGGACAAACCACGGGGTTCCTCTCGCCCCGAAAAGAATACCAGTCCATGCCCTGCGGTAGTTGTACCCCGGCTGGCCATGGTTTGTGTGCAGTTTTTGTTCCACGAAGGTCAGGGTTTTTTTTTTTTTGGTGGAACTGTGAGGGCTCAAAGATAACATTTGGGCTGTCGGAGAGAGTGGAACTAAAAATTTAGCCGAAATTTTCTGAATGTGGGCCGTCCTAACTCACATTGCAACTAATACTGTCGTAACACTCAACATGGAGTACTTTGAGAGACAAAAAGTACATGTAACAGGTAGCCCGAATAGCTATTAAACAGGGGGACCAAGAGACCCAACCCCCACTTCGGCTAAAATCTTCAATTTTCGCATACAAATGCGGCAATTTTTCGCAGAGAATCCTCAAACCACAAACTGAGAATTGCTTTGCTTGTTACTTCTCACCATTTTTCTAAATTTCAGGGAAAATGGTTTGAGTCATGAAAAACAACTTTCACACTCAGCAGAAACAGGGCAGAAGAACAATCAATGTTACTATGACAAATTGGCAAAGTTGGGTGAGAAGTTACAGAAGAATTATGCAAATTAAAATGTACATGTAGAACAAAGAACTTATGATCAGCTCCCTCGCAAAACCTCATTAAAGACATGACAGAATGGTTATGAATTTTGAACAAGTTCCAGAAACAAGTAGTCAATTGGAGTCACAAAAAGAACAGGACACATAACAAAATCTTTGAAATTAATAAAGTAAGCTATACTCAACTAAACATGTACGAACATTTGGACTGAATTTAGTGCATTGATCACAACCTGAGAGTTTTGTCCACTTCTCATTTGTGAAATGAAATGATAACCTCAATAAATGGCAAAAGCGTTTGGGACAAGACTGCAACATGATATGCCTTTCCCAACAGGATTGAGATTCAGGCCCTAGCCTCGCTCCACAAAGCCATGTCTGGCCATTCACTAAGTCACCTAACCTACTAACACACTAGCCAGATAGACCAAAACCTACACAAACACCATTCCCTCACACGCTAAGAAGGAATAACAAAATAAATGGAAACCGAGAAAAGAAGAAGGAAAAAAAACACACCAAGAAAGAAATATCAAAAACGAAAAAAAAAAAAAAAGGAGACAAAAAATCTAGACCCATGCCTCGGGCTGCCCGCCAACAACATCCAACATGCTCATTTGCATATCACCAGGGGGTCAGGGGTCAAATTCTACACAAGGCTTGGGGTCGCTGGCGGGTCAGTCTTGACGTAGGTAGGTCCATACAGATACAGGCGAGTTGGTATTGAGGGATAATGCATTGAATGTGGCGCAGCACACTAGCAGTCCCGAGCCCCACACTGTTGCTGAGAGGTAGGGTGGATAGCCGTAAGGTCAAATTACTGTGGTTAAGAGATTGAATTTTCCCGCATGAAAAGGAAAAGCCGGGGAAAAGTACACTGTGAATGTAATATGTTTTAAAGCTCCGACTTGTGTGCAAGCCCCGCTTCAACAAATGTTATTTTTCTCCTCTTTTTTTTCTCTCTTTTTCCTTCACCGACCGAGCATATCAGTAATCTAGACTTGATATGATACGATCATTTTTTTCCCCAAAGGGGGAGAGGGTTATGTTCAATTAAAGGCATTACATGAAACATGGATGTAAATCATCTTTGCTCCGTCAAATGAGTACAATTTAAGCCATTGAGGAAAACAAAGAAGGAAAAACAACACTAACATTTAAGAAACATCTAAATTCCTTTTAAAAACAGACAAAGAAGCAAACCTGAAATTGAAAAGGCTATGGTTGGAAACTTGGAAGACATGACGAAACAACATGAAGGTTTTACAAAATGATTAAAGGTAGTATCATACTTTGGTAGCATACCGAAACAGAAATCTTCACAGATTAAACCTATAACTTTCAGGGTATAAAGAGATGGTGATGGTAGAAACACACTGTTAAAATCTTTCTGCCCGAAATGCAGTATTTATCCAGAAAAGAGTCAAACCAATCACCAAAAACAATTTTGATCTTTTAAAGATAAAAAATAATGGTGAAAAACTTAAGAAATACTGTGGCCGTTTTTCACCGTTTTTCACAGATGACTGTTGGTGTTACTGTATCTTCCTTGATATTTTTGCCCATGAATCTGCATTTCTTTGACTCAAAGTATAATATTAGCTTTAAATGTTTATATATAGGCCTAATGGTGCAATTTACAGAAGGGTTCTTGTATGTTACTTTTTTACAAAAAGCAGTTGATTGGTTGCATATTGGTGACTTGTATCAAGGTTGACAGATCGTTTTAATTTTAGTCTGGTGCTTTTTCTTTCTCCAATGTTGAATACACATCATTCTTTATACTGTGCCCTGTACTGTGGGTGGTAAAACCAAACACACGGGACACCGGGCACCACACACCGTCCCAGCCATGGAAGTCTTAGATTTTCCCCGGTTCTCCGAGGACCCAGCACCGAATCCCGAAGAGACCCAACCCCGTACTCCAAACTAGGTCAGTTGTAAAGGGAAAGGGCTGTAAATTTGTTCACTCTAATCACCCAGGCCCCGATTTTCAGGATTTACCGAGCCGGTGCCGTGCAAGCCCGGCAAGGAATAGGGAACAAATATTCCCGGGGCCCCGGCCACCACTGCTAGCCCTGATGAGTTCTGACATAAGTGTTTTGATTAAATTTTCACCCTGAAATTGGTGGGACTTTCTGATAGGGCCGGCCCGTAATTGGGTAATTTTTGTTTCAATAGCCTCAGTGCTGCCGACAGTTGGAATTGCATCAGTAGCGGCCATACTACAAAGGCTCGCAGGGATCATTACGGCCGATCTGGACCGGCTACTCAATGCAAACCTCTTTCTGGGCAATCAATTCTTCATTAAATACAGAAATAAAATTACAGGCTTGCATTACAGTTTCAAGCAGCAGAACATAATTCTGTTTACGTTTTTCCTTTTTTTTTTTCTGGCAAAGAGAACATTGTATAACTTAATGCCAAGACGCAAGGTGGGGAGCTGCTTCAGCACCAAAATTTGCTTACGCCCCAAAAATATTGGTAAGTAAAATCAGTATGCCAGCCAAAACACCTTGTGAATGTTATGCTCAGCAAACAACGGCCGAATACGAGTCAAAAGCTGTAAACATCGCATGAACATTTGGTTGGTAATCCTGTTTGATCAAGGAAGATTTTTCATGCTTAAGCAAATTTTGTGCTTTTAAAAGCAGCTCTGTAAATTTGGCCCCTAAATGTTGGACATGGTTTAAGCAGCTACTAGATGATAATGGATCTCATACAAAACAAGACCTCCCACCCCTTTACTTGGTCAACAAATTGATAAAATCACTGCCAGATGGAAAAAGAAATCAGAAATTTCTCTAAAAATCCCAAAACTTCAGATTTATCCTCACTTTTGTTTTCCTGTCTTTTTGGTTCATAATAAAGAATAAGTAGTAAATGAGAAATGTCTGAAAGGGGAATGGGGGTGTAACACTTTGTGTGGAATCACCATTGGAACATGTAATATATGTAGGCAGCTTGGGCTAGTGCATAGAATCCTGTAACAGCAACACCATCCTCAACATACAATTATTGTTACAGATTCTTCAAGGAACAGTTTCTCGGTCCAACTTTTACGAGGATCAAGTGTGAACGGTGCTTCATTTCTCCCTTGATCCTGAATCAACTTTGTGAATCAGGTTAAGAAGGAACATCAGGTGTGAACAAAAATACAATAGGAGTTAGGGAGTGGTGAACTAAAATGTTAAATAGTGAGAATGGAGCAGAGATTTTCCTGGAGTACTTGATTGCCTGGGTTCAGCCCTTGTTACTGTAGTGGGTTGATGAGCCTAATATTACCTTCCACAAATGTAGGAATTAGGGATGGTACAAGTATGTGGCTACCAGAAACTAGACAAATTGGTCTTGAACTTAGATCTGACTTCACAAAAGGTAAAAGTAAAACTGGCCTTAAAATGTATGTATGTCTTAATTGCTAAGCGAAGTGTGATGGCACAATACAAGCTAATATGGTGATAATCAACACCTCATCTTACAAAGGAATTACAATGGTCGTTAGACAACTTTTGTTTAATAATGGAAATCATAAGGAATTTCTCATTTTCTGTTCACTTGATGTATGTCCATGATGAAAATGTGCAACACAGCATACAGTTTGAGATCTTGAGTATTACTATTACCGGTGCTTCTCAAAACCACCAAACCCTCCAAATAATTTACATGGTATAACCTACTAAAAACTCACCATAATACTTTTTGCAATCCATGAATGAAATGGATAAGTACAGAGTTTAAAACAATTGACCTTAAAAGACTAATTTTAAAAGATCTGTTCCACAGTAATGTAATTCTTTTATTAAATGATATCCCTCAATTTGAGTTTATGGTTCCGCAACAAAAATGTCCACACCTACTACCAGTGAACTGAGTGAAGACATTCTTAGGTTTTGCTTTTTAATACATATTTTTAAGAAGCCAGTACAAAACCATGTGTCTGGGTGATTCATAAGCCAGAAACAATGTAGCCTGTTGCCCATGTTATTTTAAAGAAACATTTAGGTTCATTGCTATGTATACGTACCATTGCTGGTGATTCGGGAGTTAGCCTGTTGCCCCATGGTGTTGGCTCTTACAGTAAAAGCCCAGTACAACAAGAGGTGGGAGGGTGCTAGAGAGTTGTGACGGATGATAACCAAGTAATAGACCTCCTTGGTCTGGTGAATGCCTGAAGAGACAGGACACCACTGGTTGACCAGGAGGCAGGTAGTGGTGTTTAGGTGTTGCTGGACGTTTGCTGAGAAGGTGGGTCGTTATCTTCCGATGGTAGAGAGTATTCACAAGGAGAGAGACTCCTGTTGCTCCTCAGGATATCACAGGTTTATGTCGGACAGATCTTCCATGATGGTATCAGATTCACACTGGCGACTGGACACCTCCTCCTCTGCCTCTTACCCCCACCCCTCCCCAGGGAAAGCGACTCAGGAGGTTGATAAGAAGACCTCTGAAGAGAATACCTAGTCCAGATAAAGATCTCTGCTCAGCAACACAATGCAGCCCTTCCTCCTTGCTCTGCGCTCTCTCAATCAGGGGAAAAAAGTTATTTCCACCAGGCTCTGGCTCTTAACAGCACGGCCACCCAAAATAAAAGCTGGTTTTGAACTTGGCCTTTTGCGCCAGCACTGTGCCGAATGAAGGGTAGACTCATAGTGCTTCATGCACGGGGCATGTTCAACTTGTGTGCGACATTGGATACATTTGCCTGCTTTCACTCATATGGAAAGTGCTTATCTGCCACACATGGCTCTGCCAGTACTACCTACCAAACAGACACACATGCACATATTGCAAACAACGTTGACGACTACCGTGAAGAAGAAAAAAAAAACCTTCAAGCACTACGGAGACCTATGAAAAAAGTTCATATAGTTATGGGCTGTTCCATTCAGGCACCAGGGGGTGCGGAGGGTGAGGGAAGTTGGTCGCTTAAAGAACGCACTTTTTTTTCCTGGTGTTGAGCGGCTAGACATTATTGATGTGGCAATCAAGTTCAGAGGTGAAGATTGACAATGCTGATAACCGTTCAAAAACTACAATGGGCCTTAAGTTCCGTGCAGTTGCATAAATATGTCTTAGAATGTGCCAGATGTAGTTTCCTCACTTCCTAAATGAGGTTTTCAACGTCACACCTGGCGCCAACAAACGCCAATACAGTGGATCCTTCCTCGCCAAATGACGACCAACTTTTAGTTGTTTCTCCCACCGAGAATAAGAAAAGCAAACAAACAAACAAAACTGCCCGGAAAGTGATCACGGGCGGCGATCAAATCGATTTTTATCAATTCCATAACAGCGAGTTTAATTGACATGCGATCCAAAACGCTTGCACGCTGGGGCCTCTCTGTTCACTTTCATGAATTCAAAAGGTCATACCATTCTACCCGCAGGGGAGGTGTCGGGTTGCCCTGGATTGGTTGGGAAAACAACAACGGGTCAGACCAGAGCCAGCCATGGAGGACCAGGGTAATATGAACCAGAGCTGCCTGAGGGAGCCCTGGCATACATGGGCCCAAATCATGATCAGGACTGGAAAATTTGCCTTACTGACCTAGTTACATGGATAGCAATTAATACCACAGTCTTGTTCCCCGAGCCAACACACCGTTCCCCCCTCAAAAAAACACACACAACGAAAAAAAAAGTAGAAGGGGGGTTTTAGCCCAATTTGTAACTAAAGGAAAATGGATTGGGAATAAGGCATGTTCAACTGTATTCTTGTTCATTTTTTTTTACCAAAAACTAAAATGAAAATGAATCAAAGTTGGTGGCATCGTCAAAAATGTCATACAACCCATGTAGTATGCTGTTTTGGTTTGAATTTCCTTTTTAATGCCAAATTCTAAAAGGCTCCACATACATGGATGTTTCATAGTACAAATGTTTTTATATACTGAGAGCTATTCAACTGCATATTTTTTTATCTTAAGTCTGATTCATACTGATTCGTAATACTTAGACTAATATACGGAGCCAAATTGACGTTAACTTTATGCAAATAACTCCTTGAGAATACATGACATCTTGTTTCACTTTGGTTTACAATTCAATTTGAGTGTGAACAGGATTGCTCATTGAAAATAATAGCAATTGTGCGCTTATTCTCTTTGTGCGCATAATCCAAACATGTTTGTTGCAACGGGGCGCCACCTCTCAGTCTTAACCAATGTCCCTGCTTTACAGTACGGTAATACTGCCCTCTATTGGCACAACGTGGAGAATGTTAGGAATGAGGCGCTTACACTAAAACTGAAAATGTTTCATCGTATTGCGATGAAATTCTCTCTCAAAATATAGGGCCTACCAGGCAAAGGACTCGCCACTTGCATTAAACAGATGACAATTGTACATTTTACATCATGCCTCAATGGGTTTGAACACCAATCATTGGTGGTTACCACTAGACCTATTGTGGCCGATCTTTGGGTTTTTTTCTTTGCGTGGAAATGCAAAAGAATTGAGGCTGACCCCGGCCGTCAATCACGTCACCACGGAGGTTTGATTAACCAATCACAATAATTGTCAGGCATAAAAAAGTGATGCATAGGTGAATAAAATCTGCCAGCAGCTTTCCAGATAGCACTACTGATGCGATGTGACACTCTACCAAGCTGTGTTTGCGTTCGAACAGGAAAAAGGGCTAGGGTTGATAACATAGCTAGCAAAACAGAAAATAGGTTCAACAATACAAAGGCAAAAAAACATCACAGCCATCTGTTGAATTGTTATTTTTCTTTTAAATATGGGAGACTCAAGCCCCAATGCTAAGGTCTTTTTATGATCATTGCTGAATTGATTGCAGGTGTTGTGAACAAAATCAATGGCAGGTTCATACAACTTGCCTGCGACCGGTTTACGACGGATTTGACAACGTCCAATTTTTGCCGGAATTGAAATTATTGGAATCCGCGGCAAACTTGCGGCTGGATGATGGGATTAAGGATGAATGTGGGATGTAAGCGGTGGATTTAAAGCCTAGAGACACTGGCTCCAGGCCTGGTATTGGAACACTCATCCAAGACACAATCAGATCTCCATGATGACGAGGAACAAGACTAGTTAAGTGGTATGAAGATTTGTGCTAGCACAAGCAGATATCCTCCTTTGTGAGTACCGTATATCTGGTTCTGACAATAACTGGAGGAATACTTGACGTTTCAAACAGCGTACTGTGTTCGTCTCCATTAGGACCTGCATTCAGGAGCCTGCTGTTTGAAACGTCGCTCAGTATACCACTGGTGTTTCTCAGAACCACACATACTCACATAACAGGAAATTTACAATGTGTTATCGCAAATCTCCTATTGTACCTTCACCATGCCAAACTCCACCATCTACACGTTCCGTGGGTAAAGAAGGGTTGAACCCCAAGGATGGAACATGCCCTTAAGCGTAATTCCAAGTGATCGTCTAGACTTGTCTAATCATCACTGACAAGACAGTAAAGATGAAGTTCAGTCTAACTCTTCAGGGGCAAATTTCATGATGCTGCTAAGCACAAAAAAATTGCTTAGCACAAAAATGTCTTGCCCAATAAAACAAACCACCATTAAAAATTCCACTTGATATTCATGGTCTGCGAACAACAGCCAAAGAACAAACACATGTGATTCACAACACATGGGAATTTGGTTGTTAATCCTGTTTTTGTTAAGACAGAAATATCCTGCGTAGCAAATTTTTGTGCTAAGCAGTTCCGTAAAATTGACCCCAGTTAATCACAGTCTTGGGACTTGTTCTTACGATATATTGTAATGTCAAGTACATGGGACAAAAATAACTCTGCTGCCACCATGAGGCTCAAGTAGGAAATGCAACATTTGTCTGTCACATGACCTCTGACCTCACAATCATTTCACTAGAATTGAATCTCAATCACGTTCCGATAAAGATTCTTATCATCAAAGGCAGCAATATTGAGTTGAAGCCCCATGATGAAGCTTTAAAGTGAAATGGGAGACGTGCAAAAGATGACAGTCAGACAACCAGACAAAACTGAACAAACAATCCAATGCAAATTGTGGACGTGATCTCTTTATGCACTCTAGAATCAATCAGTCTAAATTTCCATCTCCATGGTTGATAATGATGTAGACGATGCTGTAATTTCCTCAAGGATTACCAAGGTCACTTGTGCTTTCAGCCAGGAGTCAAATATTAAATCTATATCAAGCATCTAGGATATCGCTCAGGAATGTAATATCCCCACAACAAGAAACCCGAGAACAGAGAGGTCTCTGCTCTGGGAGTGTTGCCTGACACCCCTTCCGCTGACAATGCAGCGATCCTATTCCTCATTGTAAATGTTTACAGGTCAAGGTCGGGTCCACTGTTCCATGGGCAGGAATAGGGGTGAGCAGTGTGAGGAGCAGGCCACCCCCTTTGAAAATGCCTTGGAGTCTGGAGAAGAAGCATGTAGTGCCTGTAGTGTTGTGGGATAGAGTGTGACACAGAACTGAGCTAATGTTGTGACACACCAGTGCGGCTGCTAGAAGGAACCGGGGCAATGCCCAGCCGGTCATTGACCTCAAAAATGTCTCCCAGTGACTTGTCCTACATCTTAAAGGACCTATAAGGACATATAGCACAGCCCATTGGCCTGAACAAAAGTCCCATTAAATGGTGCCAACACAATACATGCCCACGCATTCCAATACCCAGTTCAGGCACAGCGGGTGTTATCAATGTGCATTAAGATTGTGTTGTGATGGAAAATATAAATGCTGCCCTCTGCTGGCAGAAAAAAACATCTCAACCTACAAAAAATACAAATCCCAACCCTCAAAAGGTTTCATTTACAAAATGATAACTCACAGAAACAGACATTCCATTTGAACCATTTTTAGTAATTGGGAAAAGGCACAATCTCAAAAGGAGTTTTGCTGAGAATAAATTTAAACTGGCAAACTGATTGGCTTTTGTTTCATATGCACTTCTCTCAGGGCCTGTGTGCTTAATGCACAGGATCACAGATTCTACTGATCCGGAACCCATTTTAGCGTACCCTGCATAGGACGTGGATCCGCAAATCTAGGATCCTGTGTGTTAAACAAACAGGCCCTAGGTCAGATTATATCGGCTGCTTTTTATTTCAATCAAGGGGTTCCTATGTTAATATGGCAATGATTGAGCATACCCTTGCTGTTCATGTGTAGCAGTGATAAATGCTGTACTATACATAGACATCACTCTACGAGACAACAACATACAGACCTATACTCTAATGGCCTTTCAATATCACATGCTCTCATTATAGCAACAATATCAGCACTGCCGTCCATGTGCGCATCTACTTAATGTCTGGGTTCAAATATCTGGAGCTCGTGCAAGACGAGTCTGCAGTAGCTACATGTACAATGCAGTCACTGGCGCTCAAACCTTGAATTACAATTTGCAGTCGAATCGTGTTCATTGTACTGCAGGGAATAGTGCTATTGATGTATGTAGGAGACTTCAAAGGTCTCTGTCAATGGTTTAATGCAGGGATGAACATGAACTCGCAAGGACATGGTCTCACAGAGATATAATTCAAAGACGCATTATGTTCATTTTATGAATATCATGAAAGGTGATGGTCATTCGCACAATGATATAACTGTCAAGATTTTAAGTGCTCCCATGTAGGCAAAAAAGACACTTGCATGTTCTTGTCCTCTTGTCATTTAGCCTTCGATAAAGATCCTGCTAGGATCCAAACACGTCAGGCCCTCCTATTCTCCTAACTTCAAGCATGTTATAAATTATAGGTCATTATTTCGGCTGATGAGCAGTTGCAGCAGTTTATTACTTGTGTAGACATAAAAATACCTACAAATTTGGATTGCCTTGACTGAAAAACCAAGTGTCTAAATCCTAGGCATTCAGTGTATTTTAGGCCCATGTTGCATGAAGCAATTTACAGGCAATCAGTTCAAGGCAATCACCAAGAAGAAATAACATTCATCTTTCAATTGTCATATAATCTTCTTAGGGATTGTGAGAAACTACCAGAAAAACATCTTTCCTACAAGCAAGATTTTCCTCTTGCATGCGGTGTAGTTGGCTGCCTCCAAGTTGCCTGTAAAAAGTGGGATGGGCCTTATAGGCTACTGCAGTGAGTTTCAAGATAGAAAACACGGCACACAAATCACCCATGATAACCCCTCTAGGTAGTGTATTAGCCATCAGCTAGTGGATTTATTTGACTGTGGCATCTCATTTGAAAAAGAAACCTCCCCAATATAAGGAATAACAGTATAGTAATCCATTTCTAAAAAAGATAAGATTAATCAGAAAAGCACACACGGTACAAGTGTATCAGACTTGTCCTCAAGAATCATTTTAAGTTTTCAGCCAAAAACACAACCTCTTTCCCACCACAATATATTTCCTTACTATGCCATAATGCTTTATTTGTATGGTTTGAAGGCACAGGGGAAAGAGGTCATTTCCCTGGGACCAAGGTTAAAATGGAAGTATTTACATGTAATATTACCCACATAATAACATGATCTACCGACTACTGATGAAAACTATTATTGCTATTGAAGGGCTATTTTAAATTGTGCCTAGAAATGAGATTACATGTAGTTGATAACATTTTCCATGTTGGCACACAATTGAATCTTACACAATTCCATAAATGATAATTCCCCTTGGGATAGACAAATGATTACATTACTGTCACAATGATGCAAATAATATACCAATAATAATCCTGTAGATCTATACAGTGCACATTAAAGTTGAAATCACAATACTAAAAACAATAGCTTGCTATTAAAGAAGAGCCAATGTACCAGTACATTTACAATTTAGTAATGCCAATGCTAAAAGTCAGTGTGAGAACATATTATGATAATTTGTTAGCATCTCCAAGTTGTGGAAGTACATACGATGCTGCATGAAAAAGGAGCTGTTGTTTGGCTAAAAGCTACAGAGCATTTAATGTGATGTATAAAATAACTTGTTTTGAATTGTCCTGTATTAAGCTAATACTTTTTGTAGTCATATCTTTGGGCAGCTCTGTACATTATAACTAATTTAATGATCCGTCACTAATTTGCTTTTCAACCAGCAAAGCACTGTACCTAGCACTGTAGCCAGTTCTATAGGCCTATTGGGCATTACCATGCTCTATAGCAGGCTCTATAAGCTAGCTCTATAGCCAGATCTGTATCTAAACATGATCATACTCTTAAACTAGCTCTGTAGCATTGTAGCTTTGTATCTGAAGAGTGGACTATTATATAACCAGTTCTGTAGCTAGCTCTATAGCAAGCTTTATAGCCAGCTCTATAGCAAGTTCTATAATCATCTCTATAGCCACCTCTGTACATGGCCTATGGCAAACTACATAACCTGCTCTACATTCAGCCCCATAATTATCCTTCTGCCAATACTATATCCAGCCGAGAAGCCTATTAAAGGCAAGCCAAATGATAGGGCCAACACATTCAATATAACACCTCGAGAAAACTAATTTCAAAAGGTATCACGGCAAGCATTAACCAAACACACAGCCTTATTATTCTGAACACTTCATGAACACTGCTGCTCTGTCAAAATAAGGGTTTGAATTTGAGCTGCCAAGCCAACTGCCACAAACCCAGAGTCTTTCCCAAGAGAGTAAGCCTCCTCCAACTCTGGGGTGAAAGAGTAATGAATCAAGTCAACTGCATCTTAGCTTCGTCAGTGGTTCTCTCTACCCCCGCTGGCCCACAACCAGACTGCATTAAGAGGTCAGGCAATCAACAGAGGGCCAGCTGCAGGAAGTCACTGTGACCCAAACTTGACCCCCGATCCATCTGATCCCATTGCTGGTGATCTGAGCTGGCAGAGGGGGGTCATCAGGAAGACCTACCACTCAGTGAAAAGTCTGAAGATCTCGTGGGAGGAATTGACATGACCCACCCTTCACCCATTAAGATCCCACTATTCCCCAGTGATGAGCAGTTAAGCACAAGCCACTGCATACAAAGACTCTTGGTGAAAAACAATCATTGAATCCTGCCCCCCCCCCCCCCCCCCAACTATAAAAAAAAATCTCTTCCAGGTATCCAAAACTTTAAGGAAGTGCGTCACATACATCTTTGTGTACGCAATAGGCCAAATATTTCTGATGTCAGAGAACTAAGGGTTATTGGAAATCCAGGAAAACAATGAGCATACAATGGAACTCAATGCAATATGATCCACAGAGTTGAACTACTGAGGAACTTTGATCTCCTAGATTTATGTTTCTAAGAAGTCACGTAGTTCATCAGCTAGGAGAGTCACATCTTCTTTGTCCAAGATCTATTTATTATAATTCTCTATTTAGACCTTTTATTGAAAAATGAAGAAAGAAAAATTGACTAGAGCAGGATTTGAACCAGTGACCCCCTGAATACCGAACTGGCGCTCTACCAACTGAGCTATCCAGCCCTACGTTGGTGGTGTCCCTAATAGTCAATTATATTTTTTCATTTGGCAGCCAGAAGCCATGAAACCACTCACATACCACTAAATCCCAAGGATCATTTCATATACCCGTAATGCTGCAACCTGAGAAACAGTACATGGGGATCACTCAAAGAGGGTACCGCTTTTTAATCAATATAATTATGAACTAACTTTTCATTAGTGAAATCAGACCTGATTATTTTCTCCTTCATATAATTTTTCAAAGCCAGATGTATTACCCCTAAATGAATTTAGTGTAAAACAAAATTTTCAACAATTCAGCTAAGTTGACAATCCAGATTTTTTACAAACAATTCAGCATTACAAAAACAAATCAAAGATAACAAGTTCATCCACTTTTTCTATGATCAAAGAAAAAAAGAAAATTACACCCTAAAAACACAAAATCAGTAACACCATCAGTAAACAACTAACTGACCAATTACTTAACCAATCTAAACAAATAAACAAAAACAAACAAACAAACACAAGAAATTATACAAGAAAACCACAGACAGACAAACAAACACAGTACTCACCATCATCAGACTGCATCTGATCCCATCCCGAACTTCGTGGGGATTTCTTTCCTGTACACAAAAAAAAAGCAGAGGAAAAAGAGGAAGAAAATTAAGCATAGATTCTCTCACAAACTCCAGGAGAAAAAAAGTAACATACAAACCACTTTTAAACATACAACATCACTGCTAAACATTGGATTAATATTTCAAACACTTCAATTTTGAAATTAAAAACTAAACAGGCAGCACATAATTGGACAAGCCTGCTAGTTTCATCAACAGAGGGCGCTATTGCACATCATACTGGTATACCATACCTGTAGGTCTATCAACAAAGGCAAAAACTGCCCAGAGAAGTGGGAAACCGAGTCTGTCAGGAAAATAACGGCTGATGGATGAGCACAGCGGGCAAGCCAAACATTTATTAGCAACAGGAGACAGGAATGACGGTCTAACCACCACAAAACTGATGTTCCCAACTCATACAGCAATATGCCAGCATTTGCACCAGACACTTGTTGGAAAGGGCTATTTATGGCGATCAAGCTGCTGGTTTTTTCACTGTGTGAAAAAGTGCAATAGGATGAGCACTTAACCTCCTTTCTAGATACCGGCAAAAGTTCACTACACAGTGGCTGTAATAGTCCTGGGCATTAACAATGTACAGTGAAGAGTAATGATGTTTCCACTAGCAATTCTTTTCCACTCTGATGCCATAATTGTACTTTGAAATACATGCACACAGAACCAACAGTGAATTAAATGTAATATCATGGCTATTTAATTTCCTGTCAAAGTAATTCCAAACCTGTTTATGATGACTCTATAGTCACCTAGTTATACAATACACTTCAGTGCGCAATTTGCAAGTTTACAGCTATGAAAACGTTGACAAAATTGTATTTACTCCATCGCAATGAACCTGACTTCCTAAAATTTGGCATAAAATAGATGCAGAGATTTCGCACATGAAGAAATGCCATTTTTCTTGAAAAGTAAATCATCACTTTGCAATGATAAAATGTTTCTATGTTATTAACAAACTGCTGTAAGCTGCTCATCGACCAAAATAATGACCATCAAATGCTAAAAGTTCTGGGCTCAATTTCACGAAAGGCTTAGAACAGATCGCAATCTGCGTATCAATCTTAATTGCTAAGCTAAGTGTGACGTCACAATGCTAGTTATTAATGAAACATGAACAACTTATCTAAAAGATCAATCGCAAATCTTTGTGAAATCGACCACTTATGTTTTGACCCAACTAGGACAAAATGTCAGGCCCGACTAGCTCTTAGCATCTTCTAAAGATACTGAGTTTTTAGCAACCAATTCCACTACTTAAAGAATTTGGGCATTTCAAGCCAGGTTCATTTCTTCTAAGGTGACCTCTTTCCCTTAAGATGAAGACCTCTTGGTTTATCCTTGCACACCTGCTGCCAGGTGGGACAATGTAAGCAGGGAGGAGGAAGTCTTAGGCTTTGTTCAGACCGTCCCTCCTTGGTGGTCTAAGTTTTTGAAGATAGACCAAAACAGTCTATCATACACCGTTCAGACACAAGTAGGTAGACCCTTTACGGTTTAAACTGAAGATAGACCAGTTTTCATACCGTAGAGCCATTAGCTGATTCTGCTAGGATCTACCCATGAGGTTGTATACTACTCATCCTGCTATTTGCACATGACCTGACTCTCCTGAGAACCAACTGCCTCTCTAAGAATCCAGCCAAAGCCAGCCATACCCAGGGACGAAGTGTGATACTAATGAGGACAAATTCCCTCTAAATGCAAAAATTAGTCCCTCATCTCAAGAACCCTTCATCTTGTTAATCTCATCCTTTCATCATCTCCCTTCCCAATTAAGGCCTGAAAGAGTCCAGAATCTTTGATTTGGGCTGGAATTGGATCTTTTTAGACGGTGAATTAATTTGAGGCAAACCACAAAGAGTGGTTTGTCTTCCAGTTTGATTTGAACTGACAGATACTAAGGGGAGGGAGGGATCAGCTTAATACTTGTAATCATCGGATTCCTGTGGGAAAATGTATACAAGTTGCTTGACACTAAACTGGCAGTTAGCACATTGGACAGAGAGAAGTTTGCCTGAACTAGTGTCTAAGTGCTGCTTGAATTTCAGAAATGAATCCAAGTCCCTTGCCGACAAAGCCACTAAATTTAAGTTTACCCCCACAATTACTGTATAGCATCAAGGTGGGGCTCTGTTACCAAAACATTTGGGCAGAAGAACGATTTTATCACTACAGGGGGTTACGAAACGGAGGCTCAGGCTCCATTTCGTTATTCCATTCTAAAATAACGGGTATCAAAATAGAGGCTTTTGGCTGCAGTTCTGAAGTTTGAAAAGGAAAACAGAGCTTCAATTTTAATGAAAAACCACAACCTATATTTTCAGCATATGGATGACACAGCTGGAGCTTGAGCCTAAGCCTCCATTTGGTGAACTCCCTATGTATTCACTAGGTAAAGAAGACCTCTACAAAACCAACAATGACACAAAGGTTTTTCTCGACGGTATATCATGGACTTGTCTCTGATCACATCAACACTGCGAAATGCCGTGATGAAAACATTTCAATGACGAAACAGAAACATGAGAATATCGTCTGTGGAGGTTATTTAGATGAGGACCATCGTTGTAACTTTGTGGGGGCAGGGAAAGCTAGAGAAAAGGCCGGACAAGCACATCATGCTCCAATAGAAGACTAGACTTCCTCATTTTACGATGTAAGTCATATTGCTGTCTAATCAAAGTTCATTTCATTCTCTTGTTTGCTGCTTTGTATGGGCTCTACTATTGATGACAGCAGAGGGGTCTCAAACCAAACCCAACCAAATGGAACCAAGCAAGGAATGAAATATGACAAAATCGACAGGACAGCCCGCCTCGGTTCAACATGCCTGACCTCAAGAGGTCAAAAGACAATGCCTAGCTTCCCCTGGCATCACCATAACGACCGAGCAGGACACCGAGCAAGAAGCTAGGGAATCATTGACCTAGTGGCACCATCACGTCACCCCAGTAAATCTTCCCCGACAGAAATGCCAATTAAAAACAAAAGTGCAGAGTCCGCATTACCAAAAACGACGCTGGCGAAGGTTAAAGGCTACTAAGTGTATACTTCATTTTTTTTCTTCATCTTGAATTCCGAAGGCATAGAAAAAAAAACATACATACTGTAGGTCTTATTATCGCGTAACAAACCTGCCAAATGTTATCAAGAATTCTGATGAAAATGAAAATGGTTCCACGTCAGTTGATGGTTCGAGCCTGGTGGGAAGCCAGTGAATGTGGGGTCCAATGACCAAGGTAAAAAGGTTCACAAGATCCATGAACTTCAGGATACATACATCCCACAGTGTGCCCTAAATGTATGAACAGCAATCTCCAGTTCTCACTGGTACAGTATGTGCCATCCACCCCAAAAATGACCCAAATAATTGAAGACTGCCCTCTGTTGGTGAGATGTGATTCATTTTTTGTTTGTTTGTTTGGTGGCAAACTCAATTAGGTCATGAAATTGTAAATACACAACATGGACTTAATTATTTTTTCTTAGTAATGACACTGCCTGTTAGAAATAACAGGAAAATTATTACAGGTTTTTATGGGTCTTGTTTGGTTGTTATAGAGTTGAAGATGGAGACGTGTTCAAATGAATGATAATTATTCACAAGCACAAAATCTACAGGAAAGATCTTAATAAGATTCTTACACCAAACAAAATCCGGGTAAACAAAGAAGAAGACAATTTCACTGCAATTGTCCAATTTCACATGAAAACCTATGAAAAGTATTTTGCATGTTGCCATGCCAATCAGGCATCCAATCAGGAGAAAGAAAACAAAAAGGGCAAAAATATTCCACAAATTGCCTGATAGAAATTGCTCATGTTTCAGTTTAATCATTGGACTAACCCGGCATCAGAATGTAACCAGCCAATTTGTCAAAATGATAATATCTTGACATTGGATGTTTTTAGCTTTGAGCCATTCGGGAACATGGGAATTAAAAGCTACGAGATCTAAGAGACTCTTCTGGATCCTTAAGGGGCTGATATTATTCCTGAATGCATGACGCTGGATAAAAACTAGGCGGGACCCATCAGAATATTAATGTTACCCTCGCAGACTCCGACTCTCTGAGAAGACAGTCCACATTCAAAGCGCAAATCTATTTTGGACAAGTGCGGCGAGCCTAAGTGCCATCCGGGGAGGCTTAAATATTCCTGCAGCGTGCGGTAGCCGAGCGGCCAGCCACTTTCCCCCAGCAGTGGGGCAAACCTGCAAGGGTGCGTCACACATTTAAAATGCAGATTGAAGATGGCAAATGTGCTATTTGGGTCTTGTTATGTGGCCGGCGGTCAACATGCTGACTGACTGCTGTGAAGAGGCAAATGGTTTGAAGGTGGGGGAAGAGGAATTACAATCTAGCTTCGTAAGGCTCGGTGTTCAAGGGAAGGAAGGTTGGAACCTCATTTGAAGAAGGGCTCCGGGAAATTGCGGTCAATTCTAACGTTCCTCTTCAAACGTTTCCATGCAATCAACTTGCATGTACACACGAGCTGTTAAAATGACTGACAACTCCACGTGCTGGTTTATAAGTGCTTGTGAAAATCTTTTTTAAAGAACTGAGTTTGACGGGAACTCTACTTCACAATCCATAGCTATGGAATGCACTTATTTTGGTCCAAGGCCCTTTTTTTTGTTTATAATAAACAAGCTGCGCTGGATGTCATGTGTGGCAAAATGTTGCAAAACATTGAATCTTCCTGACAGACACTGTGACCAAATTCAACATTTTTATTAACATTCCTGAAAAATAATGCATCCCATTCTTGTTTGTTTTGTTTCTTACAAACTGCACGTTTGAACCTGAACTATTTAGGAATGTTTATGACAAAGTCTCTACAAAATATGATCATCTGTTTTTTCAATTTCCACTGATGATGTCCCATAGTTTGCTATCTTGTTTACAAGATATCTGTGTAATGAAATTGCAAATGAACTGGTTTATCTGCATAAACCAGTGGTTTTTCATCCCCATTTTGAAACAAGATGGCCGCCATACATTGAATGATAGCAACTGAGCAAATGTGGATGTGATGTCTACACACACACAACAAACACACTATAAATGCACAAACAAATGTCTAAGTGTTTATACAATGGAGTTGTTCAATTTCTAATATTATTTCCACTTCGGTTGAGTGATTTAGTCTCAATGTCATGAACTTATGCAAACAATTCCTCACAATTGATCACGCATAATAATCAGATTACTGAACAAACCTTTTTTTCTTTTTCTTTTTTTTTCGAAGCAAAATAAAAGCTATTTCAGGCAATGGCCTTCACAACACGACCTTGTAGTATAGTATATGCCACTGTGCCATATCTAGAATAGTTCACAATTGATTAATTTGTTACGTGGGAATACAGAATGGTAAGCCAAGCTGAAAATATTCAAGGGGCTGGGGTAAGGGTCTTGGGGTTTGGGCGTTTCATCTCAGCAGGGGCAAATATTCATAGACTCGCGTAAGCACCACAGCTTGCTTAAGCACCAAAAACCTTGGTAAATAAAATCAGCATGCCAGCCAAAACTCTGTGTGAATGTTATGCTCAGCAAACAATGGTCGAATACAAGTCAAAAGCAGTAAACATCACATGGAAATTTGGTTGGCAATCCTGTTTGATCAAGGAAGACTTTTCATGCTTAAGCACATTTTTGGTGCTTAAGCAGCTTTTATGAAATTGGTCCCTGGCTGCTAAGATCAGAAATAATCCTGGCACACTAGGGGTGCACATTTTGGTATCATAGATTAATGCACTGGAAATATGTAAAGCATAGAAATGTTCATTGCACCATGCTGACATGCATAAGCTAGCCCTATACTGCCTGAAATAATCCTTACAGTACATTAAATGCACAGCAGTTGTAAACTTATGTACACCATAAATATCGAAAGAATAAACCACTAAATGGGAAATGCATGCGCCCGAGACATTGCTTGTGCAGAAAACGTTCTTGCTGCTCATGGACGCGCTAAATGGTCACATGAATGAGGCGACACGCAATGGTAAAATGGAATAAACAACATCAAATTAGCAGAGAAAAAAAGGCTTTAGAATGTTTTTATCCATATTAAGTTGCTCAAGGTAAATTCCCATTCAGACTTGAATATCCACTGGAACTTTACACACCATTTAAATTTTTTTTGCCTCATTCACGTGACTAATGGCAGCCCCCACACTGAATGCGCGTCTGATATGCATTTCTCATCTATTGTTTCATTGTTCTAATATCTATGATGTACACATTGTACGTTTCCATGGGAACAGTTCCCCATCTTTGGGTCCTGTGCAATCATATTGCTATTAAAGTAAATCATTCATTTCCACTTAAGAATCAGGCATATATCCTTCTCGCTAACGATGATGGTTCAAATTCTCATGTGACGATAACAAACTTATAATGCACTGTATTATTCCTATTTCAAGAGAAGAAAAAAGACTCCACAAAACAGAAATGACAGTTTCTTTTGTGAAAAAATGTTGAGCCAGTCAAATTGTGACACATCCATTGCACTGCTACACTGCATGCACAGTGTATTTGAACCAACTGTGACCAAAATACACTAGAAAGATCAAATGTATCAATGTGCGTTGATTCAGAAGCATGCAATAATCGTATGCATTGGTGGCCACTGTTAAAGGTCTTGCTTTTAAATTCAACAACAAAGACACAAATCATCTTCTTGTACGTACACATCAAAGACCTCAAGTGACCTCATACATATGCATGAGGTCAGGTCATGTCATGACCTCTATATGCATGCGAAAATAGCCTGGATTTCAAAGCAAGCAGGCCATGACCACAGGGTTACAGCTTGGGATTGATTTAACACAGATTAACAAATCAAAGAGAAGGAACGTATGGACTTACACTGCAGAATGTTAGCCATGACCTCCGCAAGCAGACATCATGGAGGCACGACAATGAAGCAATAATGGGAAATACACCGCGTATAAAGCCATTGAGTTCTGGGCCATTGATAAACACACACTGTGCACATTTCCCATGGTTTGATCATCACTTTCTATCCAAGATGGCCGTGTCAATTGCAACATCCATACACCGCAATATTCCTGAACATGCGTGAACTCATGCTGCAAGGACGGCCTAATGACTACCTTTGGATTATTAACAAAAATTACTCATCCGTGAGGGCAGGAAATGAATTATGCTCAGACAACAAAAAGCCGCGACATTACATGACCTTCATTTCAACTCTAAATATTGATAAAACAAGAATCTATGCCCAAAAAAAAAGAGTAAAAAAAAAAAAAAAAAAAAAACTTCCATAGAAATACATCACATCCATTCCAAGGACATTTGGAAATATGATTTTATGCAAATTATTATCTATGTAATTCCCATATTTCATACTCCAATTTACCCCATTTGAACAGTTAAGGGCTTTCAAAGATGTACAATGTACTCTTCATTTTTCATAATTTTATGGTATAAAAAAATAATGCTTAAATGCAAAATTGATGCTGCTTTCAAATGAGATCACAGCCATGAGATCATTCTGAAATTATCGAATAAACCATGAGCGAAACTGACTGGGTTGATTTAAATCATTGAAAGGTGAACACAGAAAATTGACTGGAGTGGGATTTGGACCTACGAACAACGAAATACCGTAACATGCGCTCAACCAACTGAGCTTTAAGGCCTATGTCGGCAGTGTTGTCTTTGTTCGTTTGCCGGTCAGAAGCCATGAAACCACTCCCTATACTAAAATGATCCCAAGGATTATTTAGGATGCAAACAAGATTTGCAGCGCTGCAAATCTTAATGTTCAGTGTCTTTGGGTGGTAAGGGTGGCAAACTAGATTGAACTCATCAATCTCTACTCTGTAATGGGACGTTGCAGCTACATGGATGTTCATTAAGGTGTCATATATAGGATGATAGATAGTACATCAGTTCTTTGCCCTGTCTAAGGGAGTTCCTAAGCCTCGCCCTAACCTGGAGGACAGCTTTCTTCGACCCTTGAATATGGGCCAAAATCTTGTGCCCTCACTGGGAATATAATAACAGAATACCGGCCTTGGCAAAGTTTGAGCGATCTGAAAGGAATCCTAGCTTGACATTCAGCAATTTCATGTAGCACACTAGCAGACATAAAGCACTGTCTCCATAACAAGACACAAATCCAATGTCCTAATGCACGCTATCCATTCACCATTGACGGCAATGTAGTTAAGTGTGCGGGGGACTCCTAGATAATTGTGAATGAAAAGGGCAGGGGGAAGGACTTCCATGCATTGGGGAGGGAAGCCATTTTGTTTATTTCCCCAAGCTGGGGCAATTAGGAAATCTGCATTTTTACATATTGTGCAAGCCGCTACAATTTCTTGCAATTCGTTGGAAACCTTGGCCGGTTCCCAATGCGATTCACCTAATGCATTTCAAAGTGCCATTTAAAAATTGTCAGGGAACTTTCTTTCTTTAAATTTCTTTTCTTCTCGTGGAATGGGAAAAAAAGGGGCTCCGACTTAATTGGATTTAATACATAGCACGCAAGAAGCAATTGTGCGTGTGCAAACAGTACATGGGTTACGGCCTACTGAAGATGAAAGATGGCAGCCCGTGCCCATTTCTATTTGTGACAGCTTGCCGCGTGTCTGAGCATTTGTGTTTCGGCGTTATTGCGTACAACACCACATTACTTTGTGATAATTGAAAACTTCCATTCATATAAGCAATGCAGCTGTTAGAAAACTGCTCAGCGAAACAAATGACCTCTGATTACAAAACACGATTCATACCGCCCTCGCGCTTTGATTCAAGCTGAAAGTATGAAGCCTGAACACCGGGTTGGGCGAAATTTGTAACATGTGTTCCCTCCCCTTCTATATCCTAGGTATCCAACAATCCTTTATTATGAGGTTATGTCCACAATCATTGAGCCAGTATGTGCTTGAGATAACATTAGTGAATGACTTTGCTCGCTACAATCATGCTAAATGACGACGGCCATTTTGTGTAACTTTGCCTATGACAGTTTGACTGTCAGTGTCAGCCTAGGGCCCTTTATCAAACCTCGGCTCTGACTCGGGCTCCAGGATCAGAATCCATTCTTAAATAACGGGTTTTAAAATAGAGGCTTTTGACTGTGGTTCAGATGTAGATTCTCTTCAATGAAAAACCCCAACCTAAATTTTCAGCATATAGATGACAGACACGAAGCCGGAGCCTAAGCCAAAGCCCAGCTTTGAGAAACGCCCAAGATAAAATGCAGATTCATAGTCTCTGAACCTTGAATATCAAACAACTAATAAACCAAGGAAATCAAGACTCAAGACCATACACTCCTTTTCTTTTACCTTGTTCACTGAAATCCTGTCATATTGAGCCTTAACTGCATTCAAATCTTCCCGACAAATTCATTATCATGTAGGTCCATCAACTAGACTTAATTTGCACTGGTTTCCAAGTACTAAGCTCTGAATAATAACAATGAACAGAAGTGCCATGTCAAAAAATGAACACATTCATTATCCATGAAATTACTGCCCCCAACCGCCCCCAAAAAAGAGAAAAATTGACATGTTTTCTCCTTCCATATGAACTATTGGCGATACTAGACCAGTGTGAGACAGACAAGCATGTAGAGGTCAATTTAAGGTCTGTGTAGCATTAACAACTCCAAGGTCAAAATTGATGGCTGGGAGATGGACAGGCTAAATTGCTGAAATATTTGAATATTTCATCTTCTGGAACCTGTAGTGAGAATTTCCTGCATGATTCATATTAAAATATTCTAATATCGTTGATACATGTATTATCTCCATAATGATAATTATTACTTATTCATTTTTCTATCACCTTAAAGGGTTGCTGCAGTGCTTTTTTTAGTCAGGTTATTTTATTGCCTTCATACAGAGAATATACTGACAAATAATGAATGGCAAGTCTTATTTTGGTTTCAAACCAGCATTTGGTTTTCTTTTGAACGGCTTTGCAAAATGGGGGATTTTCATGCATACTCATGTAGGGAACCAACAGCCAAAATATAATGAAAAAACATAAACAAATGAAGAGGCAAACATGACCCCCAGAAATGGTTTGTCAACAAAATTACACCACCAGTTGAGTGAAAGGAACATATTCAGCACAAAAAAACCCATTGAGGGGGAAAGTTTTGTCAGAAAACCTATAAAACAACCGCAACTTTTTGTGCACAAATCAATTGAGTTACTGCTCTCAGTTCCCCAGATGACATCACAGTTTTGCTCATGAATATGGAAATGCTAATTAGCATACAAACTGAAAAACCCTGAATCAATGTGAGGAAGTGGGTAAAATCACAATCCCCATGTACAGTTTTTTGATTGGCACATGTTCAGGCCATAATATTCGCATTGCAGAGACCCTATAACGATTCAAGGATAAAACCTATTCCCTTAGCGCTGAGATGGACGCCTTGTACATTAGAAACAGGAATGCATAATCAGTACATATGGCCACGAGTGATCTTTCATTTCCTAGGCAACCTAACACTTATCAAATTTTTTCTCCTACTCTATCCTGGGCTCAACGAGATACTTTTACTTTTTCAGGGAGTGTTACATGTCCAATCTTTGATTTCAACTAAAAAAAAAATCAGATTTTGACTCACATTCAGATAGTTTTACCGTAATCTAATAAATATAAAAAATCTCCAGTTTCGTCCAAAAAGGCCCTCCTTAAACTCGTATAAAAAAAAAATTTAAAAAAATGAAAGCCACTGTCTACTTTCCAATCTTATTTCCTTTCAATTATTTTTTACCTTTTTCCTTCATGTATAAGATGTCACTCATGGAAATTTATCCTCACTACAGCAAAATAGCACTTTTCAGTGCTCTGCAACCACATTGCAAATGGTGCCAAGTTATTTGTTTTCCAAATATGCAAATGACCTGTAGGTCCTGTGGAATCTGATTGGTGCTTGGTTGATCACATGGGGAGGGATGGGGTGGAGCCAAGGGTAGGTAAGAACAGCTGGCACAGTCTGGTACACGGTATGTGGCCATGTTTAGGACAGTCTGTATCCCACACAAGATGACATATGAATTAGACGGTAGCCTCATTCTATGGTGCTGAAAAACTGAAACACATTCATTGAATTATGCCATTCCATCTATCAATGAGCACATTTCTCATGTTAAGGCAAAACACATGCCGAGTACCGGTCGCAAGCAAAACACATTTGTAATCTTTGGCTGGTAACCTTCGACTGCTCAACATGAAAGCAATGACTCTAAAAATGCTCAAATCTTAGCCGTCACTGGTTCCCCGTCTTTCAGAATCAACACCACATTATTTTAAAAAGGGGACATGTGTTTATAAAATGCAGAAATGACACATTTAGGTTTCACTCTTTCAGAATTTAGTTTGTGTGCTGCCAACCCAACAATGTGACAAACGGTAAAAGGTATGACTGCTGTTAACCGTATCCATGTGTATCCATGTGCGTGAGACCTTCAAAACCTCTGTGGCCACACCCCAAAGTCATGAAGGCCTGCATTCACACAAACCACATCTGTGGGCAATGCTATCGTTCAGCTAGAGGCAAGAACATTTCAAGGTTTTTCCCAGCTTCTAATCAGCATTGCGTGCTATGACTAATGATGATTAGCAACAGATTATTGGGGAAAGTAGCAAACTTGATCTGATCGCTTCAATACATCCCTGCCTATCAAGAAGCTGACATTTGCAGCAAGACCTGATGTTAAAGAGGCAATCCTATCAAATCAGTGGCAAATTTTATGCTTACCATATTTTAGTTTTTGTCAAAGAAATGCAGATTCGTGGGCAAAAATATCAAGGAAGATACAGTAACAGTCATGTGTGAAATTTTCAGTCCCATACGGTGCCCACTTTTTGAGAAAACAGTGAAAAATTCCCACAGTATTTTAAGAATCTTTTCACTGTATTATTATTTTTTATCTTTAAATTAGGTATCTTAATCTTTTGGAGGACATCCCACCTTGAATTAGGAAGGAAAATATAATGATGTTGCTCATCAGTGTCCCCTCCATTTGCTTTCTGTCTGAACCCTAACCCCCTCTGCGCCTATCACACAAGACAAGAGCTGTTTACCACACATTACCACAGTCTCCACAGGGGGACTGGATCATAAACCATGCATTACCACGCAAACCACACTCACCTACCACACAGGAAAAACCATGTGTGGTGAATTGTGGTATGCAGGTGGGTTAGGGTCATAATGGAAAGTCACAGCCACCTTTTAATCAAAAGTCACCAGTTTCTGACACAAAGTAATAGTTCCAAGAATGCAGAGGATTTTTGTCTCATCAACTTCTCTTTCGCTGCAAATATCATTGAGCAGACCGAGAATACATATTTGTGTCACAGACAGACGGAATGATGAATAGAAAAAATTCTTAACTCCCGCCGACTCCCCTGAAGGCAGTTAATTACCGGCCAAAGGGTGAACACTTGATGTGGGAGGAATACAAAACAAGGAAGAAGAAAAGAGAGCGAAAAGTCAGCCATTGTCGAAAAAAGACAAAATCAGCGCGGAATTGCAATAACCCAATGCTGTTATTCCGTTCCTTTCATCTGATGATCTTCCTAAACCCTAAGCCACACCTGAAAATAAATCGAATGAGAAATAAGCAGACAAGAGGGGGTGAAAAAGTACTGGTAACCTTTTGTGTACAATTGCCGTGACACAGCAGAGCGCCGAGTGGAAATAGGCTCTTTCACTACATCATATTATTTTTTTAAATAAAGTGCAGCTGCCTTACATGCATGAACTATAATGCTGTACTTTATAAATGACCTTGGCCCCATTGCAGTATGGCACCATGACATACATTAATATTATGAATTTTATAATAAATAAAGAAAAAAATGGTCGCAGATATTTGTTCAAGTCTTTTGTTGTCTGTTGGAGAAAAAATATGCGAGCATAATTGGAGCAAAGGAAAAACACACATTATGTTTGAGCATAATGTTCAAGAGTTAAATATGGGGCATCATTGTTATGTCATCTGTTCTGTAGCCTGAGCATTGTCCACTTTATATGCTAGATCATTAGTGCTCAATCTATAATGTAGCCCTATACACTGTACGTGACGCATTCAGGACTGCATGCACACATGCTAAGGGGCTCGTAAAAAGTACAGCCTTATCTACATTCTGTGTGCACGTACACAGTGTACGTGACACCATAACATATCGACGCATGTGTGGTTCCATTAGCGCATGTACATGTGCAACCTAAAAGTGAATTAAACATGATCCATGCCGTTCTGCCGACAAAATTTAAGTGGTTCGAAACTTAAAATTTGCTGAAGATCAGAAATTCGCGGCAGGTAATTAAGTGCTGAGCCATTATCCAGGCAATGTCACGCTTGGTAGCTTCCAAATTCAGTCAACCTATAAAATGATACATAACGAACTCTGCATCTTAATTACGTCTTATGGGTCAAATGTACCTCGCTCGTGACCCAGGCACCAAGTTGACCATGGGCCAATTTCATGGAGCTGCTAAGCACCAAAATTTGTGTAAGCACCAAAAACCTTGGTAAATAAAATCAGTATAACAGCCAAATCTCCTTGTGAATGTGAATGTTATGCTCAGCAAACAATGGTTAAGCAAATGTTGTGCATAAGCAGCTCTATGAAATTGGCCCCATAATGCAGTGAGGTTAATGGTCGGCCTGTGCCACTATCAATGACAAGATTATGGATGTCTTTGGGAGAAATCCATATGGTCAGAGACTGAAACTAAACAAAAATGTGTTCACACTTTCTGTTAAATTTCCAGTCCCATACGGTGCCAACATTTTGAGAAAACAGTGAAAATTAACAACAACAGTATTCTTAAAATCTTTTCACCATTACTTTTTATCTTTAAAATATCAATTTTTTATTTTTTTTTGGTCATTGGTTATACTCTTTTCTGGATAAATACAGCATTTCAGGAAGAAAATGTTAACAAAATGTTTCTACTATCACCATCTTTATACCCTGTAAGTAAATAGGTAAATCTGTGAAGATTTCTGTTTTTGGTATGGTACCAAAGTATGATCGATAGTTCCTTTAAAACTGCTAGCTTCTTTCAAAGCAACGTGGCTATTTCCCAAAAGAGTCGTTAACAGAATGTACCCCTATTAAACCTGGCTATAGTGCAATGTCTACCCTTCAGCCTTAAACCTCATTCAGTCAATTTTTAATGTCAGATTTATTAGAACCCATGCACATAGGACTGCGGTTTACAGCAATGTCACTACTGCACAGTTACTGGTACAACTGTGATAGATAAAATACAGCCAATGAAATAACTGGGTGAAAATTAGACTGAGAAAACACAACTTACAATGGAAACAATTCAAGTTCATTAATTTCCTTTGACAATCAAATAGTGAAGATAAGTTTAGAAGTTCTGCCGTTTGTGTGCAAAGCACGTTAAATGGTAGTGTACTGAGGACTAGATTCAACAAAGACATGTGCAGAAATCCATTTCAGAAAATGATGAAGATAACAAAGACAGGGGTCTATTTCACCAAACTCATCGTAACTTACTTAGTATCAATCGTAGGACTTACGACGCATAAGTTACAGTTCTAAGTAAGGTAAGCTCCCTACGATGGCTTATCCTTCGTATTAAAGTCAAGTTACTATCATAGGGCTACGTGAAATCAACCCCTGTACTTATTGTACTTATTGGCCACTGTGACAAGAGCTGGAAGACTAAAATGGACAAGGATCAGGAAGTTTGCAGAGCATGCTTAAATGCATCATAAAAAATCCCATTCTTGGTTTATATACTATTACTAGGACTTACAAGTCTATAGGGAACACTGGCCTGAACCCTAAACCATTGGGGTTGGATCTCCCCAATTTACGATAAATCACCCAGTATGGGGAGAGGACCTTTGTTTGCCCCCCTGGGGGCACCCATCCAGGTACCAAGGGACCTGACTCCTGACCCCCATCAAGGGATCTTGGGCAAGACCATGACCCTAAGGCCCCAATAAAAAACCTGTACCTGCCTATGCCTTAGATGAATGCACATGATATTTCAATACAACTACCTGTATTACTTCTTATTGCATTCAGCTGCCTACATTTCTATTTACACTTGAGGTGAGTCAGGTCGGGATACAAATTTACAGTTAGAACTACAGCTGTTGCCCAGGGCAACAGAGGGCCTGTCTGCACTGAAGCATGGGCTTCCCATAGTAACCTGCTTAGCAATAGCCATAGCCACAGTGGTAGCCATCAGCCAGAAAAAAAATCTGCAGATTTCAATTGGTTAGATTATCTTAGTAATCTGCAAATATTACAATATGTATCAAGTGAAATGGGCGTATGGCTTGCTTTTCACCCAATAACTCACATGATAAAAAATCTTGATACTACAACCTATGAGCAAAATAACATCAATTCTTAAAGGTAATATCATACTTTGGTTTTTGTCACAGAAATGCAGATTCATGGGCAAAAATATCAAGAAAGATACAGTAACAGCCATCTGTGAAATGTCCAGTCCCATACAATGCCCACTCTTTGAGAAAACAGCGAAAAATGCTCACAGTATTTTTAAAAATGTTCACCGTTATTTTTTATCTTTAAAAGATCAAAATTGTTTTTGGTCACTGGTTTTACTCTTTCCTGGATAAATAATAATAATAATACAGTATTTCAAGCAGAAATATTTTAATGGTATCTTTCTACCATCAGCGTCTTTATACCCTGTAAGTTATAGGTAATTCTGTGAAGATTTCCGCTTCGGTATGCTACCAAAGTACTACCTTTAAGTGACCTCGAAATCATCAAAATTTACAAACCGTTTTTCGCTTTATATTTGCTCGCCTAAACAGAAATGATAAGCAGATTACCATTAATAGACAGAGTGAATTGAATGAAGTATGCACAAACAGCCGGATGGAAGTACCAAGTGGGATAATACATAGAATGGTTAAACCATACCACCCTGTATGCCAACACATGCATAACAAATTGGATTGCCAAAATGTCAGCCAAACCCTAAGCATTTGTCACGCAATCAGAGCTCCGCCAACTTTCTCCCACATACAAACATTACAGAGAATCAGCAGTGTCTACATAAACACACAGGAAAGTGGGTCGACACGGCGCACCCTCCAAAAACCATGACCTCTTTTTATTTTGAAGGTTCTGTCTGATTCTGTTTTTAAAATAAAAAAATGCAGCGTGAAACAACATTGCCATCCAAACCACAACCCGAGTCTTCACAAAACTGAGACTAAAACCTTACATTCAAAATATTCTATATATGTCTCAGGTTTTATCACTTTAAAATATTTCAGAGTGATTTTTTTTTTTGCACTGCTCCATTTCTCTTGCATAAGGAAGGGGAGTTGTTGGATGAGCTTTGATGTGTACTGAGGGCTGGCTGTGTGCTGCTGCGACTGCGACTGCCGTTAACACCAACTGGCTCTGCAGACGATGTGGTTCATTAATCATTGCTCTGAAATGCATCTCACGCAGTGTCACCACTGACGCCCTGCCTCATTGATCAAAACAGATGATGAGGAATGAGGACATGGGGAGGGGGTGGGGGGAGATTGTCGGGAGGGGGGACAGGGAGAGAGAGAGAAAGTGCAACGTTCTGCAACCCACTATAACTTCAAGGGGATAAGCGCTAATCTCTAAATACTCCGACAGATTCCAGTCAATCCAATGCTTCTTGTATCAGACCTATAACCAAGTAGTGGGCGGGGGAAGGCTGAGACTGTGGTGGGGGGGGGGGGGGCTTTATGTGACATAAGGGAAGATGGAGCATTAGTGTGGATATGAATGGCAGCACCATGTTCAATATTTATGGTGTATTTTGGCAGGATCGGAACAGACATTTATGAATAATTCATTGAAGAGATTCTGCAACCGGCTTCACACTCTCAATCCCAATTTCTGTTCCTGGCTCATAGCAATTTGTGGGCATTAACCCTAACCCCGATGTCATTTTTTACAAGAAACTTTCCTGAATTTACTCGAGTCCAACACTGGAAAATACACCTCTTCCCTATTCTTTGGCCAAGTTGTGTCCATATTTCCATATCAAGTTCAAAAACCTAGATCTTAACTTCTCAAATTCTCTCAAATCCCTTGTGATGACTTTTGGAAGGTTAATGTCGAACAAGCTAAAAAAGAAAACCCACGAAAGATAATTAATAATACTAAAAATAAATACATAGTACTGCAAACTGCTTGTCAGCCAAAATACTGACCTGAAATTTATATAATGCTTGGAGTTAAGAGGGCCTGATGCCTTTCAATCCTAGCAGGATCTTTATCAAAGGCTAAAAATATTAACAAAATCTTCACTAAAGGGTAATATTGTAACAACAAATAAACTTCACCAAATAAATTAAATTTGACCAAAAAATAAGTGTATGCAGTGACAATTAAAAAACACAGAGTCTATACATTCAAATCTCCCCACAAATTAAAATTAAGAGTATCATGCCTGGTTTTTCTTCAGTGTTTTAATCCACATGCATAATGTGCTTTGACACGGCATAAGGGATATTATTTAGACAGAATTCTCTAGTGTGATATCAGAAGCACATGCACTGTATGTATGGATGCACCGCTGCTACTCGCTGTCTGGTCATGCAACGGTATTCATCACCCGGTTACCAGTGCTCAACCCGGAATGCAGCGCCGCAGAGATGCACATGATTATGTACAGACTATGTGGCATAGCATAACATGGCATGGCGGGTTTAGTCCCACGTGTGCATCACATTCTAGCAGTGTGCATGGATAGCGACTCAGCAGGCCAGTCACCCGTATACATCAGGTTGACAGCACTTCTCGGCTGTATCTCTCTTTCCCCGTTCAACCCCACCCGCCTCCATGCTTTCCCTTAGGGTTATAGCCCTGATGAAGACGGTCTAAATTATGCCACTAGGTCTAGCGTGATGCAAAGGGTGCCAAGTACTTTTATGTGGGGGAGTGTGTGTGTTAATACAGACAGTCCTTAGACTCAATCACACCAGCAAAAAGGTTTGCAAGAAAGCTGCAGCTCTCCTAAGATGATGAAATTTTCAATGGGGCTGAATCCCTCGCAAATTGAACTTTAACATTCATGGGCTGTTCCATCCAAATTTGAACCTAAAAAGACAGTGCATGACAACAGACTACAGTCTACAGCAAGGAACTGGTTCCATGTGCAAAGGAACAATAGAATCATTGTTATCCTTAAAGATATGTTGTTGAAAATGTTAGGAATGTAATCTCAGTCCATGGGAACAAATTAAAGGGACGAGACGCCAAAAATCCTTGTCCTCAAACAATATGTTAAAAACTGCTTCTATTGGAGAGGAAAGTGTGGGGGAACAGGGTCGTACATGTATGTGTGCGTAAACAAATCTAGGGCTACATCAAACAAAGAAGAAAAACAAAACAAAAACAAGATTTTTATGAAATTATGATCTTTGGTCAACTTTGGTCATTTGCAAGCGAGCTGTATGGTCATCAGAACATGACTTGGAACATCGGCATGAAGCCCAGAACTGCAGCAAATGTCATGTGACAGGCTTCCTGCTTTCTGATTGCTCAATGTTTAACAACATGAAGCAACCCACAAGCCCACTGAACTGGCTACCATGTACTATCATCCACAGTCCGCAATCAAAGTATGATAGTCCTCCCCAACCCAAGCAAGGACATGCACCACCAACCTCACACAGGCAACAATAATGCAATACCCCGTAAGCACTGATCCAAAACTGCAGCTGTCTTGAAAGTGAAACATGCCTTTATTAGCAATAAATAACGCATATCTACCGAAAACATAAGGAAATTTTATACAAAGACTGCATATATGTAGCATGAACTTGAGAATAAGATCATTTGATGGTTAAGCAGCTGGTATTTACCATGTGCGTGTGCAGTGTTCTTCACCAATGTTACTCATGCACTGATGCAATCAGCCATAAATCGGCCATTTTGTATCCATAATTGGGACACCCAATGTTAATAGTCAAGGGGCCTGTTTGTTTATGACGAATCCTGCGTATCCGGATCCCATTTTAGCGTACCCTGCATAGGACGTGGATCCAAAAATCAGGGATCCTTTGCATTAATCAAACAGGCCCTAAATAAGGATCTCTGTACACCATCGTTATTTTCGATAACATTCTCGATAACAAGTTCACGAAGTGCAATGTTGCCGAAAAATGTTGACAGTGTACGCAGGGCATAAGACATTTGGTAACATCTCAATAACATGTTGGCCAATTTCAGGTTGCCCAGGGGCGGTACCATACCTGGTCAACATGTTACCGAGAATGTTAACAGGAAAATGTTGACGGGGCCCTAAAGAATCTAGGAGGATCCTTGTGTATATACCGCCCCCTATAGTCGCCGCATAGTGCAAGGGAACCCGCATTAATAGATATCTGATAGCATTTGGACCCTTTCCAATAGTATCTTAGATTTCTAGGAGGCTGTTGCAACAGCTATGTGCTTGTAAAACAGCTGACGCACACTGGAACATTTTCAATATTAAAGACCCAATATACGCCATGATGCTGCGAAGCCCTGAATATTTATACATTTTGTTAACGCAAAGTTGTTCTGCATACATAGGAGTACTTTAATTGATTTGACTCCCTAATAAGCATGGGAGGCAGCTTTACTGCATACTGATAACATGGAAAATGCTTAATAAACTGTTAATAGAGAGAAGAAAACTCATTTGGACGGGGAAAAAAGGTCGTACATATGCGGGGTAGTCTCTGAGTTGTTATCATTCAAAATGTCCGGGTGTTTTTGTAGCATGTATCAGAATGAGAATAAGTCCCAAAGTGACACTCTGATGACTCTGCCCGTTCGTTATCAACAGCATCACCTTAGAATGTTGACTTAGCAGCAAGTCTGGGCCGGCCATGCCAGTATTCATATGAATGCCAATCACCTCAAGATAACACTACATATATATCAACCCACAGATCTACGATCAGCCATACTTCAAAAAACAACTGTTTTTGTTGAAATGAGTAATGAAATGCAGAACAAACAGTGAGTCAAGTCCTGGCCGATATTCTGATTTCGTCACTCTCCCTGTCCCTCAAGCTAGCCAGACACTGAGGCAATGATTCCGTTTTATCCTCAAGATATTGTAAATTTGCAAAAGGATTCTGTTTGGGTATTACTATTTGTTGAAAGGGTACTGAGATTTTCTGACAGCTGAATCAAGGAGTATCGTTTCAAAACTGCAAGCTAGGCTGCACCCTCAAACCTTCAATCCAGATTTCTCTTTAGTTAGACGGAAGCTCTAAAATCACTGCTTCAACCCTTCTAAAGCCACCTAACTCATCCAACTCCTACACATTTTCTTAAAACAAGATCATTTACACAAAGTAAAAACGTCTTCACTTGAAATTTGTGCCTCATATGAAGGAATCATGTTTCAGGTTTCAATGGGGAAGGTCGACTCAGTCAACAGAATTGAGAAAAGTCGTTTCTAAATCTCTATAAAGCCTCATTCCTGTAAAATGATCTCAAACTTCAAGGTTTGGAAGTATTTTAATTTTTCAGTTGTGTAATCGGTTCAAGTGCTAGACAAGAAAAAATAAAATGTCAAGGCAAGCCCTGCATATTGTCTATGATGTATCCTCAGATTGCACTGATGCACCTGCAACACTGATTCAATTTCAATTCGGACAGAGTCCGTGTGACGTGACCAGGTTTCATTGAAGAACCCATACACACCCAAACCATGCCAACACAGTTCTTTGTATTCCGAGGAGTGGGTCTAACTCTACATTCAGGCAAATAAGGAGAGAAAGGAATGTAGAACCTCCTGAACGTGACTGACAAGGCAACCTTCCCCTTTAAAGCGAAGACTAACCCTGGACTTATAGCTATTAGCATACAGAACAACTTAAAAATGATTTCTGCTAAATTTGAACCCTTATGGTCACCTAGAACTTCATAAAATTCATGTTTCAAAGAGTCCCACGTCGTGTGCTCGGTCTTTCCATGGGGGCGCCATATTGTGCGAACTCGCCGATCTGCAGCTAGAACTGTGACATTACATCGGACAAGCGGTCCCTACTTTATTATACAGATTAATTGAACGCCATATGTGCGGAAGTGCTATAACACCATGGTATTCTGTCAGACATTCGTGTGCATGCTCGAATAAGGCTAAAAAGCTGTCTAAAGTCTTTTCACTGTATTCCAGGAATCCTGCTTTGTTCCAATAATGGGCTGCTTTACTTAAATTACGAGCAGTATTCTGCAGATCGAGCGTGTGTTCGTGCATTTGTTTAAGCATATACGTCCAGCTCTACGAAAGTTCTCTGAATTGTCATAACAGGGCGGGTTGCTTCATAACAGGGCGGGTTGCTTGAAAACAGGGCGGCATGGCGGCCTCCAGTGGGAGATACAAACAGACGATGATGGTCTCAGAAACATTGAATATCTTCACTATTAGTTATTCACAAGAGGTATTAGACAATAACAGTGTCAGGATACATGCTCTGACGACTACCAGTAAAAGTTCAGGGTTTGTCTTCCCTTTAAGGATGGCTAAAGTCCTGTCTGCAATCAATTTACACAGGCACATGTGAATTAAGCCTCCACCATTGAGTGGCAGATGCTCTTCTCTAGAGCCTCCTGATAAATCCCCACCATTCGTTTTATTACGATTACGGGGTATACAGAACCGAGTGGAAGAAGAAGAATGCAGCCGGGGACTAGCAATGGTCTGTCAAAATAATGCATCAACATTTCAGACTGGTGACAGCACCTCTTGTGTCCTGGATTCTCGGCCTCTTGAGGCGAGGTTGGGAGGGGTGGGGGTGTCTTACTTACGAATTCAGATTACGGCTAGTGACAGCTACTGTACATTAAATGCCCACGCACATGACATTGTTGAGTACTGTTATGGGGTATTTTTGTTTCTTAGAATCTGTGCTGAACATACAATGAAGCAAACATGCAACATGTGTAGAACTACGTTTCATATAGGCCTATACCTTCAGTCATACACTCAGTAAAGACACAAAATCATGTCAATGGCAAAACTCTTTCGGACTATTGCCAAAAAAGGATCTATGATAGTTTAACAGTTGAACAGAGTTTAAAAAATGTCACTGCATAAATATACAATTTGTCATCAATTTCAACAAACTCCCGTATCAGATTGTTTGATGGACAACATTTTCACAAAAAAAAAGCTTTATGAAATTATCAAACAAACCACAAGAGAAACTGACAAGAAAAATTAAATTAAGTCATTAAACGGTGAAACAAAGAAAACTGATCAACAACAGTTGGGTACCAACCAGTGACCTTTGCAATATTCAGCCCCCTACTAACTGAACTTTCCAACTCTACATGTTTGTCAATTAAAAATGGCATTTACAATAACTAGAATAGAAGCATTGAAGGAATGCTATCACTAAAGACTTACCCCGCAACTTGGGACAGTTCGGGAAAAACAAATGTAACCAAAGGAAGTAATTGACAATTGGCACAAACAGTGAGGTTGACTCGCAGCACATGCAGTGCCACTTTGACTTTGGGGAAAATGCTGGACTTTTCTGGGTTGCAATTGGATTATTTCCCTTTTTTGATTGTGGGTGGTGTGCGAGCGAGAATTTGTCTTCCAGTTGACAGAAGTTGGCCGGGACTCGGGGACAACAACTCCTCCCCCTTTTGGCATTTCTGACCCAGTATGGAAGCTTAAACTTCTTAGCGTAAATCCACTTCAAATCTCCATCCTCCCCCTCGACTCAGCCTGCAAAAGGACGACCCGACCGGGCAAAGTCTCTCCATCTTTCACTAGCCTCTAATGTCACCTAGCACAGGTCAAGAGGTCGCATGCCCAATAAAGCAGCGGGGACAAAATCCTTGACGCTGCAGCATCATCACTATCTCTAATCTTGGCAGGGGAATTACTCAAGCTGCGTCGGATTCCCGAATCGGCTCCCAAATCCTGAACATATCATTTTTTTTCCCCTCTGTCTAAGTCTCTACTTTTCTTGCCTTGTACTGCAGTCAACACTGCCTTTGACGGACTAGCAAGCAAGGTGAAAATGACAAGTAGGGAGAATGTAACACTCTATGAGCGCAGACTACCTATAATGCTGCAATGGAGGAATATGACCTGTACAAAAAAGGCATCTGGCAGTTCTGGAATTCAAATTGCAATTTGTTTTTTCTTACTGGAGTACGATTTTGCCGTAAACAAAAAATCTCACTTCAATCGTGAAAATGTAACTGCCAGATTCATTTTCCTGATTCCAGATAGACAAAATAGGTATCTGAAAATAAAATTGTACATATATATATATATATGTGCCAGAAATTAAAACATTGCTGACATTTTCCTACGCCAAAAACTATAAAATGCTTGGAGTTGAAGGCCCTGAGTGTGTCGATCCTAGCAGGATCGTTATCGAAGGCAAAATGACAAGAGGACAAGAACATACAAGTAAAGATACACATAAATGGATGAGAGGATCAGAACAAAACGTGTGCAATTCACACTCAATAAGGATGATGCATAAATCTTGGCCCAAATTTTGAGTGAAATCAGAATAACAAGCACAAATGGAATGACATGCTGTATGCTAATATCTAGTTTTACTTTCTTCTTCTTTTCGTTTTTTGTATCCTCTGTCCCAACATACCCAATGTGCTTCCCTTGAAAAATGAACTCATCCATCAGCACTCTACCTCCTGGGTCACAAGAAAAGGTCATGAACTTAAAGATCCCCCCCCACCAAAAAAAAAATAAAATCACCCCTTGAAAATCCCAGACTTGTGAAATGTTGAGGCCTGTATGGTACATTAAGCAGGCCCCAGGGGGGTGTCAGAAATGAGAGTGCAGGGGTGCTCAGGGTTATACCACTGGGATGTTCCATATTTGAAAATATTTGGCATAGTTTCTTCAAATGTGCACTGCTGGGAGTTTTCTAATTTTGGGAAGACAATTTTTCTTGTTTTCTTCTTCCTTAAATTATTATTTTTTTTGGACCAGAGAGGGTTGGGAGTGGGGTGGGGATTTTGGAGAAGCTGTGGAAGGAATTTCTAGTTGCCATTTGGGCGAGGATTGGACCTGCTATTTGGGGACAGTGTGATCACCGTTAATACCCGAAAGGATGAAATAGAGTGAGAAAGGTCATGTGGATGGGTGGGGATTTGAAATTGAAAGGCATGGGGAGCTTATTTTTTGGTTAAGGACACCAAGGGACCCTCAAGAGTACCCGAGGCACTTCAGCTCGAAAGCCTGAAAAAACCTTCATAGAAAATCGAATTGTTTTAGAGGTGGGAGGAAAACCCTAGAGTAATATTCTGGGCAAAACCTAAGGAACTGAAAACCAAATCCACTTGTGGACTGAGCTGAACTCAAACCTGGGTTCCAAGAGACGAAAGGCGAGTAACGAACTGCCACACCAAGACCGAGATACAAGATCTCCGTATTTTGTTTGTCTCTCAGCTAACCTTTCCTACTTCAGCATCGTGCACAATGACATTTCAATCAATCAAGCAATGGGATGTATATTAAGACCCACTCCGGAGGCAAGTATTTATGGAATTTTGAGCACCGCAATTAAAAATTATGAAATTACTGAGGTCCCGGTTTATGTACTGTGAGGGTGCTGAGAATATTTACAGAACAGTATAAAAAAGAGTTAAGCTATGTGTAATTAGCTCATTGGCAAATGAAAATAAAGTTCAGAAGTCAGGTATTTCTTGCCTAGCATAGCTGTGTTAGATGATGGTAACTGTAATGGACAGATTTAGGTACTGGGCCGGGATTTGTATGACTTATGCATGCTCCATTTTGCCTGTTGTGTTCTTTGCAATAACTAGTTGGGTTGCATGCATAGACACACACTCTCGCAGTCACACACACAGTGCAAGCCTGGTCGATGTCTGCTTTATGAGGCCAAACCCACAAATAGTGCCAGCTCTCTTCAAATGCAACCTCAGTAAATTCCATTCATTGTATTCTCACTATTCTGCTATGCTTTCAAACGGCCACTGAACTGGCAACAAAAATACCAAAAGAGCGCACACACACAAACAAATTATGTTATCAGATTTATGCATTATTTACCGTGAACCAACTAAGTCAACAGGAAAGAAAATACGGAGGCTTGAAGTTGAAAAGTTAGAGAGATTTCCAAAATGGCAATGAAGTACTGTAGGCCTACATGATATATGCAATTGCAAGTCATTCACTGTTTCAGTGAAATTGTGTGGGTGTTTCGCGTTACCAAGGTGAAGGAATATATACTCAGTCTGCTAAGCCTCAATCTGCAGCTCCTAATTAAAAAAAAACTCTGTTGTAATTTACGACTGAAAAGAGCCAAGATCGATTTCATTGCAATCAGAAAACAACTACATGTACAAACATGCACTCATTATTAAAGGACAATAAATGGTTCATTTGGTCCACACAAACAATGTATACACACATGTGCCTCTGTTTGCTGGAGGGACACCTATTCGAAATATGACAAATTGGAAAACAAATTAGTATGCAAATGAGATGCTAATCAACAGCACCACTTCATCAAAATGAGGAATTTAGCCGAGTAAAATGAAATTTGTTGAAGCAGACAAAATATTGTATAAAATGTACCATAACAATAAAACTTCAAAAATATTGTTTGAGAGAAGTATAAAACACTAATAAAAAAATGCAAAAAATAAAAAGAACCCGGCAAAAAAATTCTAAATCATTTTAAATATAAAATACGTTACATGCCTCGATCTCTTTTGCTCTGTTCAAACTAGATGACTGTGCGATAATGCTTCATTACAGCAACTACATTACCTTGAACTTTTCTAGAGATTTTCAGGGTCCAAGGCAGCTTGATCCTATTTGCAAGCGACCGACCGCAGACACGGTTTCCCCCATATGTAGCCGACCAACCATCAATGCCACAAGCTTTTCACCATGCATGCCAGCAAATTCACACGGCTATGAAAAACGGCCTGATAATGCAGAAGATATCTTTTGAGTTCACTTTCCTTGAACTTACTCAGATTTTTTTCTTCCCCCAGTCTTCTTTTTCCCTTTTTCTCTCTTCTTCTAACATTATTACCGCTGCAGGAAACACAACTGATGCGTTCCTAATCCCCACTGCTTTAGAGAAAGCAGGGTGGTGTATCAGGTAACTTGCCTTACAAGGTGAGAGGATCCCTAGCTTAATGCCAAGTAAGCTGTTTTCGATCTGTGAAATATTTTTTATTGGACTACTGGTAGCCATGTGTGAAAGTTTCCAGTCGGATATACACGTAGACAAGCTTCGGTTGTAAGGTTTCATCAAGGTTACTATTTCTCCCCCCCCATGTTCAATCTGGCTTTAAGGTCAAATTTTTCAGGCTGGAAACATTCATTACAGGTAATGCCTATTTTGTTTCTAAACATATGAATGCTTAGACTCAGGTTTTAGGAAGAAATGTGAACACAGATGAGTTTGCTGCTATATTACCTTTCAAATGATAACACCCTCCAAAAGAAACTTAGGAAATCAATTATGACAAATGTTTTGGATGTAATCTTTACAGATTCTCAAGATGAACAAAAGAAAGATTCATGAAGCTTCTTCAGCTGCAATATTTGCTCAGCTTGAAAAGTCCTTAAAGCGAAAGAAATTTTCCTTCATTAGAAAGCTTCAATACCAACAGAATTTTCATCTGATGTGCTTGACCATGCTTGACTTGCACTAGAATATTGTCTGCTTAGCATTAAATTCACACATGAGGGTTCTGGCTAACAGGCTCAATTTCATGGCTCTGCTTACTGCAGAATTTGGGTAAGCATCAAATTTCTAAGCTAGCTGAGTAAGCAAGAAATCCTTAGTTGAGCAAACTACACACGTGCACAGCTGAAAACTTCTCGCTTATCCTTCATGGATTAGTATAATTCTATGCTAACAAGATCCTAATTCATATAGGATTTTGATAGCACAGAATTGTCTGCTTCTGTAAGCACCGATTCTAATTTTCTATGCTTACAATCAGCAAAGCTATGAAATTTGGCCCAGGTTTTACCTAGCAAAGTCTTCGTGCATAGGTAAATTTTGGTGCTTAAACAGCTCTATAAAACTTAAATTACGAAATCACTAAGTCCGAGCAACGTGATTATCGACCTGTTAATTGCCTTATTAATTAGCAATTGAAATCAAGACATCGTGAGCACAAACCCTACAATGGATAATTAATACATGTGTCTGATAATAAAAATTTCCAAACAAGCCTCATTTAAATCCATGTAGCAATCTTGTACCATTCTTTTTCGTAATTTTGTTTTGCAACAAATTTGATGGACTGCTTTACAGTTGACACAAATGAATAATCCCAAATTATCTGCAAATCAAGAAACGATAAACCAATCTTAAATTGCATACATAAACAGCAAGAGAAATAACAACTAAAATTAAGAGGCAACCACTTCAACATGAATTTCTCTTTAAGAATTGTTTTCGTTTGCGTAATACAGTTTGGGCAATTGATGAATGTCAAGATGGCCGAGAGTGTAAGGTACTGTAGTAGCCTCCATGTAGTTGGTGCCAAGTCTAGTAAAGCGGAAACGATCCATTGTGGTCTAGTTATTCTGCCCCGGGTGAATCACATTGCAAGGAAATCATGTCTTCCAAATATTTTATGCAGCCCAGAAAAAAAAATTATAAATAAAAAGCCTGGGTATGATTCTGTCATAAGGCTTTAGCATGTGCAGTTTGTGGAGTGCTTGAACCCGTGAGGGACAAATTGCACAAAGCTGGTTTGATCAAGCCTAAATTCAGTCATGGCTTTTTACCTTATTCTGAGAAAAAATCCTACTACATGGTTTCGTGTGTTAGTTTGGTTCTTCTTCGATTTATTTGTTTGTTTCTTATTCTACTTTTGCTTTGGTCTTGGCTTATTTTTGATTTACATGTACTTTTTTATTGTTGTGTTGAGTGATTTTCTTTCAAAAACACTGCAATTTGTCTTGTGCCATGTCAAGAAAGACCCCTGTTGAGTCACTCATGGTTTAAAGCATAAAGTGATGGGATTTGAGAAATTCATGTAAATGCAGTGTGTAAACCTTGCCCATCCCAAATTTATCAAATTCCATTTTAAGTAAACTGAAAACAGATACAACATAGGACCAGAGGTTGGAAGTTGGAATGTGGCTCAAGCCAGTGTTCTCCTTTTATTTTTTAATCTACGTCTACGGTAGTCAGTTTCTCTAGTTTATATCATGATACGATTTTAAATCCCTAAATATACTACATGTATCATACCATGATAGAACAGTTACAGTCTGTTCATAATTTGATTTGTCATGAAATTAAAATAAGTCTGTGAAATTTTCAGCTTATTTGATAATTGGAAACAGTACAAATACTGTTGTCATTGTTACACAAAATGGTGAGGCAAGCCTAACTATAATTGTGAGGTTTGTTGTTAATTGTTGTGTTTATTTTGTTTTACTCATATCTGAAAAAATACAGCATTTCAGGCAGGACAAATTTTAACGGTATGTTTGTACTAGGTCTATCTTTATACCCTATAATGTCTGTCTTGGTTTCCTACCAAAGTATGATAGTACCTTTTAGTATCCATTTTTGGTATTGTAAGAATTATGGCAGACTCTGTGCTGTTAGGGCCAAGGAAATTTGGGCTTACTGACCTACCTTGGCCTGATAGGCCATCTACTGTATTGAACTACATGGGCACTGACAGTGTGTGGAACTTTCATGGATGCAGGAAGATTTCCGTGCTAAATGAGGGAGTTAAGCATTTACATGGTGACTGACCGCCATGTATGATATATCGATTCTCAATAACTTTACTGATATGGATTTTGAGAGGCAGCACAGCAACAAAGTACGAGTGTGAGAAAAAATTGCACAAATCAAGTAAGCAAGATAGTGTTATCTTTGAAGTGGGAAGGGGAGACACGTAAAGATCTTTCCAAAGGCTGTGGTTGACAGCCCGCTGTCTTTATCTTTCATGAGACAATCCAGCGGGATTTGATAAGTCAACAGAATGTTGCTATTGCATTGCTGTACAGGCTTATGGTATCTCCTGCGACTCTACACAACTACAGACTCTTCCAGGAAATCCTAATGCTACATGACAAGACTATAGAATGCTGCCTTTCAAAGTAAAGAGACAAATACGTTAATGACACCGGGACACGAAGGAATCATTTCATAATTCAAAGAGCGACGTTTATCATTGATGTACATGCACCGTGCTTGTGTTGGCCAAATTCAATCTAAACTAAATCATGGAAATTTGACTGTTTTTACTTCCGACTACCGACCGACTTTGTTTTCTTTTAATATACCGTCACGGCTTGTATTTTGTTTGTAACATCACCCTGTGATTTTGAAGGGAAACAAATTTGATTACCGGTACGTGTACTTTGGTCATGCTACATGTGTTCGCACAGGTGGGTGTTTGAAATTTGTGGGGGTGTACGAATTGAAGTCTGATGTTTCTTGACTTTCTTCTGTCATTTCTGGGGAAACGGAAACGAGGCCAGCAGCTCTCTGCTGAAGGGGTTCCTGGAAGGAGTGCTGCTAGTGTGAATCGTGAACTTCAACAGGATGGGAACTGTGTTCTTAAATGGACTAGGCAATTTCCTTTGGGCACTGAGAGGTTGAAAACGTACCCTAGGAGTGTTTGAAGTGGCCTGCAAGGCTGGCTGACCAGCAGCAAGTGTCAAGGAAAAAAAGATTTTCTTGCTCTCCATAAAATTCCTTCCTCACATAATGACCATTCGGTCTTTAAAGTGTACACTTTGGTGGTTCTGCAATTCAGCCCTTGTGGCGATGATATATGGAACCATCCTTATAGTCACAACGTGAGAGACCCACAGAAATGCATGCAACATCACACATACCTGTTGGAATGTTACTTTGGCTACATACATATACTTCTTTAACTTTTCGGATATGGTAGCCATATTGTTGAGTATCCACTATCCACTATTTGTATTCATCTTCAACAAAGAGTAATGCCAGTGATAACCACACTATCAACCAACTGGTTTGGAGCCTTACAATCTATTCGCTATTTATACCAATATGTGTTGTACAGTAACCTCAGCTATGCTTTTCCGGTTTTAAGACATTTTGCATGAATCACTTGCGCAGACCGCGCGGCTGTTCAATCAAATTATGCATAGATAAAGACCCTTTTGAACAGCTGGCAATACACACACACGGTGTGCATAGAATTCAGGCTGATGATCGGGACGTGGCTTTTAAGGAGAGGGTGTTTCTCTTAAATGCTCCAAATCAATTGTAATGTCATTAAAAACTACAGATTACCAAGGCAGATAAAAATAATATAAAGACTAAGACCAACAACTTATCATTTTTAACAAAAAATACGATGCACTGGCCTAGCTCAAGTGAAATCTGGGTATAGAAATAAATTTATACCATATTGTAAAGAAAAGCCAGCACCCCTATTTTGAACAAACATTAAAGCACACCATGTCATAAGAATCATCCTTAGATTTCATCTCAGTTAGCAAAAAATAAATTTAAGTGTGTCTGCACCTCACATTGCGCAGGGAGATTGAAACTCCTGTGAAAAGATTTGAAAATACCGCAAGCATTTTTCAATGTTTCCTTAAAAAAAAAGCGGGCACCGTTTGGGACAGGAAATTTCACAGATGATTGTTACTGTATCTTCCTTGATATTTGTTCTAAAAAATCTGCATTTCTTTGGCAAAAAAACAAAGTTATGAAGTTATCTTTTAAAAGCATTACCGGTAATTGTATGCTATATACGATAGATCTTCAGTACATGCTATGACACAACTGCACATATGGATGAAGAATCTTTATGCCATGGGCCAATTTCGTGGGCAACATTTCTTGGGAAAACACAACAAATACTGCTTGAAACATCAATTCTGCATTTCCTCAAAAATGGGTTATCAGTCAGTTTCACATATAAAGCACACATACATTTGTAGGTTGTTTAGCTTGTTTTCTTTGCATGAAAATGGCAATGGATTTTGAAAGGTGCTCAATTTTGGTCAAGCAGGGATATTTCCATGCTTTAGATGCAAATTTGTTATGCAAAGTGGATCAATGTAATTGGTCAGGTGACAGTCAAGACTGCCCCCCCCCCCCCTTCCCTCTTCATGTCAAGTATGGACAAGTCATCCATTTTCAACCTGGCGGGCAAAACTTGTGCCGTTCAAATTAGTCCAATTCTGGGGCAGTCCATGGGATTGAGATTGGGGCAGGACTGCCCATCCATCAACGACACAGCATTTCCCATTCAAATTTGCCATCAGAGAAACAGTGCACAACCGTAATCAACTGTGCACCCTTAATGTGGCCACGGGGAGGCATTCATTCACCATGTATCCAACAAAATTGATTAATATTCAAAATTGAGGATTGAAACATCAAAGGATTCCCCACCCAGGGGAAGGGGAGAGGGCTAAATATGATTGTCCCTATGAAACTCTAAAAAGATCTGGGCCCAGTATATATATATATACCGTCTTTCTGAATGCATGAAATCACTACCTATGGTCATATTGCTAAAAGTTCTGCCCTTACTGTAAGATTGCAAATTGTGCAAAAAACAAATTTTGACTAAAGCCCATTTCACACTAGGCCTTGCGTAAAGTTGCGTAGGGTTGCGTAGCGACTACGCTGACATACGCTGTTCCTACGCTAGTCTACACAGGCTTACGTAACAATACGCCGAGGACGCAGGAGTACGCGAGATCGATGCAAACAATTTAGCAAATTAAATTTGTTCATGTACTTTCGCTGGGGATTAACGGTGCATGTGTATGGAATATGCCATTCTTTGCTTTAACACAGATGTATTAAGCCACAGAGTTTACTTGGCCATAGCTGAGCCGTGAAATTATTACAGCCTGTATTCCAGAATGACAGATTCCAGCATCGGAAAAACTTCAAATGAGCATCAATCACACATAATCCATTCTGCCAGCAAACCTGCACAAAAGCAATGCAAGGAGAAGCCAAGCACTCCCAAAGCCTTACAGTCTGCAATGAAATGTCACATGCCTAGGTTTCTACACATGATCCATCTTATGTTTCCTGCCTATGCACACAGTAGCTAACATCAACAGATGCAGCTAATTACTCTTTTCAAACCAGCAACCGGCTCTCTCCAGCTACTCCCAATATTTATTCCTCTCCTTTTACAGAAGGCCCCAGCTCCTCAGTTACACAACTCACTATGAAAGATACTACAATAACAATAAATTTGCCATATTTTTGTCTGTCTGTTTTTTTTTTTCTGTTATCCCGGTCCAGTCATCATTTTGAAAAGAGGTAGGTAATGCAAGCAGGTGTTGGAGGGGTATAATTTATTTGAGGGGCGATATAGACAACAGGGAAAGAAGGGGAGGGGTGGGTGAGGACATTCTGTGAATGAATGGAATACGATTGCGCTACGGTAGTACTAGTAACTCACATACGCAAAGATTTTACGCGACGCAGAAAGGTCGGGCCCAGCGCAGGTGAACACACAGGATTGAAACAGGATCTTACATGCAAGTTTCTCTCCAAGACGTCCATAGAACCCAGACAAAAACCAACGCCCTGCCATCTTCAAAGGGAAAACAGCATCAAGTAGGCCTACACAGGCAATGTTACTGCACATCCAGGGACCAATGTCATAGAGCTGCTTTAAGCACAAAATTTGCTTAAGCATGAAAAGTCTTCCTTGATCAAACAGGATTACCAACCAAAGTTTCATGTGACGTTTACTGCTTTTCATTCGTATTCGGCCAATGTTTGCTGAGCATAACATTCACAAGTAGTTTTTGGCTGGCATACTGATCTACCAAACTTGCACTTACAACTTACACTATAACGAACATGACAGAACCCATAGAAATTGTCCGGACGTTAGTGGTTGTTCGTTACAGTGAAACAATGTTCAGCAGGCCTATACATTGTACAATAGATTTGGGAGCCAAGGATGATGTTCGGTATAGCCAAATGTTTGGTATCTAGAGATGTCCATTCTAGTTGACGTTTCACCGTACTTCCAATGGCATATATACGTCATACATATTCTGAGAGGGTTTCACCACTCAACAATAACAAATAGCAAAGTTGACAGGTAACATAATCATCAAATTTTGGAAAGCTGTGAGTTGCATTGATTAAAATGAGGACCATGAACAAAATATCATTTGTTTTATAGATTTACACACGGATTATAAAATTGACCCAGTATTTGCAGACAAGCTCCCTACGAATATTCACCTGTTTTGAAATTCCTCTTACATTTAAGAGATTATATGCATCTTTGAAATTATACCCGACAAAAAAAACTAAACAAATTACGGCAACTTTTGATGTCTAAATGCATCCGACATGCTGTGTGCAATTGAAGCATAATGCAAAGATAATTACATTTGGCAATCACAGCACACTTCACATGAACACTAATAAACATTCGGGCAAAAAACGCATTCAGAAAATATAAATAAACAAATAAAAAATAAATAGAAAATCAATTTAAAACGAAAAACAACAATTCAAAAGATGGGAGATTGATGAAGCAATCCTGAATAATGGTGAATTGACGAATACGAAAGATGAAACTGACAAAAAAATTAATAATAATACGGAGAAAGAGAGACATGATGTGATGTGAAAATTTACAGGAAAAAAAATGATTGAGTAGAAATAAATTAAGATCATTACACAAGATGATAGAGGGGGGGCATAGACAGACGAGTCCAGGCATTGGCAAGGGAGAAGAAGAAGAATAAAAAAACAGTTCATTGCTTTGATCGGCATTATTAAATCAGCGGCATTTTGTCGAATGAACTCGGGCGCGTTGCATTCAACCCGATAATGGCTCTGGCTCTCCTTCAAACCACCCCCCCCTTCCCCCCTCCCCACTCAGTCGCTCAGTCTTTCATGGTGTACCGATCAAGTGCAGCGTTATTCACAGTCCTTCGCCCGACTCGGGACAAACATTGATGTCATAGCAAGATAATATTATTATTGCATTCCCTGCGGTGCGTGAGTGCTGTGTGGTGCAAGAATAAGAAGAGGAGGAAGACAAAACTAGATGAAGAAGAAGCGAGGAAGCAGTGAGATGAGGACGGCCTGACCAAACCAAATTTACAGGCGAATTTCTGGAGCAAACAGGCAGAACTTATATCATTAGGACACGGCCGACTGTAGGATCGTCCGACAGGGACAAAGTTAAGTCATCGAGGGCATTGCTATCACAATCTCATGCTTGGCTCTTTCTTTTAATAGATTAGAATTCTAAGAAAGATTTGAGGCTTTGCATGGTATGTGGATCGGTTTGCGGAAACACCATGTAATAATTGTTCGTACTTTCGCACTTCTATATAGTTCGAACTTCTCGCAATTAGGAGACCTATAATTCTCACAAAAACTACATCTAATAACTGAAAGGAACCAAAGACTTTTAAAGCTTTCATTCTTAAAGGCATTTACAGGATTGGTAAAGGTGACAGAACAGCTGATGACAAAATTTGATTTGTCATGGAATAGAACCAAACCTGTGAAATTTTCAGCTCATATCATCATCAGAAACAGTAGAAAACAGTGAAAGATGCTCATGATTTTTTCAAATCTATTCACAGGAGTTTTGATCTCACCCCGTTGATCTCACCCCGAGATCAAAACTAATTTTACTAATTTCTGGATAAATACATGATTTCAGCCGGAAATATTTTAAATGTATGTTTCTACCAGCACCATCTTCATATCCTGAAAGTTAAACATAAATCTGTGAAAATTTTTGTTTGGGTATGTTACCAATCCTGTAGGCCTACAGTACCTTTAAAAGAAAAAAAACCACCAAAATAAACAAATACATGTATTAAAACAAAAGAGAACAAAACATCTTTGAAAAAGGAGGGGCGAAAGAAAAATTATCTTCAAAAGAAATTCCTGTAAAAACAAAATAAACGCAAAAAAGTGATTGAAAAAAATGCAGACTAGGAGAGTGAAAGCAGTTTTTGTTTTTTTGCAATTTTGAGATGACTCTGACTCTTAATGTAAATGCCACATTTTTCTGCATGATGAGAAATGTGTTGTTTTTCTCGTACAGGGAGAATGTTTTTCATCAGGAACGCCTTCACAAAATTTCTTGAATACCTCAAGTAAGGGTACACACATAAATCACGTCCAAACACCTCCGTCAGAATTCAAACACACACAGGTCTATGCCATGAAAAGATGATATTTTATGTCAAACATTTGGACTTGGCTGTTATCATTTCATTTTCAACAATAATGCTGATATTGTTTAAAGGTAATATCATACTTTGGTTTTTATCAAAAAAATGCAGATTCACGGGCAAAAAATATATACATGTAGGATGTATACAGTACCAGTACCAGTCATCTGTGAAATTTTCAGTCGGTGTCAACTTTTCAACTTTAAAAGATCAAAATTGTTGTTAATCATTGGTTTGATTCTTTTCTGGATAAATACAGCATTTCAAGCAGAAAAACTTTAATGGAATGTTTCTACCATCAACATCTTTATACCCTGTAAGCTTATAGGTAAATCTGTGAAGATTTCTGTTTCAGTATGCTACCAAATTATGATAGCACCTTTAAGTTTACAGAACACTGTGGAATTTGCAGCTCGACAAGGAAAAGTTCTAAGATTGTTGTAATTTTTTTTTAAAGTCCCCTTGAAAGTGTTGCTTAAATTATAATGAAGAAGTAAAAGAGGTTTTATAATGATTTGCAACGGACAGAACTTTTTAAGTGCTTGGGAATAGAACAAATTCACAAAATGTGAGAGCTATTGAGACATTCAGTCCAGTTCCGGCCTAAACTTTTATAATCAGAATAGAACAACACTAGCTGGGTTCAACATGCTCCCACTGTACATGGATCCATTGGACTATGTGGTGTGCCATGTGTAAACTGGTATAAACCGGGTCAAAACCCTTAGGAAATAGTGCAGTCAGGAACAAACCCCAGTGCATGGAAGTTAACATTGTACAAGCTCCATACAACAGACACAACATGTTTATATGTAACACGATAAACTTGGGTTCTTTAAACCTCAGTGCTTTGTCCCCTTCCGTCCATTTCTTATAAAAAAAGAAGGGGGAGACCCACACACAAATACAGGCGGTCACAATGGCATTCTAGTTCTGTCCTACAATATCAGGAGAGAGCTGACAAAAAGGCCAATTTCCATTCAGGGCTTGTCGCGCGGAAGTAATCCGCAAGCACTGTCCCCATGCACGTTCACAGCGGCGCAAGGACGAAAGAAAAATATCACTATGTGAACAACACTTTGCTATTTACTCATTCGCAGCCACTGCTTATGTATATTTTTTTTCAGGCTTTTTTCAGTCATTTTTTTTTCTCTCCTAGATGTAAGGGAGGGGAATGGAGGTGAGGCATGTGTTGTGATTTTAAGTAGAGCACTGTGTATTCCAGTCAAGCACAATGCCTGCTAGAGCAAAGTGTATTTCAGGTCAGGGTGACACCGCATCAAACATTTAACAAGTATATGGTCAATTTACTGGCCATCACCATTTTATCGACAGGGGGACGTGGAATTCTACGGTGGCTCATTTATAAACTCTAGGCTAAGCAATCATTGCCCCCTTTTTTCTCCCTTAAAAGGGGGAAGGGGGAGGGGGGAAAGGGATAAAACTCCCCCAGGAAGTCCAGCTCCCTAGAGAGATCGGAATAACTTCCACATCATGTATTTTAGGTGGTAATGAATTTCAAGTGTTCACCGGGAGAAAGCTGGTGGAAATTTAATTACTGCAAGAATGAGCTGAAGGGTTGTTATGATTGAATATGGTTAAATGACTTGCATGGCCGAACCGGGCTGAGTGTGTGGCTGGAATATGGCAATGGGTAGCTATGTAGGCAGACGATATCACTACCAATTTTAAGGCTGGTTGATACCCATGGAGATATGCTTTCCCAAACTCCTTTTTTTCATCGTCTTTTTCACGAGAGGCTCACCCCTATAAGGCATCCTGCAGCTTTAATATCATAACTGCATCTCAGCTATCAAGATCGATCGACACAGGAGGAACACTGGATGGTTACCGTTTATTATACCTGATTAAAAATGTCCCGATCCACACCCATAATCACAGACGGCTCCATGCTGCCGAGTACCGGGTAATAAAATATTTCAACTATAAAATAATGTCCTATGGAAAAAAATCTGGCTGAGCACCAGTTAAGAACCATATGAACAACTCACGGTACTCTAGCTGGTACCCTGTCTGCTTCATAAAATTACCAAAGAAAATTCTACGTGAGTTTAATCACCAACATCAGATTTTGCTTTTAGTTTTAAATTCTACTCAAAATTGTGCCTGTTTAATAGGGTATATGAAATACAAAATCGGTAATAAATGATTTTTATGTATTTTTTAAAGGGGAATTCAGGTATTTTTGTAAATTGCTGGGGTCGATTTCACAAAGCCCTACGATCGATCGCAACTCATGATACGAAGGATAACCCATCGTATCCCTCGACTTCTACGTAGGGCTGTAGTGCATCCTACAATTGATAGTAAGTTACGATGAGTTTGGTGAAATCGACCCCTGGTCTTTCGGAAACCTTGTTTGCTGTTTGAAACGCCTCTTCTGCAATTAAAATATTGAAAATTTGACACCCCATTTTTAGTAAAAGCTGACTTTGAGAACCGGGTTCCTCAATCGGGGATTAAAACTTTTGGAAAATGGGTGAAGGGAAGAAGATTCATGCATCCAACTCACCGTTGTTGGGATCAGACGTGTCCATATCTTGACCGTACTCGTCGCTGCTAGAGCTAGCCCCGCTGGCTGGTCCACCGGTGCGCATGTAAGCAGGCACTGAGTACTCCATAGCCACTGGGATGGCTTTGCCACTGGAGTGAACTATTGCTAGGCCTTTAATGTGCTGTGTAAGGGATGTGGAAGCCAACATATCGTCCGTGCTCAGCTCGTCAAGGTGGCGATTCGCATCGGTCCACTTTGCAGCGTTTTTTTATCGTTCAACAACAAAGTGAAGACTGGGCAAGTGATACAAATCAGTCTGAAGAAGCCCTTTATGTTTGTTGAAAACAAAACCTAGAATTTAGGATTTAGTGGAATTTGATTCTCCAGTAACTAAAGTTGTCTCACTGAAAGGTTTTGTTGTTGTTCTTCAGAGCTGAAGTGTAGACTGTTTGTGTAGACGTCTTACTAGGAGGTCTTTCTCGGTAACTGTGTTTTGTTGTTTCTTCCAGACACAGCTGTTAAAGGATGCCTTTCCTGGCAAAAATAACTGAAGCTATCGCTGAACAAGTTCTTGTTAACTGAGATTTTGCCACTGACTCTTCTTCGGCAGTTCCAAGTTCATTCCAAACTAGTTGGTTACCTGGAGTATATGAGGTTCCTCACAGTGTGAGTCTAAGACAACTGACGCAAGTTCACAGTCAAAGCCTAAAGTAACATTTAGTTTTGTCTCTTCGCTGTTTTCTTGGTGGGCATTTGATAACTTCAAGTCTCAACCAAACAACCAAATCACAGGCAGTAGACGTGATGAAACAAAACCCCCCAAAAATGGCCACAGTACGTGGTCTTCCCCCCACAACAGGGTTCCCCACTCTGAACAATGCCCAGGTGCTTGGTTAATGCGTCTTTAGCTCGGGGGCAATCTTGGTAATCGCTCAAGAAGAGGGCCTCCTCTGGAGATAATTAGTTCGTGCTTCAGGGGCCGAGCAGGTATCTGGTTCAGGCTACAAACACGGTCCAAGTCACGAAATCTGTGGCACTAGCTATTTTCGTTGCGGTTTCCTTTTTTTTCCCTCTCTCTAGACTCTAATAAACTGGTTTGAAGTCAAGATGGTGTCCACTCAGACATGTAAATGTAACATCTGAGAAGTTGGGTTTGTAACGACCAAAATGTCGATGCAGTTTTGCAACACAGGAAGTGACCTACCTTAGCAAGGTCCAGAAGTTGTTTTATCACCAGATAAAATTCAAGCGGGTAAATGTACTGAGCGAATGAAAGTCCGGGGTTCTAGTGTGCGACCCAAAAGATAATGATGCTTCGTTATGCAGCTTGGTTCAACCGAATGTCTGTCGTTACATTACCAATGGTAATTGAAACATCAAAGCAGTTAGTAGATGATTTGAACATACACTGAATGATGCATGTGTCGACAGACGTTGATGGTGATGGCTGGAGCTGTGGTAAAAAAATTTTCAGCAGATGAATGACCGGCTACTTGAAGTACGAATGATGGTTCCGGTCTGAAGTTGAGGAGGTGAATGAAAATGAGGAAGTGCACCGGATGGTGAAGTGATGTGAGTGAGCGATGTTCTTCAGTTGCAAAATGATCGCTTGACTCTCACGGTTGGAGAGAAGACTTGTGTGGGCTGACAGACCGACCGCCTGACACGATTTCTGTCTCAAACTCTGACAAGCTAGAGGAATGCCTGATGGTACCACCGATGGCCAAATGAATCTGACTTGCCTAGTCTGGTTGATGCTGGCTAATAATGGCTACAGACTTACCAACTTCTAGTCTTCACCGAACAAGCCAATCAGGTGTGTCAATAGGTCAAGGCCAAGGTTATGAAATATGGCTCCTCTGCAGAAGAAATGTCACGTTTGTTTGAGCAAGCGCACAGCTTGACGCCGGGGCCCGACAGGAGCGCCAGTCCAATTGGAGTTTGCTCGGCTTGTTAACCCGGGTGCAGCAGAGAGAGGTCTGCCGATGAGAGCGAACAGCTGACTGCAGCTTGCCTTGCCACGGCACAGCAAGTGTTAACGTTAACCTATCACAGTATGCAAGGAGTTGTGGAGCATGTGAGTCTGCCTGACACAAGGTAGGGGGTAGAGAGACACACTGAGCGAGTCAGAAGACTTTGAAGGAGTGTACTTCAAGTCTGATCAGTCCTGTAGTAGTATACAGTACAGTACAGTACAGTAACATAGGAATCAAGCATTCACTCCAGGCTGCATGTGTATGGATAGTAAACAGACCCTAGGTTAGCAGGTTCCAAGCTTTCACCTTTATTACTGAAGTAGACCACCAAGCCGACCATCCTTAATGACAGAGCAGTAGTTATCCAGTCTGCAGTCACTACCGGGGCTTGCTCCCTCACATTATACACACCGTGACACAGACACACAGGCAAAGGGGGTTTCTAATCAGAGTCTACCGCTATAGAAGTAGTGTACGACACTGCACACAGCCCTGACACTCATGCAGCCATACATGAACACCAATCTACCCCCATGCAGCAGTACTATTATGTCAAAATAGAAAGTCCCCACAGCTTACACGCTCAACACAGTGACACACACACATACACAGAATTAATACCACACGGCAGCTTCAGGACTCTGACTCCAGGGGTCGCGATCAGGTCAGCTGCAACCGGCTGCAACCAATCGTGGCCAAGGGCCAAGAGAACTGATTTGCATATAAATATACACTAGCAGTGTGGCTCAAGGGGGCTGAGTCAGGATAGCACATGTTGGCAGCTCGCTCAAAACCCCATGGCCCCTTTTTATGGGAAAAATAATCATAATACTAATAACAACAACAAAAATACTAATTACTATCAAACAAACCTATGTCCTTTGACTCAAATTCACATATTACCACAAAAAACGGAGGAACAAGGAGACCGTTAAGAATCAGAGTGACAGAGACCTACCAGTGTGGTATCATGAAAACTTCTACACGGACATCTGAGAAAGTACTTCTTCGCCTGATTTGGGACTGTTGCATACACAGAATGCCTTAATGTTTGCAGCAGTCGGCTCAGCAATGTAATATCAATTATCTGCCTTCCTTTTCCTCCCCATTGAAAAGCAGATGTTGGTTTTGCAACCTAGACACATTCACAAAATGTCTACGATACCTCGTCGTGTGTGGTGTATGTTTATAACTTATACTGCCAGCACAGCATGCTGTAATTCCGTCTGAAACATTTTCACTCTCCTACTGCATTTTGTACAGAATCATCTTCCAAATTTGGTCACTCGATTTGGTGCATTCCAGGTTTTTTGGTGATTACAAGCAATGTATCTTGTAAACAGGGGCCAATTTCATAGAGCTGCTTAAGCACCAAAATTTGCCTAAGCACCAAAAATCTTGGTATTATCAAAATGCAGGCCAAAACTCCCTGCATGTGAATGTTATGTTCAGCAAACAATGGCTGAATACAAGTCAAAAGCAGTACACATCATATGAACATTTGGTTGGTAATCCTGTTTGATCGAGGAAAAGCAAAGTTTTGTGCTTAAGCAGCTCTATCAAATTGGCCCCAGCTCTATAGTTATTTAATTGTGAATAAGAAAAGCACTCAAATTGGATATTGAGTGAAATACACAAGAATGATAGTTTAAGGGTTCATTTTTTGATCAGTGTTTTATTTTTGCTTTCTTTTCTTCTTCGAACTTCTTTTGCTTTCGATAAAATGTTCCACATGAATCATAATGCAAGGTCAATGACTACATTTTGGCAACAATATGGAATGTTAGACCAAACAATATTGACTGTTTGACATAACATTCATGCACCCAGTGTTTACATTGTGCATGAAATGTATGAATGAACAATGAATGGGCACTAACAGTAACAGCAGTAAAATACACATTCCAAGTGCTTATAAAACCAGTTTGGGCACCGTGTGGGACCAGAACGTGACCATGACGGGATTGAATGTAGGCCAGGAGAATGCACACATGGCGGGGAATCTCTACACCCTACTACATCTGACTGACATAACAAGAATAATGCCATACATGGGTGTCCAAATGAAGCTGTTTGAACCTCCAAGGTGTGTGCACATCTTGTCAAGCTGTGAACACACATCACTGGTTGAAACTTGAAGCATGTCTACAAGAACAACATGATCGTGGCATAATTACAGTGTCATGTTAAATTTCAGGCCTACAGTAATGTGTATTCATGTTCCCTTCAGTGTTGTATGACTCGAGGCCGGCCTCGGCCTCGAGGCCGGACTCGAGGCCGAACATTTGCTGCCTCGGCCTCGGCCTTGGCCTCGTGGGTCCATGACTCGGCCTTGGCCTCGGCCTCGAAGAATTTTGAATGATGACTCGGTCCGAGGCCGGGAAGATTTTTTATTTCAAACTGGAATGTGTTTCCAAACATTTCATTAAATAAACACGTACAGAAATAAAGTTAGTGTGTAATGCATCAAATGTAATGAATTGAGAGCATATGGTGAACTGTGCTAGTGTGGTTCTAAACCGCATTGGAAAGTTCGGGTACCGCGTCTAGACTAGCAAACAGTCTCTTGCGGAGTGAAATGATATGCTCGTGTGTGACTCGGCCTTGGCCTCGGCCTCGGAGACCCATGACTCGGACTCGGCCTTGGCCTCGGCTACTTGTGAGAAACTCGGCCTCGGCCTCGGCCTTGGCCTCGGAGACCCATGACTCGGACTCGGCCTTGGCCTCGGAGGTTATGGACTCGGATACAACACTGGTTCCCTTACATTGCAAGAGTGAGTGGGAAGTCAACAGGTGTTGTTAGCTTGTCCAGGCTACTCCGAAAGGCAACATAATGTATCCAGTTTCAACAGACGTAGAGAAACAGCACTCCAAGTGCCGTCTGAGAAAGTGCTCACCATCTCCGCTCCATCTTCCTTCCACCCAACAAAAAAAGTCCTTTCCACAACTTTCCCATCCTCTTTCTGTTGCCAAGTCGCTCATAATCAAAGACGCTCAAAATATATTGGTTACCATGGTAATGCGCGATCAAAGGAAGTGCATTTCCTGCTTTCAAAAACTTTAATTATAAGGACCCGAGCGTAATGTCTGACGGTGGCATCAATCATCAGCATTGTCTTCAGTGTCAGTTGCTATCCGGCGCTTTAACAATCACAAATGCGTTCCTTTTTATTCCCAACATATTTCTTAATTTGTATAATACATGTATATGCATGTCACATTACACAATACAGCGGTACACACTATAAACGCTACACAGTATTATTTCAAGGCACAATTAGTTGTGTTTTTCATGTACGTGTATAGCACCTATTCAATATTGCAGGCCTTCAACAGTGTATAATTTGCTAATTGCTTGTTTGGGGTGGGGTGAATAAGCCTAAAAAGGAAAAAAAAACACGCGTCAATTACGCTGCCAAATTACAGAAAAGGGCCCTAGCAACCAGCTGGTAATGTTCCCACCATTGTTAGGTCACGTATATGAAGTTAGTTGTTACGTGTACATGAACATGAATTGTCACGGTCGATTCTTTTGTTTAAATCTTCCCATTTTGGCTGGCTTCTTGACCAAGCAGTAAGAGTCTGGAAAGGACATGGCCATTGTCAGTTTCCCGTTGATTGTCACAAAGGCCCTTAGTAGACTAGACAGACCTCCCATTACGTCCATTAAGTACGTCATTAATGTCTCAGTGTGATCACATGACATCCTTGCCCCGGGTACCGAGTACCGATGACCCCCTGTTGGGTTCCTACCATTGAGCAGGATACCGGTTAGGTTGTCATGGCGAAGGAACAGTCCATGAGCTGACATGAATCCAGCCCAACAAGGCCTGGGGTCGATTTCACCAAACTCATCGTAACTTATTATCAATCATAGGACATAATATGCTGCATCGTATTTGTAGTCATACATAGAATAGGATGGGTTATCCTTTGTAACTCGAATACAATTGATCATAGGGCTTTGTGAAATCGACCCCTGGTAAGGTTTAAAGTATAGTTTGAAGGGGAACTACATTTACCTTTACAGTTAAGGGTAAATGCATACCACAAATTTCATTCTCGAGGAAATAAGGCTATTTCCTATGAAAGAGGGTCTACCATTAAACAACCCAAATATCTGGTGTTTCATGTGCAGGACCCAAGCAAAGACCAAGGTAATGAGAGCTATACCATCCATAGCGTTTATGTCCAGTGATTGTTAAAACTCAGGGCCTGTTTGTTTTAGGCACAAGATCATGGATCCTACTGATCCAGATCCCATTTTAGCGTATCCTACATGGGACGTAGATCTGCAGATTTGGGATCCAGTGCGTTAAACAAACAGGCCCCAATACTCCAGCAAGAAAAACCATCTACCACACAAGAAATAAATTGCACATAAAACGTTTCCATCATGTATGCTAAAACATCTTCAAAAGAGTAGATCTAAGGAGATTTTATTCCCTAACTAACAAAATAACGAGTACTATTGATATCCAATGTCAATGACACAACATTCATCAAATTACATACACTGTGGATGAATTGTACATGTACATTAGTTGCTAGGATTAGAACAGCATCAAACCTTTTATGAGCATTTATACACAAGTGACGCAGACAGTTTGAGGAAAATAATTGAAACCAAAACAAAGTAATAAACTGCTGATCAGCAAAAAATTAGGAGTTAGGAGGCTTGACGCGTTTCGATCCTTTTCAGTCTTTGAGAAAGATCCTGACTCCTAATTTTTACACATAGCTATGACCTTTATGTAGATTTTTCATACCAGAATGGTCTCAAAAATAGAACGATCTAACATATGAGCAAAGAAAATCAGCCGACATTTTACATGGGAAAAAGTATGGACAAGAAACACAAGACATGTTTTTTTGTAACAAAAAGAACAAGTTCTTCAAGTTCAAAGGTGGCACTTTAAATATATTACCATTATTTTGGGGAGATACAAGCAATATACTGCATGGAACTGAGATATGAATTATACATGTAGAACTGGTTTGAATCAGAAGCTGTCTAAGTCCCACAAATTTCCCCTCAATGAAACCAAACTCCCATACGTTTTCCTTTGATATCCTCCTGGATTTTCCACACTTTCTAGTTCTCTGTCTACAGTTCCCATTTTCCCTCTTTAATCCTTCCCATTTGATCCCAGTCTAATGTTCTAAGTTGTCTCATCCCATTTTGTTAAATTTCAAGATCTTTCTCTGTGTTAAGTAGCCAGGGTAGAAAAGAATTGTATTAGTGTTAGACCTCTGTACATGTACATTTGAATTTATACATTAATATAGCCATCCACATTTGTACATTTAAGGAGTGTACGGCAATCTATGGGGAATTATGAAACGGAGGCTGAAGCTCAGGCTCCAGCTCCGTTTGGTGAATCCATTCTAAAATAATGGGTAAAATTGGGTATCAAAAAAGAGGCTTTTGGCTGCAGTTCAGAAGTTAAGTATCCGGTTTGAAAAGGAAAACAGAGCTTCAGCTTCAATGAAAAACCACAACCTACATTTTCAGCATATGGATGACAGAGCTGGAGCCAGAGCCAGAGCCAGAGCCAGAGCCAGAGCCAGAGCCAGAGCCAGAGCCAGAGCCAGAGCCAGAGCCAGAGCCAGAGCCAGAGCCTGAGCCCGAGCCTCCATTTTGTAAACCCCCAATGTTCATATAAACTACATGTACCTTTAATTAAGGCGGGAATGGGGAGTTTAGGATCCCGTGTCGCAGCTTGATCTTCAGTATTTATACAAGGGAACGAACTTCACATGAATTCTTAAGAGGCAAGGCAATTTCTCCTTGCCAAGGGGCATTTTTATGAGAGAAACCGCAATGTCTATTGCATCATTTTGAAGGGGCACCAAGACAACGGCCAGGGGGCAATATAAGCTTGGTTAACGTTGTGAAATTCCACCACAGTGCAGTCAGCATTAATAGGACTGTTCATATTTTGAGTAAGATCGAAATCAGACGACTGACCAAACCTCTAGATTACATGTTCCAGTGCTCCTCCACATATTAGCTATGCAAGACTGCCATAGGCCACATTTTCTGTCACATTATAGCCCAGAGGCCAAACAGAGTGTAAATCGGTGAGTTTTAGAGCCACTAACTGTCCCACGACCAAAAATCTTTAATCCAAACACAAATTTCGAGACATGTATTCCAAATTCCGAAATAATCAAGAGTGAGATTTCTAACTAAATTTTTAGCCTTTGAGAAAGATCCGGCTAGGATTGAAACATGTCAGGCCCTCCTAACTCCAAGCATTTTGTAAATTTCTTTTTGGCTGATGAGCAGTTTGCAGCAGTTAAACACTTGTAGTGAACTTTTAATTAAACTGACTGAATTCAAAAGTCATTGAAAAGTGAACAAAGAAAAATTGATTGAGAGCTGGATTCAAACCGGCGACCTCCTGAATACCGTACAGGCACTCTACCAACTGAGCCATCCAGCCCTACTTTGGTGGTGTCCCTAATAGTCAATTATTTTTCATATTTAATTAAACCAATGTATTGGGAAGCTCTGAGGCTGCATTTTCTATTTATAATTTTCAAATATGCTTGTCAAAATAATTGTTGTAGTGATGAAAATTAGCGGTTGTTCTGTCCAACTTGATTCAAGTCAACCAGAGGACCTCAACTCGATAAAAAATTACCACAATCAGAATTAATCACCACAGACCAGCAATTTTACCACATGAACAAGGGACGCCAATTCGGTCAAATGAACCAAGGTAAAAAAAAAAAACCAACATAGTCCCTTGTTTGCTTATGCCTTTTCACATAGTCCAACACTACATGTTCGTAAGATGATGTGTCTCGCATTTCACACAAAATGTGAAAATCGGGGGGGTTGGTGGGGTGGGGTGGGGTTTGTTTAATTTGGGGGAGGAAAATTGGCAGCTGGGAGTACATTGTACAAGCAGTATCAAATATCAGAAAATGTCTTATTTTCTTTCCAAACTCATGTTGCATGTAGTTGGTGGCTACATAATCCCAATGAAAACACCAGCCTACATTACAGGAACATACATGCATCCCCTAGACACCATCTACAAGTACACTTCAGATTGGAAAAATAGGTGTAGATTACATGTATCCCATCCCAGACAATAAAAGAAGCTGGGTCAGGTTTTTTCATGCAAATTCTCCTTACACAAGGAGTAAAAGCCACTCGGTAGGTAGGTAGGTACGAGGCTAGATAACAAAGACTCAGAAGAAAGTAGGAATCGAGATAACTCCTAAACGTAGACCAGGGGCCAATCTCACTGCCCTGCTTAGCACAAAAATTTGCTAATCATGAAATTTCTGTCAATTTCTTAACAACCGTGTGTTGTGTATCGCTTGTGATTGTTCTTTGGCTGTTGTTCACTGACCATGAATATCAAATGGAAATTTTAATGGTTGTTTGTTTTATTGGGCAAGACATTTTATGCTAAGCAAATTTTTGTGCTTAGCAGCTCCATAAAATTGGCCCCAGCTTGTGATCAACGGGAAAGAAACACCTGGACAAGGAATTCCAAAATGGTACCCAATGCCAGACGAGGCTATACTTTGTACAGCTTTTCATCTGAAGGGTTTTTCACACTATGAAGTCCGAAATCTCGGGGTTGGAACCAGATCGATCCCTGAGATTTTTTCAATCCTTTTCACACTTTTCAACCCCAAGCTGACCTGGATTCAAAGGCCTAACTGGATCGAAATCAACCCTGGTAGGGACAGTTTGAAAATCTCAACCCGGTTCATTTTTCACCGTGATCTGTGTTGTATGAGCCGGTTCACCATAAATATAGTGTGAATGTTGCATCTCTTTGATCCGGTTCAAAAACTTGCCGGGTTGAAGCGGGGCTAATCCGGGTTGGTTTCAACACGGATTGAAAAGGAGATAGTGTGAAAAGGCATGACGTGCAGATAAAGTATATTGTTCAGAAGGCTCTCACGCCAGCCTCAAATTTAAGGGACACCACAGGGTCATGGCCTGCTCTGCCCTGGTCTTTGTTCTTGAAAACACCTAATTCCATCCAACCACACTTTGATTTTCACTGCAAAAGATGGCCTTGTCCCCTAAAAACACTCCAGCAACACAAGGAAATCAAACTGGAGAGACTGATGGAACTGGAACAACAAATTCAAAGGGAGCACCTACAAAACAACAACCAGCATTATTTCCCTATGACCGGTTTTTACCTCCACGGGTTATAGACTGGTTTTTTACCTGCATGGTTGAACTATGCAAGGGTCATTTAGCAGCCCTGGTTGGGCCATGATGTGTGAACCAATATCCTGCTCAATTATGATCTGATAATTAACCCTCAAATATGAGACTGCAATTAAAATGTATTCAATATGTAGGTCAAATGAAATCAAACCATCATGACTACATGTTTATTACAGGTCATTGAAAGTACAGTACAGGATTGGTAATGGTAACATACCCATACAGAAATGTTCACAGATTTACGTATAACTTGCAGGATATGAAGATGGTGGTGGTAGAAACATACCGTTAAAATATTTCCACCTAAAATGGTGCAATTATCCAAAAATTGTATAAAACAAAGACCAAAAACATTTTTAATATTGGGGTAAGATCAAAACCATTCTTTGTGTTTTATAAGTAAAATTGAGTTGGTTTTTCATTGTTTTCTCGTGACTCAGATGTCCAATCGAGCTCAAATTTTCACAGGTTTAATATTTCATGTACATGGTGGATCAGACAAAGTGTAAGTGCTGTTCTGTGACCTTACCAATCATGTATTATACCTTTAAGTGAGGAATGCTATTGCAAATTATACATCAAGATGATAGAATAAGCATAACCCCACATTGATAGTAAATTTCAATAAGCAAGTGAGATTGCAGGGGGAAAAGGAGAATAAATTATAATAAATGAATGCTATAATAAGAAGAATTCTGTCCTTTGTTTAGTTTGAAGAGCACAAAAAATAGGCCTTCATATTTGTATATATACGTGTCATATCTGAACTGCAAGGAGATTCTCTATCTGTAGCTTTTAAACAGCCAAAGATAACAGTGTGCACAATACAGGGGCGATCGGGTAACCCGTAATTGAGCTGGATATTATATCAGGATGTTTCACTTGTCAACTGCACAGCAGTGCCCCCTACTCAGCAGTGTTGCGTGCTTCTAGCTGAGCACCAGCCCTCCCGCCCCATGCCATGCCATGCCATACCATACCATGCGATCATACCAGGCTCACCATCAAGCCCTCAACCCTCATGCTGTCAGCTTAGCCCCCATCACTCTGTGTAACTCTAGTACCCACATCCAATGAGTAACCAAAATATAATTTTTTAATGGCCCAAGCCTAAATTCACAAAGAAAAAGAGAGGAGGTAAAAAAGAAAAAAAAAGAAGAAAAAAAAAAAAGGGCCTCGCTGCTGGGACTGATTGATTGAGCTCGCCAGTTCAAGTGCACTTTTCTCTGGAACATTCCATTATCGAGGTGAGGGGTGGTGCAGCATGGCATGCTTCTCCATATATCACAAGCTCGCATGATATTCCAGGCATTGGCCGAGCAGAAATGAAATCCTGTTCATGTTGGTGCACATCTCTTAAACAGGACCATCAGTCACAATATGGGGGATTATTTCATTTATTCGATACAACTGAATTAAATATGAGTTTTCCCCTTCCAAAAAAATGCGTCTATTCCTTTTCAATATTTTATTGCCGTGACCTTTTTAATGAAAAATCCTTTCAAAATTGCTCCAGCTTTGGTAAAAGGTCAAATAACAATGAAAAGAATCTCAAAGTTACGCATAAATAAACATGTATTCACAAACAACTCCATAATTACACATACGGATACATGCGTTTTACTATAGTCTACAGGCATGAGTAGATTACATTACCCACGCAGTACTTTTCTTTATTACTGCAATAATTATCTTTTTCAGTACTATGCCGCATTAAAGTTAATTTCATACTTTGTTTTTTGTCAAAGAAATACAGATTCATGGGCAAAAATATCAAGGCAGATTCAGTAACAGTCACTTGTGAAAATTTCAGTCCTATACAGAGCCCACTCTTTTCTCTTTTATTTTTGGTCTTTAAAAGATCCAAAAAAAATTTTGATCACTAGTTTTACTCTTTTGTGGATAAATACAGCATTTCAGGCAGAAGTATTTACTATTTTAACAGTATGTTTCTACCATCACCATCTTTATACCCTGTAAGTTATAGATAAATCTGAGAAGATTTCTGTTTAAGTATGCTACCAAAGTATGATAGTGCCTTTACAAATAACAGACAATGTGCTGTTTCCATTGGCTTACATGTGCATGATCTCAGTATACAAAACTACATGTACATAAGTTTGTAAATGTATTTTCTATCACACGCACTTAAAACTCTATGCATAGTTTGTATTGTCCGGCCCCAGATTATGACATAGGTGTAAGCGTCCTTATTCTACCAGCGAATACAAGTTCATACCAAAACATATCATGACATTACAGGCATAGGACACAATGTATACATACACAATGGCCACGGGACCTTTACAAATATACTAGACTGGTGCCGGAAGTCTATAGCAGCTAAAGATGTGTGCATCCTGGAGTTTATGCATGACCCATTTCAAACTCTCACGATCATATTTTTGTTAAACGTATCATACGCACATCCGGGAAAGGAGTAAAGCTTCTAAATTAGTTTCACCACGTTTCACAATGAGGAATATTACCACGAACATCATGGTATTTGTTATAAAAAAACAACAATTCTTTGTCAAAACTCCTTTGAGTTAATATGCAGCTGCCTCTTATTAAAAAAAAAGAACAAGACGGACAAGTCTGCATTGTGTGGTAATGTGTTCCGTGGTATACAAGTATTTAGCGACTGAAGCATAGTAAGTGAACTGCACTTTTCTCCCTAACATATGTGTACGTGTACACACATTGCACAGGATAGACTAGAATTGGGGACATGTTAAGTCTACCATGCATAAATACATGATAATTCATTACAAGCAGCTTACATAGTACTGCAACCTATTTGACAGAACAGTCGGTGATCAATGCTGGGCGCGGTTGGTGTAGAACACACACGAAAAACTTCCATTTCCATTTATTAGGCTACATCCAAGAATATTTTCAAATATCAATTTATTTCCGTCCTACTTAACTGTCTTTTTTTCTAATTTATTTATCGATTTAATTTAATCTTTTTAAAATAAATTTTATTTTGAAACAAAATTTGTTCTATTCACATTTTGTAATTTGTTTCTAATGGGATGACTGGTAATTTGTTTTTGTGTGTTTTTTTCCTTATTCTAGTTTTAAATCTTATTCCTTCTTTAGTTTTTTACTCATTTTTCACCCTTTTTTCTTTCGCGTCTTTTTCTTTTTCTATACTGTTCCCACATTTTTCCCTTTCAGTCTGTGAGTGAACAGGAAGATCACGCTGATTACGCTTTTTCAGAAAAGTTCCGAGACAAAATCCTTCACAGATTTGACTGTCCAGAAATATTTCAAAGACTGCATCTATAAATAGATTCAAAGATATTGATATCCAAGCTTTTAGTGAATTTTATAATCTGACCAAAAAGGATTTCTCCGACCACAAATGGTATGAAATCTTATTCATATCATCGCACATAAAAAGTCTATTATTAGCCGCGTGCAATATAATATTTAGGGGCAGGCTCGGGTGAAATTCAAGCCTACAGCTTAGACCGGGCGACTGCTGACGTGTATCAATTTTTGTTGTAACAGTATCGATTCAAATAAAATGATATTAAACTGAAAGAAAAAAAAAGACCTAATATGTAAGTTACTGCGGTTTTCTTGATATAATTATGATAACAAAATTAAATGTGGGCAAATTCTCAAGATGGTAAAGTATTATAAAGTATTATAAGTTTTTGTCAGTTGAGAGCAACCATTTTGGCTTTTATTCCAATTTGGGCAATTCACAACGAGTTCCCCAAATACAATAAATTTGTAAAATACATTTAATTTTGTCAACAAACAAAATTCATTCCGCGCATTACAATTGAGCAATGCGTTGCAAACTCATGGTGGCGCACTATTGTGAATCGCCTGAATTCAAGTGACATTTAAGCGCCATGAACCAAGCGTGTTTTTTCAAATGTGTAAACTCGCAGTTTAGTGGCAATTTTGTACATTCAATTTAGAAGAAAGCGAATGAATAAACTGCAATTGTGTTTGATCAGTACATGGAGTGTGAAAAATGCATGTTATGTACAGTGGAACGCCACTATAACGAACATGCCGGGATACACAGAGATCGTTTGTTATAGTGGTCGTTTGTTATAGTGAACAATGTTCAACAGCCATAGGCTATACATTGTACATAAAAATGTGAGCCAAGGATGATGTTTGGTATAGCCAAATGTTCGGTATAGCGGTGTTCGTTATAATGGCGTGCCACTTTATGATATAGGCCTACATATAATATATTAAAACAAAATCAAAAGTCTTTCAATTATCATCTCCATTATCTTTTCTGCATTTTCTTGTCCCTTTCTTTTTAACGTCATCATTGACAGTCTCATATCTGAGCTTCACTCCTTTGTCCATCAATAATTTCTCCGGCCAAATTCAGCCAGTGGGAAGGATAAAGATTACACAATACGAATAGCAGAAGAAGAAGAAGCAGCAACAGGGAGGGGGGTATCAGGGAATCGATCACCGTCCCGCTCTCTGCCTTGGCCCCTTTCTCCGTTGTTGGGCAAACTTTTACAGATGTCCCCACAGGGATATGTGCACAGTCAGTGTATCACAGAAAGAATAGGGGTAACAGACACACACAAAATGAGACTGACAACAGGAGACTGGTCAAGCAATTCAGTCGTGTGCGTCTGCTGGGGAAGGGGAAGGTTGAATCCTATTTTAATTTTTGTATCATTATCTGTGGATTTTGTTGGGGGGAGGGGGGTTAATGGTACTTTGTGTGAATGTGTGGGTGTGTTGCCCGGAGCTATTATACACATAGGTAATAATATCATGGGTGCTATCCATACTACATAACAACAAAGGCAAAAGAGATTGTATGTTATTATACTGTCGTCGTGTACAGCATGTGCCACATATGCAGTTTGATATTAGCAGGGGCGGATCTCGGATTTTCCAAAAAGGGGAGTGGAAATAAAATGCGCCAATAGCGCTCCGCACTAATGACGTCATACGAGTCCCCAGATGTCAGACAAACTGACTCACGCACGTAGTGTACACCATGCATGCACGCGCACATATCACACGTTTGCATGGTTGCAATGTAATTTGTCTGAGATCCGTTGTGCTATTCAATAGCAATGGTTGTATTTTGAGGCGATCAAAGCTAGCTAATGTTGTCTGCCCCTCTTTTTGAGTATTTCTCTCTCCTTATATATTGTTTTTTCTTCTTTCTTTTTCTTTTCTTTCTTTTTGCTGGAAGAAAAGGGGGAGGGGAATGCCCCCTGGATCTGCCCCTGATTAGCTGTCTCAATACTCAAAACATCTGAAATGAAAACATATTCTCAGCTTATATTCACCCATATTCCTTTCCATCAAAATGAAGTCTTTTCATGTACAGTGCCGTCACAAGACCAAAATACAGCTCATTCCAAGATATGTAACAAATTCCTGGAAGTACAATTTGCGGACTAGCCATCATTTTCTTCCGGTGGTGCTAGAAAAAAAAATTGGTAAGTCGACTACACTAAACATTCAGAGAAAACACATGTAAATACCAAGGCACATGTGTGACTTAAGAGGACAAAGTACCAGGGAAAACATGAACAGGGGAAAAAAAAACGGTGAGGACCAGGTTTTCAGTAACCCTACCTCGTACCTAACACCAGCTGCACATTCTGCACAACAGCAGTCACATGGATTTCTACACTTATTCTATCTTTATACAGTCGTCCATTTATAGCAAGTCCTTTACATTTACTTTTATACTGAAGCTAAAAAATGCTCGACATGCCAAGCAAGTTTGTTGTTTTTTTCTGTGGAATTTTTTCCTGAATTTTTTTTTCCCACAGTGGAAGACAAGAGCTAGCTACCCTCACAGAATTGATCTTTCTTACCGATTTTGATTCAGAACAGCTTTTAGCATTGCGTTGTCACGGTATTCAGACGGCAGGAAATTAAGTTATCAAGACAATATTAATAGTTTGAAAGGCACTAAAGCCCTGGAACATGACCAGAGATGTGAAAGAGCGGTAACGTCTGTGTCTTGTCTCAAAAACATGTACTTATATTTCCATGAATGCAACCAACAACAAAAAAACGCAGAAAAGCCGATGGCGCAGCCAAATGTTTACAGCCTCATGTTGTTAAAAGCTTTTAAATTGACGGGGAAAATTCCAACATTAAGAGCCCCCATTTATGCGGGGCAGAATGGAATGGGGGAAGTAGCAAAATATTGTTTTGCGATTCTGCAGGCAGGGAACAATTACGGATTGAACGGTCGCAGCGGATCTCGTCTGCTTGTCTGCAAACATACAATACACACAGTACTATGTGTCAATTCTAGTGTAATGGACTTCAACTCTATGTGCTTCAATATAGACTTACGGAGGCTCGGATAAGATCAGAAAAACGTTATTTATGGGAAGATATAATTGACAATGATGAGTTGATGAGGACTGTGCTGCTATTTGTTTAAGCAATTTAGAGGGTACGAGAGTATGGAGAGAGACGGTGCTATAACAAAAACAACTCAATCAAAGAATAAAGCCATCTTAATTACTATAAAATAATGTGAAACAATTGAATCTGGAACAATTTAGTTTGGAATACCTGTTTTTCGAGAAACGATTTAAGCTTTGATAAGCGTGAGGACAGAATCAATTATCTCATATATATGCTTAAGTACATGCAACTCTGGGCACAAGCAGACACATATAGACTTGTAACTAAGTAATGTATGATAAGTCTATATGCGAGGAAAATTTAAGTGCAAACACTTTAAATGGGTCCTCAGATCCAATTTGAATTTATGTTTAATAAAGGCAATTGATCTGACAATCAAATACATGATTGTGTGGTTTGGGTCAGAAACCAACGTTCCGACAAGAACTAACAGTTCTAATTTTGGAGAAAAAAAATTGAATTGAAATTTGAAGGAAAACAATACAAGGAATATTCATCACAATAAAAACAAAAGCAAAAGCCATTTGCTTTTGGGGTTTGGGGTTGTTGTTTTTTCTAAATTTCGCTAAATTTTCAGGTTATTTTTTATATACATTTAGAAATTTAGAAGATTGGGATTCATTCTTTCTTCCGAAAAAGTAGCATGGCCAACGATGTACTATTATAACGATATACCTTATAAATGGCACTATATAAATGCTGTGCATCAACCTGTTAAGCAAAAACACAAATGAAAACAGCACTTTGTCCAGAACTTCAGATTTAAGCATTTACATGGAGGCCTAAAAATAAGATGAAAATGTTCAATTTCACTTTACAGAATCATCCAAACAGAAATATGTCCTAGAGTGATATGACAAGGATTTCTTGAACCAGTTAGTTTTAATTGTTCACCATTTTGACAATTGGTTTTCACACGAGAAAGTCTTCCGATCTTTTCATTCCCAAAAGAAAAGAGGTCCTTCCAAAGGCCCACGCAATGGGCCCAAACTGCGCTCCTCCTAAAGGTTCGGATCATTTCATAGCCGGCTTTCAACACAAGCAGACTCGGGGCTATGCTTCTACCATCCAGTATAAATTTGGAACAAATTACCAATTGGCCTCCACAGGCTTTCTCAAACATGACGGAGAAAAGAGGAAAAAATCAAACATTTCCACCTTAAAAAAGAAAGAAAATGTAAATTTTTTAAAAAGGGCGAATGCGCTCGTGGCTGACATTGAAGGTTGGCACAAAGGGAGCTACCCACTTGGGAAATGGACAACAGAGGTAGTGGAAGGCTCTAGCTAATAATATTCCATTCTTCTTGCCTAGGCAGCCATGTGCGGGCTACATCCCTCCTGGGCTAGCCCCCTTCTATGCTAGCTAATCTCTACAACCTCAGGGGGAGGGAATAACAGCCAATAATCAGATCCCAATCTTCTATTCAATTCTGACCCTATTCCCTACCCCCCCCCCCCCCCCATACAACAAAATACACCACCTCTCAACTCTTTCTCATTTCATGTATTTCTTTGCTTTCTATTTCAAGTCCATCATAATGGCCACTCCCTTGGAAAGTCTTGTTTAAACAAGCTCATTGTAAAATGTGGGTAACTGTATTAGTATTGCTTTTTTTTTCATCATTACAGGGAAGTGTTGTGAAAAAGCAACAAAAAAAATGTGTCGCAGAGTCAAAGTGGTACAAGTACAAATTTTCAGTGAAAATAGTTTCTGTTTGTCATCAATAATCTAGGGAGCAACTTCACCGCGTCCTATAAGGTATTTGTACTTTTTTTATGACCAGGCCGTTCAAATGTTAAGTAATTGGCATAGTAAACAACTGATTAAAATAAGCGCATAATTCTTTTTTTATGATCTATGTCTGAAGAGGTGAATTCACATGTACTTTTTTTTAAAGTGAGTTTCAACGATTTCAATCGGGTCACTGTCTACTGATAATTGATATTTCTGGCATTTATTTTTGTAATCATCAAATAACCACAAGGGAAACAAGTTATTTTTTAGTTCTTTTTTTTCTTCACTTCTATCATACTTTGGTAGCATACCGAAAAAGAAATCTTCACAGATTTACCTATAACTTACAGGGTATAAAGATGTTAATAGTAGAAATATACAATTAATATTTTTCTGCCTGAAATGTTGTATTTATCCAGAAAAGATTAAAACCAATTGATGAAAAATAATTTTGATCTTTGGAAGATCAAAAATAACGGTGAAAAGATTTAGAAAATACTGTGGCCATTTTTCACAGTTTTCTCCAAAAATGGGCACCGTAAGGGACTGAAAATATTTCACAGATTACTGTTATTGTATCTGTCTTGATATTTTGCCCATGAATCTGCATTTCTTTGACAAAAACCAAAGTATGAAATTACACTGAAACTGTATTTAAAGCTTGTCATTAATATGGTAATTCTAGACTTTTGTCTCAAATAAGCAGGTCACAGATGCCATGCAGATGTCACCTTATATAAGTGCCCTGGTCGATGCCCTTGACTCCAAATATTAGAGGTCACTATGAGCCCAACCCCCCCCCCCTCCCCATCCCCCCTCCCATGGTCAGGGGCAACAACAGTGGAAGAGGTACCATTGCTGTGTGACATGAAGTATTCAACTTTACTAATACAGTGGAACGCTGCTATAACGAATAATGGCGGGATGCACAGATATTGTCCATTATAGAGGTGCTTTAGAGAACCATATTGGGTGCATGTATGTATTGTACACAAATGATGATGTTCAGTATAGCCAAATGTTCGGTATAGCAGTGTTCGGTTATAGTGGCGTTCCACTGTATAATTACCTGTATATCAAAATACTAAATTGTAGAAGTTTCATGTACTATTGGTGCACACTGCTTGTATGGAATGTAAATTTGAATTGTTCTCCAACAAATGTTGTTAGTTATACTTTCTTTACGAAATTCCTTTATTATACCATGAATTTTAGGACTTGAATTTGTTATAAAGAAACAGCTCTTACACTCAGTCTGACATCAGTTTAAAGGTGATTTCATACTTTGGTTGTTGTAAGAAATACAAATTCATGGGCAAAAAATATCATATCAAGAAAGATACAGTAACAGTCATCTGTGAAATTTCTTATACCATACAGTGCCCACTTTGTGAGAAAACAGTGAAAAACTCCCACGGTATTTTTTAAATGTTTCCATCATTATTATTTTTCTTTTAACGATCAAAATTGTTTTTGGTAATTGATTTTACTCATTTCTGGATAAATACAGCATTTCAGGCAGAACAATTTTGACGGTATGTTTCTACCATCACCATCTTTATACCCTGTAAGTGATAGGTAAATCTGTGAAGATTTCTGTTTCGGATGCTACCAAAGTATGATACTGTACTACCTTTTAGAGTTGTTTTTCCTTCATCTTCCCATTATTCCACAGCAAGGTACCGGTAATTCACATGACCTTTCTGTTTAATAATGGCATCCACAGCTTAATAGCATTTCAGAGTCTGTTTTTGTATCACACAAGGAATGTTAAGGAAAACTCATTATAATGCCAGTGTTAATTCAAATCAAGCACACTATAGATTACATGTAGGATGTACAAGTACACATTTTACTATTGGCAGAATACAAGGACTATAGAGCATGCGTACATATGTACAGTACTTATGAATGGACTTAGTACTATACACATCATAATCATATGGTTTGAGGGTGGACAGTCGATTCTAGCTCCCGAGGAAAGCTAGAATCGAATGTCCCCCCGAAATAAATCATGTGATATTTGTTTTACTATACCTCAGAAATATTCTTTATTGTCCGCAATTTCCTCAAGAAGTGCAGCAAAACGTTCGTTTTCATGAACTTCAAGTAGGGCGAAGTTCACGCACGCGCACACTAGGATAGATGCGAAGTGAGATGTTACATGCGCAGTGAGATGTTACATGTGTAACAGTTCCTACGTAGATTCGCGGCCTACTCGCTGGTGATCAGCAAATATATACACTGGCATGTGATGGTGAATTGACCAATCGGGATTCGGCTCTAGGTCTTGAATATTTATGAGGTGAAATTTAATTGGGCATTGGTTATACCAGCAAGGATCACTAAACATTATTGGATAATTTGCAATTCAATTGAGTTCACAGTGTAACCTATATATTATATTCTGTAAAATATTCCTTCTAAAAAGTTATATTCAAGAGACCTTCATTTCAAAAACCTAAATAAAGATCCTGCTAGGATTGAAATGTGGCACGCTCTGTCTCAGGCTCTGGCTCAATTTCATAAATCCATTGTGAAATAACGGGTATAAAAAAACAGAGGCTTTTGGCTGCGGTTCTGAAGTAGATTCTCTGGTTTGAAAAGGAAAAAAAAGCTTCAGCTTCAATCAAAAACCACAACCTATATTTTCAGCATATGGATGTCAGAGCTGGAGCCTGAGCCTAAGCCTCCGTTTCGTAAACGCCCCTAATATTATGTTTGAATGAATATCCAGTCATTTTTATTACAATCAGATCCATGAAACAACATTGGAAATCATATACAATGTTTTATGGTTTCGGTTAAGGCTGCAGTTTGTATCCGGTTAACCGGTTAACCGACCGTTCAAAAGGGTACTCGGGTACATTTTCCCAGTTAGGTTAATCGAAAAGTATCTTTTTAATGGCCTCTTCTTTTTGAAACATAGACACTTCTAGAGTTCACAAAGAAAAAAATGTCAATGATCTTCTGAAAATTTGACCAGCAGGCTTATGCAAAGCCAAGGCTAAATATTTTGCTATGTCTACCACTGCCAAATGCTGTGACAAAAGAATGTTGTCAACAAAGTTCCTAAAAGACCCAAACTTACTATTTCTTTGTTTTTCTTTGTTTTCTTTGTTATAAGGGTAATCGTAACCGTAACCGAAAAACAGACGGGTAACCGGTTACAAAATTATTCGTAAACTTACAGCCCTAGTTTCGGTCACATTTTCAAGTATTTTGTTATGTTTTGTTTCATACATGAATTTCCATTCACGAACGATACCACATGGCACCACAAAAATCTACTGCAGACAATGAAAGCAGACAACAATCATTCAAATGAACCATTGGCATCATTTTTTATCAGCTGTTTGTTTTTCAGTTACATTTAGGCAATTTTTGCAAAACACTGACAAAACCAACACCAGGTCTTCTGATGATGACTAGAGCAGGCTAGTCGATACGTCGAGACCTTACAAGAAGTGCAACGAAATAAGAAGTGCGAATGTACGAACGATTCTTACATGGTGTTTCCGCAAACCGATCAACAAACACCAGTTTAATTGACAAACCAAAAAACAAACGAACGACATTCATGAGTTTAGATCCAGTTTACAAGAACGTAAATAGAATGACTGATGGGTTTTACAGAGCTAGCAAATGCAGTATTTGGCTGCTACATGGACCGGGGACGTTTAGCAATGTTTACTCGTTGGGGATTAGAGATTTGTTCACATTTCCAGCTGACAAAAAAAAGTGTTCAATTTGATTGTGAGAGTAGTCATGAGTCCCAAAAGGCATCCGATTCCATGTTGAAAACAGCGCAAGGAAAAAAAAATGGGAGCTTTGAATTTGAAAGCAAAGAATTCTAGGATTTTTGTACATGGCCCTGTAGTGGGTTCTCAGATTACATGGCATTAGCAGTTGCTATAGCTATCCAGCCCCCTCACTTGCCACATAGTAGCTCAAGCAATGTCACAAGCTTCAATATTATAAAGGTTTTATAAAAATACGGGAAAGGGGAGAAACGATGTCGTACATGGAGATGTATGTATGTTCAGGACAAGCTAATGGCCCACTTGAAAGAACAGAAGAAAAGACGGGGAAAATACGGCAGTGTGAGTGTGAGTCAACATCGCCGGCAAATGAATGATTGAACGAGCGAGGGGGAAATTGCTGCCCAAGAGTGGGCCAAGACAACAAGGGGATTAGCATCTTGTGTTTGCCCACATGTAGCCCATGAGATTACGCCCTCTCCTTCTTCTTGCCCTATTCCCAACTGATCTCTCCTCTCCAACTCGCCCTCAAAAGAAAAATTGTACTATCAGAATGCTCCGGAGACAAATGAGGCAGCCAATAATAGTACGAAGGTCTTTTTGACCTTGTGCCAAAACTCCTGACAAAACGTTAGCCAATTGTAGCGCGAAATAAAGAGAGAAGGCCCCGGCCACCTCAAATTTGACGTTCAATTCTTTTCAGCCCGCCCTACAACAAGCGTGAATTATTGGCCAGTACTGCCCATGGGCAAGGCTTCATGTCTATTACACCGCTTGCCAATATATGCCAATATGGAGCGGCTAGAAGCCCCGGTCGGCCGGTCGCTCGTGTGGTTTAACGTGTTGTTTTTTTCCTAATGGAGAGAGAGAGAGATTGAAGTTCGTCTGAACTGCGGCAACACAAACTAAAAACCGGCAGAGTACGACAGGCCGGGGGTTTTAAGAGCACCGGGGCTCCGCGCACCATGCACCGCAAATCGGCCAAGCTCGTTGGCTCAGCTCTTTTCAACTTAGCACAGCGAGTGCGTTGAATTACCGGCTGACATTGCCAGAGGGCACTGAACAAAAACCCCAAATAGAGTGCTTTTGAGAATAAGGAAGGCAGCGAGTGAAGTGCAAGAGAACAAGTCAGAAAGCAAACGGGGGTAGAAGAAAAAAAAAACTTAGCTTCAGAGGAATGAGAAATGACAGCCACCTACCTAGTTTATGCTACCACGGTAGGACAACAAACAAAAACATATTCCCGGTTCCTGTTCAAATCATATCGGTTCCTGTTCAATTCTATTCTGGAAAAAGTTATCACACGACAACAACCTCTGCACCTGTAGCACGGCAGCCCATAAAATGCCTATTGAGCATTGCTAACATGTATGTATGTCAGGTAAATGGACGAGTATACAACACACATCACGCTCACACAGACACAGAAACTATAACAATGGGACAGAGAGACAGTTTCCCTCTGCTATGGGAAACAGAGCGTAACATTCCATTTCTGAAATATGGATGGCACGAAAGAACTTCACCAATCAGCCATTGATTTTTTTTTTTTTGGAACCCTCCTTTCTTTCTTTTCGAGCTCCCTTGTGCTTTCGTGGCAAAGTACTCTCTGGCTTAGTGGCCGCCAAAACGAAAAAAAAAGGGACCTCCTGCAATCAGACAAAAAAGTCTGGATGCCATTTTGACAAAAACCACGGAATACTTAAATAATTCATTCAGTATATGGGAGCAACACACAATTTCTCAAACTGTGAATCCGAGATCTGATAAGCATAAAACAATGATATCAAAACTTTCATTTTCTGTTCATGACAAGTTCAAGGCCAAAATAGGCCTCAGTCACTCTTTAAAAAATAGTTTTGTAACTGAAACCTTACGCCAATGCTCTGAAAAAAAACATTCTTCAAACATTTTCCTAAAAGTAGAATCTTTATTTCAACTAAACTTTACAGGTTATATCATACTTTGGTTTTTATCAAACAAATATAGATTCATGGGCAAAAATATCAAGACAGATACAGTAACAGTCATCTGTGAAAATTTCAGTCCCATGCTGTGCCCACTTTTGGAGAAAACAGTGAAAAATAGCCACAGTATTTCTTAATTCTTTTCTCTTTTGTTTTTGATCTTTTAAAAGATCAACAGGATTTCCAGTCATTGTTTTTTTACTAATTTCTGGATAAATACAGCATTTCAGGCAGAACAAATTTAACGGTATGTTTTTACCACCACCATCTTCATACCCTGTAAGTTATACATAAATCTGTGAACATTTGTTTTGGTTTCTTACCAAAGTATGATTCTACCTTTTTTTCAATGACTTTGTTTCTTCAAAACAGCAGAAATGACAACTCCAGATGATTTTGAAGTGTGTTGTGCCCATCTCCGTGCCAAAGTAAGATACATCTAGCATCTGCTTCATGCAGAAACCATCAGGGGGGGGGGGGGCGTCCTTACAATTTGATCTGGGTTAGTGGGGCACTGACCATTGATTACTGGTTACCAAGGCAAAAACACTATAGTCTATTCATAGAATAGTAAGGCCACCCCCTGAAACCTTAGCATGGGCTACAGCGTGAGGCATCGACTCCATTTTGTACAACTATCTTAAATGCAACAAGTATGAAAAAAGGGGTCCCTTTTATGGAATTGATTTTCTGTTTTGAATGAGAAAATGGAATTGTAAATTTCAATGAAACATCACAACATGTATCTTTGTTCTGCTTTAAAATGTTGGAAAGGAATTCTGAGCCGAAATGTAGGTTGATTTGAAAAAATCCTGCGTCAAGGATGTCAAGCATGATATAGACCAATGATAAAAATGTCTGAAAACAGCTGACAGGGAGCATAAAAAGTCTGAAATCTGAAAATACGTTTTACACAGCCTGTGAGGAAAAAAATCTGAAATCCAAAACAAAAAAATCTAAAATCAGATTTTAATCTGAGAAATCTCATCCCTGTAATGTGTCTCTAAAACATAATGTATACAAAGCAATAAACCCGAATCACACACACCTGAACTATTTTACTCACTTAAACTCCTTCTTTCATAAAAAATCAACACTTTTGACTGTGATTGAGAAAAAGCAGAAGCAAATGAGCAGAAGAAAAGTAAAGGTCATTCATTTTTCATGAACTTTTGCATTTATACATATGTGTCTGCAATACAGAGACTGCACAACCTAACTTCATCATATTGCACTGGGTTGGCACAGGGCAAACCAGACTAACAATATCCGTCTACGTGTAACACCAGTCAAATACAGCCCCTCATTCACATCAATTATTATCAGGCACTAAGCATGGATGATTTACTACAGGGAAGGAAAGAAAAAGTCCAATAGCGTGCGTCACCCAACCGCCATGCTGATTTTTTTTTCTTTCTAAATGAAAAGCCTCACACCCACTGTTCTTTTTCTCTCAATTTGTTCTCTCCTCATGGCCAACGCAGAGTGGTATGACGAAAAAAGACCAGTGACAAAAAAAGACAGACTTTTCAGGCCTTAAGCCTATTCATAAGCATTGCAATACATCCCGGAACAAATAATGATGGATGGATTTCTACCCCCCAAAAATGCAAAATGTCTACCCTGCCAAAAAAAGAGAAAAGAAATTTGGACCGCATGACAAACTAAAACTTGATTCTTGGACAAGTTTGGAACAATAGCCCTTCAAAGTTTGCGGGGTATCGATTGCTGTACCCCAGTCTGGTGCCTGAAATCAACATAACAGACTGCATTGTACCATGCACGATGTAGGTGTGACACAATCCTACGCACAAATATGCCTTTTATGTGAAATTAGGCCATGAATGGGTGCAGCCAAACCGCACAGCTGACCCCAGCATGTCCTTGACTGCTGGCACAAGAGATTTATACCATTTCTATTTTTTCCTCCCATAAACGAAAAGGAGCAAGGAGCGGACTCTTTCATAAATTGGGCAATTCACTGGAAAAAGGGGGTATTCGCTTTAAGCTGTTGATTTTAATACTAATACCTGGTCTATATGCCTCCTGGATTGAGCTTTCAAAATTACCTGAGGAATATTGAAGGTACTAACATAGTTTTCTAGGAAACCCAAACAGACACAGAGTTCACAGGTTTACGTATAACTTACTGGGTATAAAGATAGACCAAGTACAAAAATATCATTCACAATTTTTCACCCCAAAATGCTGTATTTTTTCAGAAATTAGTAAAACAAAATACCTAAAACAGTTTTGATCTCCGAGCTCAAAACCTTACAATTACAATTACCTCACAATTTCCAAGGAACACTTAACAGTAAAGAAGTATATAGAGAAGTAGTAGAGAAGTATTTTATACAAGGGACGTTCGCAAGAAATTTCAACTCAGGAAAGTGATTCTGGTTCAAATAGGAGCGATTTCAATTCTGCTCTTCAGAGAGTGTTCGTTAGTACACGAGAACAAAGCCATGAGAGAAACAAATTCCGGTATGTGTGGTAAAGTGTGGTTCTGAAAAAAAACAACCAGATTTTAAAACTTGGCAAACTCAAATACACACAATAATCAATGTGCCTGGGCATTTTGCAAGACAAGTTGAAATGTCGAGTGTATAGGCCTACATGGTTCCTTGCAAAACCGCAGAACTCAAAAAGAACATCGAAACTTAAAGATACCGTAAACCTTCAAATATTACAAGTAATAAACTGCTGCAAACGTACTGCTCGTCAACCAAAATAACGACCTGAAATACATAAAATGCTTGGATTTAGGAGGGCTAGACGTTTCAAGCCTTATAACATCTGCATAGCAGTACTTCCGCCCTAGAAAATCTCATTTCACAGCAGTGCAAGTCCATACATGTGTTTTATGAATCTCATTAGTATACATGCATCAACCCTCGATGACCAATTCTATAACAGCTGCTTAAGCTTGTAAAATTGTCAGAGCCCAGAAAATTAGCATCGTACATAAATAAACGTATGCAACATGAATGATATCCAGCCTAGACTAAGCCGAGCCTTTTATGCACTTTTTCATCAGGAAAAAAATTGAACATTTTATCTCAATTTGTATGGCTAAATCTGAGCTTCACCAAAGAAAATGGTACACGGTGTAACGCCGCTATAACAAACATGGCAGAATCCACAGAAATTGTCTTGTTTTAGCAATCGGTTTGTTATAGTGATTTTGAATAACAATTTTCAGTATGGTTTGTAATTTGTACTCAAGAATTGGGAGCCAAGGATGATATTCAGTATAGCCAAATGTTCGTTATAAGCGATGTTCATTACAGCATTCTAAAATAACGGGTATACAAATAGAGGCATTTGGCTGTGGTTCGAAGGTAGATTCCCTGGTTTGAAAAAAAAAAACCGAGCTTCAACTTTAATAAAAAACCACAACCTATATTTTCAGAATATGGATGACAGAACCGGAGCCAGAGCCTGAGCTGGAGCTGAGGTTTGGAAAAGGACCATAGCTAGCCAACCAAAATTCCCTACGCTGATTTTCTGCTTAGCATTTTACAAAGCTAAGAAGGAAATGAATATGTCTAGGTTGCAATGATGTACAGTAGGTCTTCTGAAAAGCACATTCTCCATGTCTAAGGACCTATGTTCCAAAAAACAGGGGCCAATTTCAAGGAGCTGTTAAGCACAAAAAAAATGCTGAGCACAAAATCTCTTGCTCAATAAAATAAACCACCACCAACAAATTCCATTTGATATTCATGGTCAGCGAACAACAGCCAAAGAACAATCACAAGTGATACACAACACAAATGGAAATTTGGTTGTTAATCCTGTTTTTATCAAGACAGAAATTTCATGGTTAGCAAATTTGTGTGCTAAGCAGGGCCGTGAAATTGGCCCAGATCTCTTCACAGTGCACAGCCATTTGGAAACCTTTACATAATGTCACGGGACTCATTTGGCCTTAATTAATAGACTGCATTAGTTGAACTACATTTGTGTTCAGCGCTTGTACATACATGCAATTACACATCAAATGCCTATTACCGCTCCTCTCAAAAGTACATCTTAAGGTGCATGCGCCCCTAGGAAAATGCTGTGTAATGCCGAACATGCATAATCTAGGAAGGTACATGTATATCTGCCATGTGACAGCCATTATTAGATGAGAAAAATAATAGAGGTGTCGATTTCATCAATCTCATCGTAACTTACTATTGTTCGTAGGACTTATGATGCCGTGCAGCCCTACGTAGGATACGATGGGTTATCCTTCATAACTACGAATGATCGGGCTTCGTGAAATCAACCTCTGGATACATTGGTTGCTCAGGCTCAGAAAATAACATGGGATAAGTTCATTTTTGTGAGTTAAAAACAATTAAAGGCAAATACTTTGTTTTTTTGTCAAGGAAATGCAGATTCACGGGCAAAAATATCAAGAAAGACACATTAACAGTCATCTATGAAAATTTCAGTCACATACGGTGCCCACTTTGTGAGAAAACATTGGAAAACGGCCACAGTATTTTTAAAATCTTTTCACTTTATTTTTTATCTTTAAAGATCAAAATTGTTTTTGGTCACTGGTTTTACTATTTTCTGGATAAATACAGCATTTCAGGCAGAAAATTTCTGTTTCGGTATGCTACCAAAGTATGATAGTACCTTTAATAGACCAATGGAGAATGGACTTGATTGTCATCGGACAGATGACTAGCCCAGTCAATACTGTGACTGTACTGAACATGAATGGTTATCTCCCTATGCAATAAAAATCATTTTTTGAGCTCTCATTTACCTATGGGAAACTGTACCATTCATTTTCTTCCCATTAAAAAGAAAAATAAGCAAAAGTAAAGCCAAGCATGTGAATGTACATGTACTATTTGTACTTAATTACGCCAAGGTTTTAGAAATCCACTTACGGTAGATATCCATAAATAGACGGTGTACGATTAATGAATTAGAGATCCTGAATCACAGACATTGACAATGATTCTACTTTTCACATGATACATGTAAAGCTTCTGCGGCAGTCCCCAAAGGGTCTGTGTCGTGCCTTTGGGAATGGCCACTGCGGTTCTCGCACAACGGCAAGGCATGTGACATCATATTGGGATACTGGAGCCACACACGAGTAAGGATTCACAGCCGTTGGTTGCAAATGGTCAAAGAGACTTTATTCACTTTATGCCAATGGTAAGGGGAAAGTTATTCATTTTGTACTCTTCAGGGATGCAATTTCATCTCGTATACTTTTGGAAGTCAAAGAAGTATGGGCAAAAGGACAGAACAAAAAATATTTCCAAATAAAACAAATGGACAGATAACTACTGTTAAAAAACTACAAGATTTTGTGATGTAACAAACTTTAACAGCACATTTACTTAAATTTGAGTGTATTTCTAATTACCGGTACACAGTTATGAAAGCGTCAATTTAATTTGTTTCTTTAACTGCCATTTAAAAATATTTACCCATGACCGATATTTTTTACCATGGTATCAATTATCAAATGAAAGATAATGGCTTTTCCAACCTTGCAAAGTGCACACATTTCTAATTTTAATCTATTTATCGCATTGGACAGTGCATCTTTAACCCTAACGCCCCCAGGCCCTTTAAACTCCAACATTATGTTTTGTTGGGATCTGTTAGGCTGAGGAGGGTACAGTTGTTGGAATTTGCTAAGATTGATACCATGTGAAAATGATGTTTATTTTTGCATAGGGCCTTATGTACACAGTCTGCCAAATTCCAACAGTAAGCAACTGTTGGAACTTGATGAGCTGTGTACCGTTGTTATAGAGTAATCTGTTGGAGTATAACAGGTTGAGTACATTGGACATTACCTGACACTCCAGGCTGTTGGATTGTGTTAGGCTGAGAAAGGTATTGAGTACAAATGTCTAGGGGGTTAGGGTTAAACAATTTGTAGGCCCAGTGTTGCATGCGTACTGTCTGTACCAATATGCTGGATATGGATGCGCTTAGTGCTGGGTCATAAAGTACACATGATATATTGATATATATATATATATATGCCTAGAAAATAATAAGCATGCACCATTTTTACCTTTCAGCAAAAGTGCACATGCATGAATGTCAGTGATGGTATATAGAAACATGCATTATGCATTATATCAATGGAGAGGGATAGCCAAGATTAGTGCCGAGAGTCTGTTCGGATCTTTCCCCTCACAACCACCCCCCACCCTCCCCACTCCTCTTTACCCTTCCCGCAAATGCCACATAGAAGTTATTCGGGCCTAAGGGTAGCATTATCATGAATAAGGTGGGGAGGGGGTATAGGGGGAGGGGAGATGGATAGAGAAGGGGGGGTGGGGGGTTTGAACTGACAGCATTAACAGGCTGTGAAGTTAACGAATCATGAAGCTAATAGCCAAGCCAGCAGAGTGGTTTGCCCTGGAATTAGTCAAGTACACTGACCTACATGCATACATTGTCAGTAGTACTAGGACATGGTGTACTGTCTAGCGATAACGAAAAAGAAAAAAAAAATAACTAGATCTCGGCCTGCACTCTTAATACTGTTTCCACTCCAGTGCATTTGATGTCCGTGTAAATTCTACTAAACCCTGAACTTTCAGGGAACTAGAAACCTTCCCCATCCATCATCCTGATATACAAATTGGATATACTGTACTATTCGAGAAAAAATTCTAATAAAGTTCAATTATGTCTTTGCTGCCAGGTTCACATACAAAAAATTGTTTACTACTCACAATGAAGAGCTCTCACATATCAAGAAGAAAAATATCAATTTTGTGTACATATTTTGTTAACAACTTTGAAATATTTTATCGGTACTTTAAAGGTAATTTCAATACCGGTACTTTGGTTTTTGTCAAAGAAATGCTGATTCATGGGCAAAAATATCAATAAAGATATATTATCAGTCATCTGTTAACTTTCCACACGGTGCCTACTTTTTTAGAAAACAGTGAAAATGCTCACGGTATTTTAAAAAACTTTCACCGTTATTTGTTATCTTCCTAAGATCAAAATTGTTTTTGGTCATTGGTTTTACTCTTTTCTGGATAAATACAGCATTTCAGACAGACACATTCTAACGGTATGTTTCTACCATCACCATCTTTATATAGGTAAATCTTTGAAGATTTTGTAGTATGCTACCAAAGAATGATAGTACTTTATAAGATCCCTGAATATTCTGAAGAATTTACAAATTACTTGTATCTGAGAAAAAATAGGCAAACGGAAAAAAAAAAAAAAAATTTACAAATCAGATTTGAAAACGGTTTATAAATACCATAATTTGCATCCTAGAGCTTATGAATATTAATGAGGAGTCTTCACAGGGTAAAATAGAATGGCAAAAAGTTTACTGTATGTGTGCCATATGAGCACCATACAAATCATCTGTAATACATGCAATCATAAGCTTTTCATGCCAATATTTTTATGGAGAACCTCAAATATACATATTTCAATCATAAAAAATACAAGAGATGCTGATATGTTTAGTAACGTAAAACATGTATTTTTTACAAATAGGGTAATTAGGGAGACACATTAGTGTCTGAAAGTGAACATTTGGGAGACATCGGAAATTTGAGAGACATTTTGATGTCTCCCTAAGGCATCAGCTACCTTTTAAAGACATATTTTTCCTGTCCGTATTTTAATAGAAGACAGAGAATGTTGTCAATATGATGTCAATTTCAAGTTCATTGGTTTGGAGGATGTTTAGAAATAGGTAAAGTTTTGAGCACAGGCCTATGGAGATGTCTCCCTAAGTACCCTTGCTTGGTTATTATTATAACCACAATTATGTTCAGGCCTGGTTTAATGGCCCATGGATATATCCAGCACATTGCTCTAGGCTGATTCTTGTTTAAGAGCCATATTCATGTTAATAATTCAGAAAATGATGCCTGTGTCATTATACTGTGATTACCACTGGCTCCATGGATAAATTTAACTATCGGTTTGTGTGGATTTTTTTACACCGTGCAAAAGGCCAGACAGCAGACGTGTCATGAATGATTCAGAACATTAGCAATTTGGTGGCAATCAAGGTTAGACAAGTGCACATGACAATTTTAATGGAAAGAAGATTTCATTTTACTGCCCTACTTCAATATTTTTGAGCAGGTTTCCTAATGGGATGCCTTTGTACAAGGCCAAGTGCCAGAAGTGCTTGACTTTCTGTGGGACAGCCCAATGGCCATGGCCAGATGAAAGCTATTTCTATAACCAGGAAAGCCCCAAATGCTTTGGCAAGGAAAGACTGATGGCCATGGGCGTGGGACAGCCCCATAGCCTATGACCATGGGACAGCTGATGGCCATTGGGCAGCAGGATAGCCATGGGACAGCACAATGACCATGAGAAATCCAAATGGCCATGGGACAGACCAATAGCCATGGGACAGACCGATAGATAGGAAATCCAAATGGCCATGGGACAGCCCGATGGCCATGGGACAGACCAATAGCCATTGGACAGACCGATAGCCATGGGACAAGCCCATGTCCATAGGAAATCCAAATGGCCACGGAACAGCCCGATAGCCATGGGAAATCCAAATGGTCATGGGACAGCCCAATGGCCATCGGACTAGACATAAAATGAAAAAAGTACCCATCATCAACTCAATAGGTTTCCCCTCAAAGAGTTCATTGAATTCATAGCTGTGGAGGACACACTATTTGCCTGGTGCAAGCGTCATCTATTAATACATACACAAACATTGATTGATTCAACTCTAGTTTTAATAGAGCAAGGCCCCAAATATATCCTCATGAAGGACAACAGACAACAATTTTCTTGACATCTTGTTCAAGTAATGCTGCACGTAACATTCCCAGACTTAGTGGAATGACTCACAACTCTATTGCCTTTTTTTAGTTACTGATGGCAAGGACACGATAGGCGTGGCATGTCTTAACTCTTCAAGTTTCCGACTTTAAGGCCACCTCCGAGATTCATTCTCGTCAATCCTGATCGCAACTTCTGACGACAGCAAATCCGGGTTGAAATTAAATGAATGCCACTGTCGTCATTTCAGAATGAAAAACGGTCGACGAAAACAGACAAAATGATGCGTTGTTTACACCAAACGGGATGCCAGGAATGTAATCTGCGCTTTGATGTGTTTTTACATGGCTAATGTTACATGAGCACTGACACAACACAGAATGCCGTCTCACAATGAGACGTGTACTATACTAGATAAAGCTGGAGTGGCATTAGTTTTTATGGATGATTTATGCGTACTGTGATTCCTTGATTGCACAATGGGACAAGCCAGCACGGCAAATCCCAAGGGAAGATGGATCAGACCCATACTCATGAATAATTGAAAGCACCATCTCAAACAGGAATTTGAGAATTTCACACTCGCTGTGTACATGAACAGCCTTCCTTAAGCCATATCCAACCCATTTTTCATTAAGCTTTGAGCGACATCTATAAGCCCAGACCAGTGAATCCGAATGAGAAACACTGATCCATTTCTGATTAATTTCGGTGTCAGATATTTCTTGACGAGCGCATAGTTAGTGGGTTTTTTTTTCAAAAACCAATTATGAGAGTACATTTCATTATTCACTGGGCAACTACTCTCTTACTAAAGGCATTGAAAGTAATCAAGTTTCTTAACACATCAATTACATTAATGGCAGTGTGATTTCACATTTACATACAGATTTCTTTGGAGGATTGTGATGGATGATATATATGTACATTTTATGCTAGGTATGCTTTTAAAGGTAATTTCATACTTTGGGTTTTTACACAGATTCATGGGCATAACTATCAAGAAAGATAAAGTAACAGTCATCTGTGAAATTCCCAGTCCCATGAGGTACCCACTTTTTGAGAAAAATCAGTGAAAAATGCCCGCGATATTTTTAAGTCTTTTCACAGGTTTTTTTTTTTTTTTGGTTTGACTCTGTTCTGAATAAATACAGCCTTTCAGGCAGAAAACTTTTAAAAATAATTTTTTTTTCCCAACACCACCTTTATACCATGTAAGTTAGATATGTATTGTAAATCTATTAAGATTTCTAATTCAGTTTGCTAACAAACAATGATAGTACCTTTAAGGTGGCTTAGGTTGAATACGCATGGAGCAATGGAATGGGGAACGATGTGGGGGGGGGGGCAAGCTCGCAGCCTGAATTTCTTGCCAACTTATGAAACATGCTCACACTTAGACAGATTTCTTCTGACAGTTCAGAAGTACCATGGGACTTGTCACTGGTGGATGGAGTGAGTGCATCCATGGGCATAACTGGGGTACAAAACTTGATGGGAATAGAAATCAAGAATGTTTCAATATCACACTCTGACTATCACAGAGGTGACTGAGAAAATGACCAAGCTCACAAAATTACCGTTTTCCTCTAATATTACACATGTGATGTTTCATTTACTGGAGAGGGATTTTAAAGTGTGGGGCCTTACAGGTTCTATCGTACTTTGGTAGGAAACCAAAATAGAAATGTTCACAGATTTACGTATAACTTTCCAGATATGAAGATGGTGGTGGTAGAAACATACTGTTAAAATATTTCCGCCTGAAATGTTGTTTTCATCCAGAAATAAGTAAAATAACGACCGGAAACAGTTTTGATCTTAGATAAGATCAAAACCATTCTTTATGTTTTGAGAAAAATTGAGTCTGTTTTCCGCTAATTTCTTGGGACTCAGTTGTCCGATTGAGCTAAAATGTTCACAGGTTTCACAGGTTTATCATTCCATGTACATGCTGGATCACACAAAGTGTGGGTACTGATATATAAACTTTACCACTCATGTATTATACCTTTAAGGGGTGGGGTCTTAAGATAGTTAATGTTTAACCACACCAATAGCCATGTCAAACATAAAACAGAATGTCGACCTCATCTTAAGGGTTGCTATAAAGGACATCTCCAAACAAGAAAGTAAACAAGAACGTGTGGGCTTGGGTGATAGACTTTCAACAAATTACACTCGCATCAAATCCTACGCCATTCAGTGCCTATGATATCCCCCCTTCCCACCCCCTAACCCCTTTCCTCGGACTCTGACATCCATCACTTTCCCAGCTTCCATTTCCTTGGCCGAATTCAATCGGCCTACAAAAAACTCCGCATCAAGATGAAATTCTTGACACATCTCGGTGACAACTTATCGCTGGATGATTAATCAATTCTCATCAATTCGACTACGGGACAAATGAGTTCAACAAACACACACACAAAAACAGACCCGACGCTTTACTAATCTTATTTTGATAGCTGGGCTGAAAGTATTCCGTTCCTATCACTGTCATTAATGCTTTAAAAAGCTGACCTAAAAAAAAAAGAAGATAAAATTAAAATAAACCCAAACTAAAATTGACAGACAGCCTATTGGAGTAATTATTTAGAGCAGAATCACTTAACCAAACGAGCAGGGAGTCGGTGTAAGTGCACTTTTTACTTGCCTTACATTCTACCGAAGATGCATAGGTACAATGAAGCTCATGCACGTGGTATGTCGGGCACTCTAATTCTATTAACCCCAATGTTATCATTAAACCCAGAGTGCAACATGAATACCCACATACATACATACTGGAATATACATGCACTGTGTGCATTAGTACATGCACATTAGGTGTTAAAGCTGCATAAATACGTGTGCCATTTTTTTCCGGCTCAACTAAACTGCGCAAACAACAGTCTCTGCACACTCTTTGACCAAAAAGATCAGATTTCTTTCCCCTTTTTCAGTCTCGTAACAAATTCTAAAGCAGAGAAATTCAATCCTTCATTATGCATATTGTGGTAGACTGAATGAAATGAATTGCTGTAGCTCAATAGAAGCTATACATTGATGTAAATTTGAAGTTAAGAGATAAAACAAAATGGTAGTAGCTGGTAATGTGAATGAAGTGTCATCAGCTTAAGGTCATAAGAAGGTAACGCTTTGGCCGATCCTATGCCCTGCATGTACATAGCATGATAGCTGTATATTTCCCATTGCTTCATCACTGTATTGCTCACTACATGCAGTCAAACTGAAGCCCATACATAAAGGGTCTAGGGTATATGAAGCCAGGTGCCTTCCTCAAAGCTCGGCTCTGGCTCTGGCTCCGGCTCCGGCTCAGGCTCAGGCTCTGGCTCTGGCTCTGGCTCCATTTCGTGAAACCATTATAAAATTATGGGTACATGTACTGTACATGTATATCAATATAGAGAGTGAGACTTTTCGCTGCAGTTCGGAAGTAGACTCTCTGGTTTGAAATAGAAAACAGAGCTTCATCTTCATTGAAAAACCACAAACTACATTTTCAGTATACCGGTATATGGATTACAGAGACGAAACCGGAGCCGGAGCCGAGTTTTGAGAAAGCACCCAGAAACACCATGATTAAAGACATGCCCAAAACTGCTTGACAAACCCATTTCTAAGGACCCAATGTAGTCAACAAACATGTTCACGTACATCAGTACGCGACAACCATTTGTCAATCTGGGATTCTGTAAGAGCTTTCACCTCAAGCATTTCTGATGATTTTCCCACGATAGAATCTCCCATCAATGAACGTCAGATACTCCTACAGGCATGTACACATACTCAGATGAACATAAGTACACGTGCATGGTGCAATGGCCAGGGCTTGTATTTCAGATGTAAATCTACAAGACAACTATGTAGCCTGAATCATTCATCAGACAAACGATGAAAATGAAAAAAGCTTCTCTGGTTATGATGTGGCCTAATAACTCACTGCAAACTGTAAAATAGCTTAGAATTTGGGACAACTTTGGGAAAAAGCTGGCATCATTTGCAGCGAGGCCTGAAAATGACAACATCAGCCTAGTCAGGCCGTGAAGAGGAGGGAGACTGGAGCAGATGTACACCACCTCGTCAGGTGACGGTAGAAAGTGCCGACGGAAAAATTGCTTGGGAAGGACGCGCAAATCCCAAAGGAGGCCATTCAAAGATTTGAAGCGGCAAAATAAATGCACAACTGCTTGGAGATCGTGGGCGGGGTGCTGGGCCAACTAACGGCACCTCGCACAGGGGAAGGTGATGGCGAAAAGAATGTTCGATCGGGTATGACCCCACTACAGACGGTCAGTTTGCACGTTTGCAAACTGCTGTTAGTCTGCCCCAGTTTCGGGAGGAACTGTCCTCCGAACAACCCCCAACCCACTACCTGGCGCCAGATCTACTCCTACATGCACCTGTGCTGTGCTCTGAAGCATGGTCGGCAAATCGGTACTTCCTAGCAATGCAATCTATTCAATTCTGCACACTCTCAGTCGATGTCTTGATGGTTCATCTAATTCTGCCCGCCGCACTTTCATGCAACAATCACCTAACACAATGAAAGATTACCGATAATGCCAAAAAACGCTGGCGCGTTTTGGCCGTCGTGACCAGGAAAGTGTTTCTGACGTCACTCTTGATGAACAGAAACATAGTTGGGGGCCGGCGGCAAAATGCTTTTGTAAAAATGTAAATAAAAATGGCCGCAGGACATGGCAGAAGGAGTCGGACCTGCGGGCAGCACACATCTGCTTACCTTTCCACCACGTTGGACCGACAAAGACTGACCGTAAACCAATCTTGTCATTGAACCAATGACGTCATTGATGCAGAACCTAAGTTGCCAAAGTGCCAACCCAATAACCAACGCTGAAACATATTCAAGGTTTGGGCCGCCAAAACACGCCCAGTATTCACCTACAGACCACACACTGCAATAACACCCATCTATTGAAGAACAATTACGCAGTTCAGATTCAGAATAATTACATCATCTCATCAAACTAGACAAACACATGTGCGCAATATCAAATTTGTGAAATAAACAAACTCAGTGGCTTAAGAAGCCTAATCCTCTGAAATCCCCTCACGCTATGAAGTAGAGGTGGGGTGGATTCTGCCAGGAATCAGCCTTTATGGAAATACCACCTGTGTCAAATTGCCAATCAACCTGAAATATAACTTTTTGACAGTGCATCCATCCTGCATTCGAAGCGGCGCAGTCAAACCAAGGCTTGGATTCAAGTAGTCTAATACCGTTTTCTTTTTAGAATTGGTGTTATCTTTTCCAACGGGTATACAAGGAAGGTGACAAGATGGATGCACCGTGAATAAGGCCTATTCACATATAAGTCAGAAACAACAAACCATGCACTAAATGACAGAAACTTACATATTGGGTAAATTCAAAGTAATTAAAACATTCCATAGGATTTCCAAACAACTTAAGTGAAACATCACTATGGGATTTTGATGTTTTAGACATAAGTTTATGCCTCAATGTACCAACTAAGATAATGCCAATAAAACACCCTCATTAGTCAACAAAATAGGGTTTGGGGACCAAAAAAAACACATTTTAAGGCTACATACTTCAAGTAACAATATTTAACTAGTCTAACCAGGAAGAGCAATCATTTTATTGGGGAAGGGGGTTCGGGGAGGGTTGAGAATTTTGGAGGACTAAGAAAGTAAGCGCCCTTCGAATGATAAAATGGAATACTGGTTGATTATAATAATTATTTGGAAGGCTAATCATCCTTACTCGCAGCTGGGGTGCTGAATTGCGAAGGATGCTGCTACAACGTGACGAGTTGACAGCGGCACCCTTGGTTGCCAGCACACTTCAACCCATATATGATCACAGAGGACAGCCTAAGATGGAAAGTGTTTGATTTTTGTGAAGCGAGGAAAACTGGAGAACCCGGAGAAAAACCCTTGTCGCACAGGAGAGAACCAAAACACAACTCTACTCACATATGACCAAGGCGGGGATCGAACCCGGGCCACATTGATGAATGTACTTGCCACCTATGCCCCTAATTATGCTGGACTATGGAAGAATCCCCGGCTGCAAAAGTCTTGGGGTAGTAGAGATTACACTCTCAGAGTCATTTTAGTTCCTTCTGATTTCAGTTTCACCAAGGAAAACCGCAACAACACACATGAATCTCACAAAACTGTCAAATTTCATGTCAAACTGAGAAAAATCAAAAATGATGTCTGCTATCAAACAAAAAAAGCACCACTGGCTGTTTCGGCCAACAAGCCGCGACCTCGAACATACAACCAGGTAAGACGTCCACGTAGCATTCTTTTAGTATCTGTTAAAACGGCAGGTAAATTAAAACAGCACAGCCAACTTACTTGTTAGGTCCACAGAGTCCATACTGGAGTCGCACATCTTTGCTGGCCCAGGGCCTCCTGATCATAACCCTATAAGCAATCAGCGACAAAAATATGTAAATTAACACACTCATTCACAAATATTTTTATTATTCAGCAAATAAAAACCCAATATTTCATGCTAGTACGTATATGTTTGGCACCATGCAAGATGGCTCCTAGATAAGACTTAAAAGCAGTCAAGGTTAGTATACAAAAAGATAATAAAAGAAAACTGATGCTAAACTGATACCAAACAAGTTTTCTCAATGAGTTTCGATTTGAAAGCTAGATAAAGTGTCAAATTCCTCAATGGTTATGATTCATCTGTACAATGCTATGCATTTCCATTCATTTTGGATGCCTAGGAAATTGGCAACAAACTAGGGGCATGAAGAGCATCGTATGAAAATTGCACGTGGACTACAAGGTTGTGGGGGTTGGGGGAAGGCGATTCGTGCATGGTTGGTCCAATGTGATCCAATGGCTAAGATTGGACACCCAACCCAATAGGCCAATTTGGTGGATATGAAACTCACATTTTCAGTGGCAACCATGTACCACAGAGTCACTCTTTCAATGTAAAATGTGTTTACGAAAACAGGCTATACATTGCTATACCGCCATTTAAGGCACAAAAATGAAATGAAGGGATTTGGCCACATGACGAAGCCGAAGAAAGGCCCCAGTTTCGCCATGTATTATGGACACAAAATGACAGCAGACAAATAAATCCGAAGCCTAGCCTCGAGCCTCATAGGATTTGGAAAGATGTGCATTTTGGCTGAATTTGGTACTTAAACAGAAGTGAAGGTCTTAGACTTCCTTACAGACGTTGTTTCATGTACCTTTTATGCTTCGTTCATCTGGATAGCAGAAATACGGCCGAAATAATCTTGCACCCCTCCGAATCCTTCACGGTTACACCACACTTTCGAAATGCTACTAAATCGTTCGGACAAACAATCTTTTTTAAAAGGCACTAAATCTTTATTTCCTTGAAAAACCCAGCATCTAATGAACCAAGATTTCCCATGGTGACTGTTTGCACTGTTTATGAACTGCTGAGTCCATTTTCTGTCTCAAAATCCTGTACGCTGCCTTTAAAGGACCTATACTGCCTCAATGCCTCTGGTCATTTCATGGGCTATATGATGACAACATCTCATTACATACCTGCATTTTCCATACATTCATTTGTAAACTGGTTACCACTTTATTGTTTCTATATTAAAATTGACAACTTGTAAAAATGTGAAGTACTTATTAGCTCACCTCTACCCAAAACTTGCAAAAGGTAGCTTGCTACTGCAGCTCGTAGAGGGCGCTCTTCAGAACTTGATCAAAAAAGAAAATCAACTCGCTTGTCTTCCGGATCACATGCAGAGCATCAAGGATTTATCAGCATTATTGTTGTGCATCAGGAATGCATGCGTCTCAATCGGCAATCGGAGAATTGTAGATCTCTGAGAGAACAAATCACAGACAATGAGAACAAAATTAGTTTCCCTTTCAAGAAAAAACAGCAACAAAGACTTTTGTGAGAAAAAATTAGACCGATATTGAATAAAAAACCGGTACACGAACTAAGTATAGCTCATAATACACAATGAAAGTGCAGGCTGTTCCTTTGGCAATGTTCAAAATTCTCCATAGTAGGAATACCGTTGCTCTGTCGGAGGCAACAAGCTAATGAGAGAAGGTCGGCACCCAGACCATGTTTGCAGTGGCTGAGGCTGGCAATAAGGCACCAGACCAGACTGATATAAACTTGAAGGTTACTGTGCAAAGAGCTTTGGCCCTGACAGATAATGTGATATCCGTTCAATCTGCCAAACCTCGTTGTACTATTCCAAGTACATATCATTTAAATCTAATGAAATGTGAACTTGACTAACAATCTTTTACTCCCCGCCCCTAAAAAAAGCCCATAGATGTGCTTTTCACAAAATTGTAAGCAAGTATGACATCAAATTCTACTCCAGTGTTAGAAGGGCCTCGCATTTCAATCCGAGCAGGATCTTTCTCAAAATTGTCAACGGCTGCAAAAAAGATCCTGCTTGAAAGAAACGTCAGGCCTGGGGTCAATTTCACCAAACTCATCGTAACTTACTACCAATCGTAGGACTCATGATGCATTGCTGCCCTACGTAGGATATGATGGCTTATTCTTCGTAACTCGAGTTACGATCGATCATAAGGGTCGTTTTCAACAAACTCATTATAATTTACTATCAATCATAGGACTTATGATGCATTGCAGCCCTACGTAAAATACGATGGGTTTTTTTGTAACTCGAGTTACGATCGATCGTTGGGGCTCCAGTCTTACCCCGGTAATACTAGGAGTATTTTTATAGTATATACACGTATTTCTTATCATACTTGGTTGATGAGCAGTTTGCAGCAATTTATTACTTGTATTGATTCAGATCAAATTCTGATGGCAATACAAGAGGGTTTTTTCAACCATCTTTGGAGTGTTCAATATTAATTCTAGTGTCAGGAAGCTGCAGTTAATAAAAAGTGCATCTGCAATTTAGAGATTTTTTTATTGGTCATAAACTCATGTGGCGGCATGAAAAACAAACTGTGAGTGAACATTGTATGACCTTGTGAGTAGTATATTGCACACAGATGTTTTCTGGAGACATGTCACTGATGGATGCGTTTATGAGCTGTTATGCAAGTTGCTTCATATTAGCTTATGAGACAATGATTACATTCACTGAGAGTACCAGTACCTGTATCCTTCATGTTACTGGTAGGTGTACAACTTCTGATTCCTGTTGTCTATATTCTACTGAAATGATGTACAGTGCCCAATATGACTACATGTTGTATGTGACTGATATGTTGGTAAATTTGTAACATTTTCTGAATTTAATTATAAGAATAGGGTCTACATTTCACTGCCATTTTCGCTGATTTCCACGCCGCCCATTGGCCACTTCGCCCATTGGCCACTTCGCCCATTGGCCACTTTGCCCATTGGCCACTTTGCCCATTGGCCACTTTGCCCATTGGCTACTTTGCCCATTTGCCACTTCGCCCATTGGCCATTTCGCCCATTGGCCATTTCGCCCATTGGCCATTTCGTCCATTGGCCACTTCGCCCATTGGCCACTTCGCCCATTGGCCACTTCGCCCATTGGCCATTTCGCCCATTGGCCATTTCGCCCATTGGCCACTTTGCCCATTGGCCACTTTGCCCATTGGCCACTTTGCCCATTGGCCACTTTGCCCATTGGCCACTTTGCCCATTGGCCACTTCGCCCATTGGCCACTTCGCCCATTGGCCACTTTGCCCATTGGCCACTTCGCCCATTGGCCACTTCGCCCATTGGCCACTTCGCCCATTGGCCACTTCGCCCATTGGCCACTTTGCCCATTGGCCACTTTGCCCATTGGCTACTTTGCCCATTTGCCACTTCGCCCATTGGCCATTTCGCCCATTGGCCATTTCGTCCATTGGCCACTTTGCCCATTGGCCACTTCGCCCATTGGCCATTTCGCCCATTGGCCATTTCGCCCATTGGCCACTTTGCCCATTGGCCACTTTGCCCATTGGCCACTTTGCCCATTGGCCACTTTGCCCATTGGCCACTTTGCCCATTGGCCACTTCGCCCATTGGCCACTTTGCCCATTTGACACTTCGCCCATTTGACACTTCGCCCATTTGCCACTTCGCCCATTGGCCACTTCGCCCATTGGCCACTTCGCCCATTGGCCACTTCGCCCATTTGACACTTCGCCCATTGGCCACTTCGCCCATTGGCCACTTCGCCCATTGGCCACTTCGCCCATTTGCCACTTTGCCCATTTGACACTTCGCCCATTTGACACTTCGCCCATTTGCCACTTCGCCCATTGGCCACTTCGCCCATTGGCCACTTCGCCCATTGGCCACTTCGCCCATTGGCCACTTCGCCTATTTGCCAATTCGCCCATTTGCCAATTCGTCCTATCGCTACTTGGCATTGATGAATGGTTTACGGATAATCTACATGGTGGCGCGTGGGCGATGTGGTAACATTTGCGAAGAGACCAACAACCGACAAGAGTACACTGGCTTAATGCATGCACTGTCACTGCGGTACATTATTGGAGGCAATCTCATGCACTATACATATTGGCAGTGGGTAGAGCACTGATACGGTACTCCGGAGGTCGCTGGTTCAAATCCCGCTCCAGTCAATTTCATCTTTGTTCACTTTTAAATGACTATAAATTCAGTCAGTTTCCCCTTGTGGTTATTTGATGATTTTTTTTCCAATACCTTACGTTTATCTTTAGTAACAAACTGCTATAAACTGTTCATCAGCCAAAATATTGACCTGAAACTTATAAAAAGCTTGGAGCCTGATGTGTTTCGATCCAGGCAGGATGAAAGGATTTCGACAATTTCAATAGAACAGTTGAAATGGTTGAAGTCGTTTATAAACATAACAAGAAGCAAACATGCATTTCCTAGTTTCACCCATAGAATAACATTTCCTTTCCTGTGCATACAACCCTGGCCTAATAACCTAGTACCCTTATTATACAACATACACACATGTCAGTCTGCGTGGAAACAGATTTCAACTATTTACCTTCCGGTATACATTGAAGGTTATGTTTTTTTCGGTTTGGTTTTTGTGAAGTCATAGTTTGACTGCAGTAAAGAAGTGTCTATAAAGCAAACAGCGTGACCTGGTTCTTTCTGGTTAACTGACATTCCTGTACTCTGCACTCGGAAAAAAACGCAAAAGGAAATGGCCAGGAACTAATTTGCACGCAATCATCAGGTCATATTACCTATCACGCTTTGTGTCTCCTGAGTGTTATAGGCCAGGATGATGGCTGGTGGCACTTTAAACAGATGGGAGGGTACTTGGACTTAACAAACTTACGATTACCAGCAATGAACTTCACTAAATGCAACATGTTTGATCAATATAAATCCCTCATCATTTCCTGTCTTTTTTAGAAAATGGTCCACTGAACGTGATATAAACAAAACAGACATTTGAAATAATTAAAATGATAAAAAAAAATGCTATATTTACAGATCCTATTTCATGATTGATGGATGCTTAAATTTCAGTTATGCATACATGCATTGTTCACGTAAGTAAGGACTTCTCACTTACGCGCTTAGCGTAGAAATTCGGTGCTAACACTGTATGCAAAATTGAAGATTGAAAACGTACAATTTTGCGGTGAAAAGCCATCATGAATTTGGGCCAAGGTCTGCTTGTTACCGCACAAACTTGATTTTTGGGATAACCTGTGATATTTTCAGTTCAATTGATCATTGGAAACAGTAGAAAACGATGAAAAAACATTGTGTGGAAAGGAAATATTCTCATTTTTTACCTTCTCCAGATAAAAACATGTTTTGGTGTTATGGTTTTACTCTTTTGTGGATAAATACAGCATTTCAGGCAGACACATTTTCACAGTATGTTTCTACCATTAACCTTAAGTTATGTATACGTAAATCTGTGAACATTTCTGTTGAACATTTGAACATTTCTGTTTGGGTTGGTTACCAATGTTGTACATGCCTTTTAATTGTAAGGGTTTGGGAACAAGCTGCGTTGAGACTTTTTAGCTAAGTATTCTACATGTTTAAGAGCTACCAGTATATCTTGCCTGGCATCAATACATTCTACATGTAGGCCTACTGGTATACAGAATTATATGTATGATTCAATTTTTCTTGACCGATATTTCTTGACTAGCTCCAGAATCATGGCTGGACCAATCTTCAGGAGGGTGGTCGGACTGTCCACACACTGTATAGTGCATGCAGTTTTCCCCAAACGCTCCCATAATTAAGTTCTTTTTCATTACATTTGGGTGGTTTTCTACCTCTGCAGAGAAACCCGATATGGTCGCATCATGTGGCACTCGGCATACATCCGCGCAGCCTCTACCCTTTGCACAAGATGTAAGGGGATACCGAAAAACTCTCCGACTGGGAGTGTCGGGTTTTGCTGATGTAGTGTTGATGTATTCGCGTCTTAAAAGCATTCCGAGATGTGCAAGGAAGGGGAGAGGGGGAGGAAGAGAAAGCAAGGCAATGGGGGGAGGGGGGGGGGTCGGAAAGGAGAAGGTATAGGGAGGGGGGGTTGTGAATGAAGTTCAGATTTCCCGACGTTCCCATGAAAGCTAGCACTGATGAATTAGCGCGGTACATAATGTACATGGCAGTGTGCTGCCATAGGCTTCCCGTGCGTGTTTGCCAGTATGGCATGTTTGTTAAATCTGCTCGCTCAATATGGCGGGAAATTAATACCGTATTGACAACAATACTCCCTCCTTTACCCTTCAAAGAAAAACTAAATACCCATCTTCCTCTGTGGAACTTTCAGCGCTGAGCACAGGTAGACTAATTGCCTACTTACCCTGGGCTATTTGCTATCTTGGGAAGAAAATACCACGATAAAAAAATACGATCTGTATAATCATTTCTCATTCAAGAAATTGATGAAATGCACAAAAACCTGAAGTTAATCTTAGCATTTCTGTGCACTTCCAATTGTAGTGTACATTGCACATGATATAGAAATGGAACTGAATTTGTATTGTTCTGTTTATAAATAGTCTGTAATTGCTATGAAGTGATGGAAAAATACATGGAATATTTCATACATTGTATAGGCATATGACAATATACAAATATCATATGGTTTGAGGGTGGACAGTCGATTCTAACTCCCGAGGTGTTGGGCGTTGACATAACAAACAAAAGTTTTCAACTTCTAACACTGAGGGATGCTAGAATCGAATGTCCACCCGAAATAAACCATGCGATATTTCTTTTACTATACCTCATAAATATTCTTTATTGTCCACAATTTCGTCGAGAAGTGCATCACCAAAATGTTCGTTTTCGTGAACTTCATATACGGCAAAGTTCACGCACACTGCAAACTAGGACAGATGCGCAATGAGATGTTCCATGTGCAGTGAGATGTTACATGTGTAACAGTTCCTTCGGAGACTCCCTGGCCTACTCGCTGGTGATCAGCAACGCACATGATGGTGAATTGACCAATTGGGATCCGGCTCTAGGTCATTAATATTTATGAGGTATAGCAATAACATTAAGCACATTCAATGTTGTACTGGTAGGTTACCTAACTACATTGTGTACCTCTTATCACTGTAGTCACAGCTACAAAAACATGTAACAGCTAAATTGCAAACTCATCATGGATGTTTGATTTAAACTACAAAATGCATTTGACTACAAAATGCAAAATGGGGTACCTTAATAATTTCAGACCAGGTTTCATTAAACTCATCTTAATCGTAGGACTCATGATGCATTGCAGCTCTACATATGATACGATAGGTTATCCCTTGTAAATCGAGTTACGATCGATCATAGGGTTTTCAGAAATTTACCCCTGCTTTACTAATATGTGTACCATATGAATGGATAAATAGTAAACTAAATACAAACAAAATGTCCACTTAGTAATATCCATGTAAATTTATGTATGTGTGTCAGCTTTTTGGCAACATTCTTTGATCAACAACAGCCAACAAGTTGGCGGTTAATATATGGCATAATTTACATACTGGATACATCATGTACCTATAGTACATGTACAAACACATGCCACTTGATGGTCTGAAGTAAACATTACCTTTTGTCCATTAAAGAGCCCTATAGGCCAATAACCAACATTAAACCTATAGCAAGAATTATGCACATACAGATCATGTTCATGTACCACACATGTTCCTGCATACAAATAGATCTATCGATCAGGACCCAATTTCACTGCCCTGCTTACCAATGATAATTCTGTGCTTAAAAGGATCTAATTTTTGGCTTACAGGGTGGGCGTCAAATTTCTAAGCTATAGCCAAAATGGAAAAATCCTCCCTATTCCCTGACATAGAATTTCACTAAGCACAGAATTGTCTTTAAGCATTTCTACGCTGGTATTCTATACTTTGGTTTTTGTCAAAGAATTGCAGATTCATGGGTAAAAATATCAAGAAAGATACAGTAACAGTCATCAGTGAAATTTTCAGACCCATACGGTGCCCACTTTTTGAGAAAGCATTGAAAAACGCCCATAGTATTTTTAAATCTTTTCACTTAAATTTTTTATCTTTAAAAGACCAAAATTGTTTTTGGTAATTGGTTTGACTTTTGTCTGGATGAATACAGAATTTGAGGCAGAGACATTTTAACGGTACGTTTCTACCATCACCATCTTTATACCCTGTAAGTTACATGTATAGGTAATAAAATCTGTGTAGATTTCTGTTTTGCTATGCTACCAAAGTATAATAGTATCTTTAAAGGTATGCAAATCTATGAAATTGGGCCAAGGTGTGAGAAACCTTTTTCTGATCCAAGAGCAATTACCATTGTATAATTTCAAGGGCCATGACGCATACCACAACTGAACAAATAGAACAACAGAATAATGATCACCTCATAACCAATGTACATTTACATACATTTACATTTGAAGTACATTGTGCAGTGCAGGAACATATGGAAGAACCAATCCTCATATTCATCCATTAATGCTATGTTTACAACAATTCATGCACATTTACATGGACATATAGGGGGCGTTCAGACATAGTACTAAAAGTGGTCTATCTTTGGTTTAAACTAAAAAGGATCTACCTACTTGTGTCTGAACGTATATGATAGACTGTTTTGGGTGCTAAAAAAATTTAGACCGCCGAGGAGAGACGGTCTAGACTACGTAGACCGGTCTACAAATGTGCCTTAAGACATCTGAACGGTCTATCTCAACCACATCCGGTTTAGAGTGACCTTCATTGACCTTGAGCGGTTGCATAACTTACCGGTGAATTATGTCACTACTTGTGAATTAAAGGAAGTTCGGTTTCAGAGTCATGCAACACGAGTGACCTCTAAACACCAGAGATAGACCGTTTTCAGTTTAACCCTGTGTAGTATGGATGCAAGGGGTTTGGGATTAAATGTTTACCTCCCGCTGAAACCACAAAGGGTAGACCTTTTTCGGTCTCCGGAGTACTGCATCTGAACATAGCCATACTGAATTTTGGTTTCAAAGGGTTAATTTGCCTTAAATCCCTCCCTTTTTGGGCAGTTAAGCGGAAAATTATCGACCACAACTGGCCCGGGGTCACAATTAACACCGGTCAGCCGAGCAAAGGCCAGCTAAAAGCAACATCTGTACAAAGTACAAACTAATTAAAAAGTGAAGTAATAATCAATTAAATTTACAAAATACTAATTAAAAGCTAATTAAAACAAATTGTTTAAGAATAAATAACCACCTTCCTATGTTATTAATATCCCTGATTTGGCTTCATTTACATGTACATGTATATTACCCTGGCAAAATATTTGTCAAGAATTTTTGGCACTTATAAAAAAAAAATCATCATCATCAAATAACTAGAAACAAACCAATTAATACAAGGCCCTGCCTCCCCATAGAACACAGTGAAATCTCAAATACATTTTTAGTGTTTTCACAGAGAGAAAAATGTGTCCACAGGGCGTTGAAATATAGTTAAAGTGAGAAAATCGACGTTGAAGTTTAATCCTTTTTTTAAGATTTCGTCTACTTTTAGAGGACATGTTTATTATGTACCTATTTCATGCTGAAAACTTACTTTTAGTCACTTACATGATGTACTGATTGAGGGGTAATAGACCACTTAATTACGGAGTAATTAATGTCCATAGATATTTGTCTCTTCATGAAAACGCAAACTGGCCAAATTGGCAATGATCCAATTGTCTCTTTGTGAAAGCCCAAAATCCCACATGCTGTATTTTGTCACCATATAGAACAACATGCCACTTTGCTAAAATTGTTCTTCGTGAAAAAGTGAAATATCAATTGGCATGCTTAGGTGATATTTGCCATTTATTGATTTCCATGATCTCAATGATTTGATCTGATTTGATTTGGACAAAAATGAGTCTGCCAAGATATCCATTGCAATATCCTAAATCAATATCGGGAACACAAAAATAAAAGAATTTTGAAAAAAAAAAGATTTTTGCCAAATGTGTCCCTTCGTGAAATCGATGACGACATGTTAAAGTGCTTGCTCCTGTAGGTATGGTACAGACTTGGCAACGACAAGAAAAGAAGATTGTGTGGATATGTTGTGGAAGATTATACTGTCAAATAAGTTGATAATCAATACCAATTTTACTGAGAAATATATGCCCTCTAAAATGTTGTCATCATTGAGATATAAACTTTATTTGGTTACACATAAAGAACATCCACAAAGCCATCAGCTGATCTTGAATCCAGCACTGGAATTTCAATTCAATTTAATTCAATACCCATACGTTTATTTCATTTCCAATTCAAATACTGAACACTAACGGACATCTGATTCAATCACAGTCATACAGAGAAAAACAATAGCGCTCCGCACTTACGCTAAAAATAGCAACAGACCTCAGACAAACATTGCAAACAGGCACACATGCGTGGGTGTGCGCGTGCACCCACTACGTGTGTGAGTCAATGTTTGTCTGACATCCGGGGATTTTGTGACGTCATTAGTGCGGAGCGCTATTGAAATGAAATATGGGAATAACCAAAACAGCACACAAATGACAGCACAAGACTCACATAGAAAACATGAATTGTAAATTTGTTTTAAAAAAAAACCACAAAAACATTGATTTTAATTCAATTTTACCCCGGTTCTTGTTATGATATGCATTATGAAAACATAATGCATTGGAGAGAATTCTCCCCAAAACAAACACACATACAATATCATCCACAATCTCAGTATTTGTAAAAAAGAAAATGTATTCACAATCAAATTATCTTTGTATAATTCATCGGTTCAAGAAAATTGACATGTCTTGACCAGGTTTGCCCAAACACAGGCAATGTGTGTTTAAAGGTAGTATCATACTTTGGTAGCATATCAAAACAGATATCATCACAGATTTACCTATAACTTACAGGGTATAAAGATGATAATGGTAGAAACATATCGTTAGTGTTTTCTGCCTGGAATGCTGTATTTATCCAGAAAAGAGTAAAACCAGTGACCAAAATCATTCTTGATCTTTTAAAGATACAAATATAACAGACAAAACTTAAGAAATACTGTGGCCGTTTTTCACTGTTTTCTCAAAAAGTGGGCACCGTATGGGACTGAAATTATCACAGATGACAGTTACTGTATCTTCCTTGCTATTTTTGCCCATGAATCTGTATTTCTTTGACAAATACCAAAGTATGATATTATAGAAGGTCTGATACAAAAAAAAAAACAAGAACACAAAACTCACTTTTCAAAATTGTTCTTTTGGACAGGGTGAGTCCCATTTACATGTATGACATGTCCCTCACTGTACAAACATATCATCCTTCATAATTTAGTGCATTTAATTGCAGCTTGTCTTCAACTCTGTCATATTTCCAATCTTTGCACATTAAGTAGGATGCTCAAATGACGGTGTATGATTTACAGATACAGACAAGATTATTTTACTATTAAATTTATTTGAATAACAGGCTATTAATAAATCATGTTATTGTCCGAATAACCATTAGATGATGAGCTTTGGTGTATTGTCTGTATAATGCTGCATTGAGCAGGTATAATATTGTATCAAATCCTTTGATCCCTTTTCATTTCCGGGGCCTATTTAAAGCTCATTAATATAAATAAGTCTCTTTTTATTATTGCTGTGATTTTGAACGTTGGTCGGGAACTATGTGTGAAGTATCTATGAAGCCTTTAATGACTGTCTATTACCGTGCCGGCACCAAGGCTCAACGAAGGCTCGGTTGTGAGGCAAGAGCTGTGAATACATAATGAGCAACTGCACTTTTTCCCACCCGCCCGCGGAAGGTGGCATCTCGCAGGACGGCAACGGCAGCCCTACCCTGATGACAAAGGGGCTTTGACCGCGTTTCACAAAACTGGAGCAGGACAGGACAAAACTATGTGCACAGTGTGCGTAACGGTGCATGCCAAACGGGTCGTTTTTGGAAAAATCAATGCAGTACTGCGTGAAATTTACATATTCTTTTACACATCCAATTCTAGACTTGTGTTTTAAGGAGAGGCAGGCCGTGTTTGCTTCTGTAAAAGGTGCATTTGTTTGAAAATTTGAAAATATCTTTGGGAACATTTTGAAAAGAGCAGCAAGGCCAAGACCAGGGTAATGACAGGCTAGCTTTGGCAGAGTCCATACATATTCTAGTCCTGTGATTTATGAATGGCATCTAGAATCAGTGTGTAGGTCTAGACTGTTAGATGACTTAAATGTGGTAATCTTGTGTTGGTCATTCCATCAAGTTGGGGCAGGATTTGTGACAGTGTTCCTGTTACATCAGTGAAATCACACCATTCATTATCCCTTTACTTGAAGACGCACATTCACTGTTCTTCAAATGAGAATGAAGTCAATCTGCTCCTTGAACAGGGAGATACCCACATGCTAATTTTATAGTAGTCATAGTAAAGGATAATAATGTAGATCGTTCACTGATGTAACAGGGACACCATCAAAATTAATGCCCAACATTGCTGAATGGCCTATGTGTACCGATCATGTTATAAACATAACATATAATTATATCAAGCGCTAGTAGTTAGGAGGGCCTGATGCGTTTCGATCTTTATTGAAGGCCAAATCGAAGGCTTTATTTTAACCTTCAATAAAGATAGATCCAGCAAGGATCGAAACGCGCCATCCCTCCTTAATGTGTTAACAGTTCACAAAATGCAACTAACCTACTCTTATGAGCAACTCTTCAGGTGCTGCATTATCATCATTCCTGGTCATTTATGAAATGGTCTGAGACTGATTATTGCTGTTCCATCGCCGACAAAACTGAATTGCGGTATGCAATTGTGGTATGGCATCTGCACTGGTAAGCAGGAGGTCGTGGGTTCAAATCCCACCTGATCCAGCATGTGATTTTTTCACATGCACGCACAAGCACTGAGTATATAGTGCTCATCCACGTCGGTGAAGGGCAAGCCTAATTTGCATAAAACTGAATTGCGTTTATCTTCTGTTTATCCATGGATTATTGTCTGTTTGTAGGTTATTATTCTCTACACACATTTGCTGGTATGGTATGTGTACAAAATAAACAACTTTTATTGGAATCATACAATTACCTTTCAGTAGTTGATATAGTTTACACTACCTTTACTTTAAAGGTAGTATCATACTTTGGTAGCATACCGAAACAGAAATCTTCACAGATTTACCTATAACTTACAGGGTATACAGATGGTGATGGTAGAAACATACCTTTTAAATTTTTCTGCCTGAAATGCAGTATATATCCAGTAAGAGTAAACCCAATGACCAAGAACAATGTTGATCTTATAAAAATAAAAAATAACGGTGAAAATACTACTTTGGGCCTTTTTCACACTTTTCTCAAAAAGTGGGCACCGTATGAGACTGAACTTTTCACAGATGATTGTTACTGTATCATCCTTGATATTTTTTGACGTTTCTTTGACAAAAACCAAAGTATTATATTACCTTTAACTCTAGTCTACATTCTAGTATTAATAATAATTCAGTTTGACTGAGCTAGGCTTTCACATTATTCCATACCAGTACCTTTAAAGGCCTACTTGTCTGTATAGGTAAAGGTGCTGCTTATCTTTCATCCAATAACATGCTCAAATTAATTCATCTCTTAGCCAGCATTCGCCAACAAAACTTGTCTCCTAAGCATGTCTTCTCATATGACATGTACATGGTGCATTGTATACACGTACTTTTGTTCAACATTAGTCAAATATGAAAAACCTGCATGTAAATGATATAAGCTGCACTATACGCATTGCACAGCAGACTCCTCCAATTCATATTACATTGACTGGACTATTTGGCTTATTGTAATAATGCACTCTGCTTCGTGCTTTTTGCTGCATCACTGCTCATTGAAGAAGTATAGGGAATAAACGTGCAGTATTACCGGACCGATTGATGTTGAACTGAACCTGGCCATGGATTGCTTTATATTGAATTTGATTCATGCTATCGATGTTTCATCTTGGAGAAGTACACAAACCTGCGCCGTAACAAACATGCTTAATACTGGGTGTGCTGTATTCTGAATGCCACTTGTGCTAAGAATAGATAATCTGATTTACATGTAGGCTGATAGTAATGTTTGTAATCTGCTATCGAACCAACCTTTCCCATCCAGAAAACGACTCTGATATAATTTCAAGTGACTTAGTTTACGAATTTGGGGGATAAAAATGCAGATTTGTAAATATGTTTAACATTTTTTATCTATAAATATCATATGGAAGATTTGTGTGTACTTTTCTTTGTGTAGAAAGTGCATTAACACCATGAATTCTTTACATGTGTCGATGTAAAGAAATAAAAAGCATGTATAGCATGTATCCCTAATGCAAAATTGTACTTACAGTGACAATACATACAGTATGTACACTGCATTGAAGCTTATGGGCTTTGAAAACTGAAAGTGGACATTTGAGGTCTCATGCGGTACAAGTACATTCAAATAAATAGCTTTTGTCAGAGTGCAAACTAATGACGGTGCTTTGTTCAATAATGGACTATGTATGGATCTGCCTAATCATCTCCCACGATGGATGAGTTTTGGTCGAGGGGAAATTGGGCTATAATTGCATTCATATGCTCACAGTCACAAGCACGACCCCCCTTCTCCCTCCAAAGTAAAAAATAAATAAGATATCTGACATTTAGAATCATAATACGGGAAAGATTCAGCCTTCAAAATAGTGCAGCTGCACTTTGGCCAAGGCAATGCCGACGAGAAGGAGATGGGATAATGCAGACGATGATGATGGAAGAGAGGGTAGGAGCAAAAAAAAAATAGTACATGATCAAGTGCACAACATCTCCTCGGTAATATTTGTTCATTCACGCAGTAGCCACATTACCACCTGACCTTTTACTCAATCAGTCAAATGACTAAACAAGGTCAAGCAGAAAGAGTTCAAAGCAGACGGCACACTAATTCTATTAGGCTGGAGGAGAGAGCGATCGGCCAAGCAATACAGATAGATCTATTTGGTCGGGGAGGTTTGGCTAACTACTGCTGTGATGAATCCCAGGGACATTCAGTACACACATACACACACACCACTCCCGCTACACTGCATAGCATGCGCCGGAATTGCTCAGACATATCTAATGTGTGATCTACAGTACAGTCACCCCTTTTCCGCAGCAAGGAACATGTCCTGCGTGTTCGATGTTCGGCTTCATCTAGTTCTTTTTTTTTTATATCAAAGTAGCATTCGGTATTTGCTATGCTTTGCAGCCTTTTATCGGCAAACATTGTCACCACGGCCCGAAAATGAAAAAAAAATATGCACAAAAAAGTGCAGCACTTCAGAGAAAAGTTCAAGCTGCCATTCGACGTGAATACACGAAGACCTAATGCACTTGTAAAATCATAACACACTTGCCATGTTTGCACTGTGTGTACACATTCGCATAATCATTATAAACCCATTAGGGCCTAGCGTCAGTGTACATTATACCCCCGGACAAAACATCAGCACAACAAAGACCTTCTTTTTAGTTAACATTCACAAACAAACAAGATATTTCACTATAGCAATTTTCCCCTTTTCAAATATTTTAAAGGCTTGAGCGGAATTCGCCTTTCATTTGCACAGATCAATTCTACATGTACTTACAGATGTTAGAAATTGTGTGGCGACAAACATTTCTTTACCCGACAAAAGAAGAACGCAAACAAATTGAAAACAAAGGTCACAATAATATGCTCAAAATGAAATTCCAAAAAGGATGAAGAAAATGAATTACACTTCAGAATAACATAAAAACAGAGACAAACAGAAATACTGACAGAAAACTTACCACAAAATGGTTAAGGTTTTATTGTGGTTTGTTGAGGGACCGGACGTGCCCTCAATAAATTTCCGAGGCTGTGCAAATTTAAAGCTTTCCAGATGGTCGACCCTGATTTCTGGGTTTTGAAAAAAGCACACAATATGCAAAGGCTACCGTGCATTTGCCAATAACCCAACACTCAATCGCTTGCTCCTCTATTACCCTCAGCACACACAACCTCTTATTATACTTGGACTTCATTATCCATTCTTAGGGCTCCAAGGCATACAGGCGACAAAATAAACGGCCACGGTGACACGGGGGAGGAATGCTGCCCTCTGTTGGCCAGAAGTGGTACAGGTTCTTGTCTGTACACTGTCTGAATTACTTGGCTATGGCTGCTGACTATATCTCAAGTATACATGTAATATCAAGATAGCTAGTAATTTAGACACTGCCTTTAAAACATACACACAGTAAAGAACTTGGTTCTTAGGGAAAAGTGACAACCTTGTTTACAGACTACAAATTTGTTACAAAACCAAAGCTTACATAAGGTTACATGTATTATGTACATGTAGTTTACATGTACATACTGTACCTGCACAATGTACAATGAAATTGTGTGAATGAAATATACATATGGCAGATTGCTTTTAATGTATACAGTACAATATGTAAATAAGGTCTCCGGTCCTTGCAGTTTCAAATATCTTTAGTACTGTCACATTCTAAGTAGCGGGTAGAGCCATAATTTTGGCTGCTTACCCAACATTGTTTAAATTCCCTTGTTATCATAATTAGAAATTTACTTTACTTTATTTCATGTGCTAACTCTGATAATTCCCTGCATACACACTGTACATGTACCAATCATAATTCTGCATACGTGTACACATGTACATGTACAACCATACAGTAATATCTTGTACTGGTACATATGTAAAATTATGGGACAAGTAAAAAAAAAAACTATTAACTACCGGTAATAACATCAATTTGTCACTGGCTGTTTTGATAAAAACAAAATTTTATCTGGAGTTGTCACAGAATTGATTAATGGCCACTGCTCTAAGATAAGAGAAGGTTTATCACTCAAACTTCAATCAAATGTAGAATATGTTATAATTGGGTTACTGCTCTCAGTTACCCAGATGACATCACAGTTTTGCTCATGAATATGGAAATTCGAATTAGCATTCAAACCAAAAACTCTGTTGTTAACCCTGGAACAGTGTGAGGAAGTGGGTAAAATCACAGGCCCCATAAAACAGTTGCTTTTTGGCACGTGTTCACGCCATAGGCCTAATATTCCTATTGCAGAGACCCTTTAAAGTCAATAGGACAGACTTTGAGGGGAAAGTTAACAACTGACCATTCCAGCCTGTCAATAAAACTGTGCGCATTGACCGATAGGAGGACGCATTTTAATCAGGTGACCACGAAAGCCTCGGTCAAACTTGGTCACACGCTGTATGAAAAATGCACATGTACATGTAGGCGGAGCTAAAGAGCAAAGCTGGAACGGTCCATTTGTCACAACGCCACACAATGTGAAATGTTTAACTATGATACATTATCAATTTTAAGCAATAAAAGGACAAGTGACATACATTTTATTGTTACAAGTATGATCTGCTCTGTCAAATTGAGTCATATGTCACCAATTGGACAAAATGAGTTTTTTACATAAATAGAAAGAGTACATTTTAAGCTTTGATAAAGTGTAGCAGATTTAAGTATCCAGCATGCTGCATAGCGCATTGAGAAAGTACACAAGTTCCAAAGACTAAACCTAGTTAATTAACCACAACAGCCCCAAACCACTCAAACTCCCACAGGTAGTTCTGTTGAGTTTTGGCTTGTTTGGTACCAAACAGTAAGGACCTGTTGTTGGGTTTTGTTTGATTCAGTACCAAAGGTCCAGGAGTAAACTTTTTCATTCTGACAGGTTAGGGGAAGTAAGGCATGAGACCTCTTGAAACAAGTGTTGGAAATTGTGGCAGTGCACTGGCATTTATCATGGCTAAGGTTACCCATGTTTAATTGCATGTATGTTAACATGTTGTGGGATATGTGACTCGTTTTCACAGAGCAAGTCACATACATACAGTGCAGGTGCACCCATTAATTTACAATGGAATAAAAAGGAACATATTTGAAATGTAAATTCTAAAACATGTACAAATTAAGTTCCCTTTTGTAAATTGCCTAAAACTGCCATGTATACATTTAGGACTGGGAAAAAATTAACGTATGGCAAGTGCTTTTAATACAGGATCAACAAAAGTTCATTGACTGGTCATTAAAAATTGCAGCGATGGACTGAAGTCCGACTATTAAGCCCTTCGTAATTGGAAAAAAAAAACGTCTGACTGTCATAAAGTGCAACGTACTTGAACTGCGCGCATGCACATCTGCCGTAGTTAAGCAGGTCAGGGTTCATGGTTTATTAATGCTGGGAGTGGATTGCAAAGTCATTTGCAGACAGATGAAAATTTGTACTTACACAGAAAAATTTACGCCAGCAAAAAAAATTAAAAATCAATCTATTGACATGTTTGTTCAATTCACGGTGTCAGGTGGTTCCCATATGACCAATACTGTCATTGTGATCGTCATAGCTCAATATAGAATTCTTCATGACCATTGAGGTATGAACTGCACTGGCCGACTCGGCCGGATCTGACCACCTGTTGACGGGCGAACAATCTTGCTCCGAGTCCAGTCTCCCCACAGGATCTAGAGAAAGCTTCTGCTCTCAAACAATTGCCTATTCAACGGAGATTAACTCCTTGGGCCATGGCCATGGGAGAAACAGTTTCTGTCAAGTGAAGAACCGAAAGTGCTTTGCACTCCGTTGTGCATTGTGTATGCTTCCCAAGGCGTGAAATTGGAATACTGTATTGGTGGTCGGCTCTGCGCCGTGGTGTCAGAGGCGTGGCCAAACATGGGGCGGATTCTCATTCCCAACACGTCCTTTTTCTGGTAGCAATGTTCATTTATATTTAGCCCGGTGACAGCATAATCCATTACACCAAAAACGGAAAGTGCAGCGCTGGGCACATGTGCGCGATGAGCCCATTTCCCCGACAACCAATCGCACGCATGATTTGATCAAAGATTCTTGATTCATTAATCAGTCTAATACTGTCTCATGAATTATTTATTGGCTAGAGTCAGGGCACAATACCATAAATTCCCAGGCATATTTCATTTCAGATATCCGGGCACTTGTGCAAAGATGATAAAAGTTCCCGGAAATCTGAACATAAGTATTTCTGAGTACATACTCTTGACCTTATTACAAGATTCTACAACAAACAAATAAAACACTAGGAAAACAAAAAAAGTCATACAGAATATAAAAAAAATAGGCATAACCTGATAAAAACGTTCAAAATACATTTTAATACTGGTATTTTGTTGTGGTATGTGTTTCAACATTAAACAAATCTTCTCTATGAACTTTGATATAACCAAATTAATACAATGTACGTGCACAGTGCTGTACATGTACACTGTAACCGTCATTGAGTATAACAGTGTATGATGGCAAAAGTTTTGAAACAGGATCCAATTTCTGTAGGTGCTGGGTACAGTGTCAAGCAAAATCATTATTGATACAAGTAATAAACTGATGCAAACTGTTCATCAGCTAAAATAATGACCTGACATTTTATAAAATGCTTGGAGTTAGGAGGGCCTGACTCGTTTGGATCCTAGCAGGATCTTTATCGAAGGCTAAATGACAAGAGGACAAGAACATGCAAGTACAGTAAAGGATCGAAATGCATCAGGCCCTCCTAACTCCAATACAAATTATTATGGATTAAAAAAAGTGAGTCTTCACAAAAACCTTTCCATGAAAATTGCAAATTTTCTTTTCTTCCGGATATAAGCTTTACATTCATGGCCAAAGGATGATTACTAAATAATTTCATGAATATTCATTAATTAATACACCGCATTCAGTATTACACCATCTGTTAATTGTAACCTGCAACTTCCGCAATCCTATGAAAACGTTTTCCATGAATTAATATTTATCCTTAATAGAATTCAGTCAGTGCATCTTTAATCATCATCTGTTGACCACGGCTGAGATTCAGAGACAAGTAGGCACTCAGTGTTTTATACAAAACGTAAACTACTTATACGTACAAATGTAATGAACTGTATATGACTGTATGCAAACCTTCAGAGTTCTGCAGAAAATGAACTTCTTAAAGGTATAATGCATGATTGGTAAAGATCACAGAACAGCACTCATGCTTTGTGTGATCCAGCATGTACATGAAATAATAAACCTGTGAAAATTTGAGCTCAATTGGACATCTGAGTCACGAGAAAATAGCAAAAACCCAACTCAATTTTTCTTTTAAAACATGAGAATGGTTTTGATCAATACCCTGAAATCAAAATTGTTTTCGGTCTTTGTTTGACTCATTTCTGGATAAATACACCATTTCAGGTGGAAATATTTTAACAGTATCTTTCTACCAGCACCATTTACATACCTTGAGTGAAAGGGGATAACTAAAACAACTCAAGTGAGGGTGTCCTTTATGTTTGTTCCAAAAATCGTTTGGACGAATGCTCTTTGGAAAAGACACTAAATCTTGATTTGCTTGAAAAACCCAGCATCTGATGAACCAAGATTTCCCATGGTGACTGTTTGCACTGTTTACGAACTGTTGAGTCCATTTTCTGTCTCAACTCAATAATTTTGAGGCCTTGCAAATCCTATATGCTCTCTTTAAACCACTCAAGACACACACACATTAAATTCCATTTGCCTAACCCTCAAAGCTGACTGGATTAATTGAAATTGGCAAAAAAAAACTCAGCCCCCATAAGGGCAATGTATTAGTTTCGAAATGAGTCAGCATTTTTAATGACAGCAGTGACAGTTAAAATGACAGTAATCTAGCTATACCTGTACATGTTCCAATTTGGTAAATTGGCTAAATCATACAAATTGTTTGGCGCCCTCTTGCGAAAAAGCCATACACTCTGACATTGTAGTAGCCATAGATATCTTGTTTTGTTTACATACTTCGGCAAACAGTTTTGGCTTGTCTTTCTCTACTTGCAGAGATTCTAAATATTTGCTATGAGACAACAGGAAGTTTAAATGCCGTCAATATTGAATAATCAAAGGACAGACATTCTTGAGGGGTGTCAAAAGACCAAAATATATGATCAAGGTTCACAGAGTAGTTACATGGAGCTAGGAAGAGATTATTAGTTAACAGAAAAAGGGCAAGGTTCTATCATACATGTAATTGCAAAATTGTGAGGTTTTGATCTCTGACACCAAAACTATTTTCAGAATTTTGTTTTTTTTCTCATTTCTGGAAAAATACAGCATTTCAAGCAGAAGAACTTTAACAGTATCTTTGTACCAGGTCTACCTTTATACACTGTAAGTTATACGTAAATCTGTGAACATGTCTCTTTTGGTTTCTATTGAAGTATAATAGTACCTTTAAAGGGTACCTGAAATAAAAACTCATATGAAGTTAAATACATCTGTATTGTCATAAAACTCAATATGTATATCATTGTTGGTGCTAAACAAATATTATACGTGAAAAAGAAGGTATTTTACACCCATAATTCAGCACCGACTTTTCGCGACGAAAAACCTTGTTACGTCACCGGCAGAATGCCACATAGTATACAAGTCGCAAAACTACCGATCCCGCGTTTTTGTTCAAATCGAAGAGCAAAATCCTACATACAATGTGCACGAGCCATAAAGAGCTACTGCGGTGCGAGCCTACTTGTTCTGCCGATGACGTCACAAGCATTGTTGAGTGGATCAGTTCCGAGGGTGGTTTTTTGGGGGCGGGGCATACATGTACTGATTTTCTAACTTGTGGACTAAAATGAAGAACTTACATAAAAATTAGAATTTATAATTATAGTCATTAATTATGCATTAAGCAATAATCTGAAAGCACTTTCATCCCTATTTCAGGTAACCTTTAAGGACTAACATTTCACAGAACAGTTTAAGGACCAACATTTGATTTAAAAGCAGAGAAAATCTTGATTTAAATAAAACTATATTGCCAGCTTAACCACATGTGCTAAAGCAACATTTGAGAGCAGAATACAAGTCAAAAATAGTAATTTGGTCGGTAATCCTGCATTTCTCAAAGATGACATTTCAGGCTTAGCAAACTGTTGTACTTTTGCAAAGCAGAATATAGAATTGGCCACAGGTTTGACTGACGCTTAATCTAACAATTCTGCTTATGATTATGATCAGGATTATGATTAGGATTATGATTCCAGTAATTGAAATCAAACAAAATAGGAACATACATGTAATGTATAGGCCCTGCACATTCACAACGAAACTGAAACTATTACCTGTACCATGTAGAGCTACATACAGTTTTTATAGCTCTATGATTGTACAGTAGTTTTCTTAAGTGTGAGCACTAGTTTTGATGAAATGTTCACACATTCAGTATCATATGAATATTTTGAAAAGAACACAACTGGAATGTGGCATAAGCCCTTTAAGGTACTATCATACTTTGGTAGCATACCGAAACAGAAATCTTCATAGATTTACCTATATAACTTACAGGGTATAAAGATGGTGATGGTAGAAACATACTGTAAACATTTATCTGCCTGAAATGCTGTATTTATCCAGAAAAGAGTGAAACCAATGACCAAAAACAATTTTGATCTTTTAAAGTTAAAAAATAATGGTGAAAACACTTTGATATACCGTGGGCGTTTTTTCACTGTTTTCTCAAAAATTAGGCACCGTTTATGTTACTGGGAATGTCACAGATGACTCTTACTGTATCTTTCTTGATATTTGTGCCCAGAAATCTGCATTTCTTTGACAAAATTCAAAGTATGAAATTACCTTTAAAAATGCATATTTCTACACTGCTACTCTGCACTATCCATCACATGTATGGATTTTCAAAAATAATTTTGTACTTTTCTTCACAACATGAAAATTGATAAATTTATAAGGCAGATTTTAGAGATGCATAGCATGTGTGCATTTGTGCACATCCAGCCAATAATACGGGGATCTTGTTGTCAAGTCGCTCGACTAATTCAATTTCTGAGCAGCACCTGCATGAAAATCATGGATTATTGTAAACCAATTACATGTAACCTGACAAGGTACTGCATCCAGCCCTCGTTAATGTCATCAGGTAAGAGACAAGTTTGATGGCGGGGCTTTATTATGGCAACAAATTGGGACCCACTTTCACAAAAAAAATACTCAAGGTAGTTTTGTTGGTTGTTTTTGGAAGCTGAAATTAAAGGGAGGCCACATCTTTGCCTAGGGCAGGATTCAAACAGAATAGGTGATAAATTTGATTCAAAATCAATCATATTTAGAAAATCACTTGAAGATATAGAATTTCAGCACAATAATTGACATTTCCATGAAAACTACGGAATTACAGATGGGCAAAACTTCTCTGAATGACTGACTTGGTTCCGATTCAATCTCTTAAAGGTATAATCGTACTTTGGTAGCATTCATAAACAGAAATCTCCAAGGATTTACCTCATTCAAGTTAGAATATTTCATTAACTACTTGCACAGAAAACTGCAAATAGGAAACAAGTCAAAATGTCACACTATGTCCTGTATAACATGTACCACAACATTTCATTTCCTGTGTAAGGTTACTGGGGCAGTAATAAAATTCACTACCGGTATTTTGTATTAACAACACTACTCTAGTTAACACATGACATTGAATTTTAAAAACCAGTATTTCATCATAATTCTACTCTCATTTTTGTTTTACTAAATTACCATTATCATCATCATGAAATATGAATATTTTTTGATACTAAATGTGGACATTTGATCAATTGTCAATAAGACACTTTAGCACATACCAAAATAACAATAATAATCATTTTTGTACAGATTCCTCATTAGGGTGACAATCCCACATTTCTGACACTAAAAATCTTTCTAGTTTCAAAACTGTGGTTTGTCGCCCTAACATCTGAACATAGCTTTTTTTCTGAAAAAGCTTCCGCCCTATAGCCAAATCCAATGAAATAATAATAATGGTGGATACTTATAATAATAAAGAAATTAATCTCAGTCATGCTAAGACATGTACACATAGCGAGTATGTGTACTAAGCGTGTATTTGCACATCAGTAGGTCACAGCACAATAGTGTAGACTTTACATGAATGCACATAATGTACAGTGCACAATGCATGGTACATAATGAACAGGGCATGCAAGACTTACCAAGAAATACATTTTGTACAATTGTGTACGAATTTCCAATAAAACACAAATGCATGCCTTGGAAATACACTTCAATCTTGCCGTTATTAAAACCTAACAAAATATCAATCTCAAAATGGAAGCATCAATGTGCTATGTTTAAATTTTGAACAGATGAACAATATCGTACATACCACAGAGGCATAAGCTCAGCAGAGACCGCGAACAATGAGCAGAGATTGAGGCGGGGTATATCGTTAGGATGAGGCATAGATTTCTAGAGACAGCGTGCAGTGGGACTTCCTTCAAACTAACGTGGAGTAATCCGACCGACAAATCTCCCATGTCAGCAGCCTATGTTTGTAAGACACAGACCACTGACTAAATACTCTTAATACCGGGATGGGCCCATCGCCTGCCAAAGGCCTCCTCGTTACAAATCAAGTTGGGCACTCTGTCAGACCCATTGAACATCAGAGGCAGTGGTAGGGTCACACACAGACCCCCCTCCCCCTCCCTTTCCCCCTCTTCCCATGATAACCAACAGATTGCATTTTGGGGGCTTGTTAGACTTCCGATGATGTCATCATTTAAGCAACCGCATTACAATACGTTGCACATGTCTTTACTAATACTATACAAGGTCACTCTTATTTATCGTCATGTAGATCTACTAATTTGGCAATTTCTGGTATCCTGTTTGTTATGTAGTACTTAATAAGTTCAATTTGATGATCGTACTACAAGAAAAAGGCATTTATCAACTTAAAAGTGTATTGCCATTTTGTGCCCTGTGACAAATATATCATGACAGCATGCTTGTACATTCTGGTACAAATATCTGAGTGAACCCAAATAGACAGTCAATATAATCTGCTTGTAATTAGCAATGTCCTTCCTTCCTCCATGGCCAAACTATTACACCAATTCCTCCTACATGTATGATGTAAGCATAGCCATGATGAACAACACAAACTGCATGTACATCTGTACAGTGTCAGCATTTAACAGGAAGGGCTTTCAAGTTTCAAGAAAGTCTAGTCGTTTGTTTCTAATACAGTATATTGAGAAAACCATCTTGGCAAATGTTTTAAAGGTACAGTACAGGATTGGTAACATGCCAAACAAAAAATGAAAATGTTCACAAATTACGTATAACTTTCAGAGTATGAAGATGCTGCTGGTAGAAACATACCATTAAGTTATTTCCACCCAAAATGCTGTATTTATCCAGAAATTAGTCAAACAAAGACAGAAAACAGTTTTGATCTCGGGGTAAGATCAAACCATACTTTGTATTTTATAAAAAAAATTGAGTCGGTTTTTCGCTATTTTCCTGTGACTCAGATGTCCGATTGAGCTCAAATTTTAACAGGCTCATTACTTCAAGTACATGCTGATTATAGGTAAAGTGTGAGTGCTGTTCTGTGACCTTTATCAATCATGTATTATACCTTTAAACTATGAAATCAAGTAAATAGGTCCTTTAGCCTGAAATGGACGTATTTAGGCTTTTTTGCTTGTGAAGTACAGTATTTATACTTCCAAACTTAACATGAAGTTTCTAGGAAGATACATGTATATAAGCATGGTCTCTTGTGGGCTGACAAGTTATTGTACATGTACCAAAAGCAACACATGTATAAATTAAATGCATGAGTAGATTTTAAAATAGGCCTACTGTGAGCATTTTTCACTTTTTTCTCAAAAAGTGGGCACCGTATGGGACTGAAAATTTCACAGATGACTGTTACTGAATCTTTCTTGATATTTTTGCCGATGAATCTACATTTCTTTGACAAAAACCGAAGGATGAAGTTTCCTTTAAAAAGACAATTTTCTTCACGTTTAAAAATGTACGGAATCACATGGTTGATATGAGAGCTATAGGGAAAGTGCTTTTTATTGACAGACAATGACCAAGCACATTATCCAGGGATTGAGCCGAGGGGAAAGATTGTAATCTCGGGGACGGGATTCATTCTTCATGAGATAATCCCATCCTTCTGTTGTCACTAATCCCCAGCAGTCAAAATTCGGTAGGCATGTCAGTTTGACGGACGGTGGATCTGCTATATATCTTATTAAATCTCATGCAATATGGCATGGGCTTTATGTAAAGTGGGACTTGAATAAATTTATGATTTTCCATTAATACTTCTTTACATTTTTTTTCCCCCAGACAATTTCCGTCTTCCAATTTCAGGATCCATTACACGCAACAAATATCTGCAGTATTTTTGAACGCATATCTGGTGTCTTGTGGAGACCAAACACAATACATGTAGGTTGAATATGTATTCGCAGGGAAATTCTTAAGGTGTATAGGTCTCCACAAGGTTTTCATGAAATTGATATTTGGAATTAACTCAAAAAGGAGGAATTTCCAAAAGGTACACTTACTATCGCAAATACATTTAGAAGTATTTTATATAAGGGACGTTGGCTCGAAATTTCAACCCAGGAAAGTGATTCTGGTTCAAATGGGAGCGATTTCAATTCTGCTCTTTGGAGAGTGTTCATTTAGTACACGAGAACAAAACTATGTCTCCACAAGAATACAAATTCCAGTACATGTAGACTGTGTAATGGGGAGGGAGGTGGTTGTGTGTTGTGAAGTGGTGCATCCATTTTTAAAGTGCTATAAAAAGACATTCCCCTCTGCTGTTTCGTGAGGCATTTAGGTAAGGAAAATGAACATGACATTGGCTGTGCAAGCAGCCATCTTAATTGATGTCAGAACGGCTCACTGGTACTACAAGAGCAAGCCCCATCAACAATGAATTGCACAGAAGTCGTTTACCAACCAATGACCCCTGTCTCTCAAAACACAGTTTTCACTTACTTTTCGAGAAAATTACAATTACACACTGTACAAGTGATAAATTTTCTTTGCAATATTTTTCTGGAATTCAATTTTCCTTAGGTCAGTTCCCTTCAAGTTAATTTTCTCCTTGTAATTTAACTGTAACAAGAATTTTTCTCTCAATAAAATTCTTTCCATACAATGCTCTTTCAATTTTTTATTTTGATTGCCCTTCAAAAACACTTTCAAGTACTTTTTTATACAAATCAACAAGTAAGGGGAGTGTATATGTGTTGCATTTAAGAGCATAGCATAATGAGAAAAAAGTATGAAGTCCTTTTGCTAGCCAGCACCTGGGCAGTTGATCATTTACTATTCTGAGGTAATTGACCATGAACAGTCTTATCAATTTCTCCAAGATGCACGACTGCCATTGCTTCCGCCAAATTTCAGAGTTGAAAAATAAAACACAACTGATCAGTGTACTATACACGATGGGTTTGTTCGGGAGTGTCAGCATAATGATAATTATGTTCAAACTAGGCTTATATGCAAATTAGGCTTGCCCTTCACCGACGTGGATGAGCACTGTATACTCAGTGCTTGTGAGAGCAAGTGAGAAAAAATCACATGCTGGCTAGGCTTGCTCTTCACCGACATAGATGAGCACTGCAAAGTCAATGCTTGTTGAGTGCACATGAAAAACTCCATGCGCTTGCGCAGGTGGGATTCGAACCCATGACCTCCTACTTACTAGTGCGGATGCCAATACCGCTAGGTCACCAAGCTAGTGAATCGGAACAAGTCCTAGCAAGCGTCCACACTATGGGCTTGCGGGGGAAAGTCCTGATAATCGGGACTTTCCCCGATAATCAGGAAAATGTCTGATCGCTGTGTCCCTATATCTTGTTGAAAGAAACTTAATTACAATGCCTAACTTGGTATAAATGCACCTTTCTGTAATTTAGTGTAAGTGGCAACTCTTGAGGCCTTTTCACACTATCTCCTTGTTGATCCGTGTTGAAACCAACCTGGATCCGCCCCAGTTCAGCCCGGCAGGTTTTTGAACCGGATCGAAGAGATGCAACGTTCACAGTTTTTTGGTGGACCGCGTTCATTCGACACTGGATCACAGCAAAAAAAACAGTTTGGAACCGGGATGAGATATTCAATGCTGGTATCTACTATATAGGGTTGATTTTGATCCGGTTAGGCTGTCCTACCCGGGTTGGCTCGGGTTGAAACTTTCCAAATGTGAAAAGGGTTGGACAAATCTCGGAGTTCGATACAGTTTCAACCCCAAGTTTTTTTGGACAGTGTGAAAAGGGATCCAGTTCCAACCAAAAAATTTTGGACAGTGTGAAAAGACCCTTCTTTTGTAAACAAATGAAACACAAAAATGAGGAACATAAACTCTAGTACAAAGTGTGCTGTGTTCATTCAGAGCTTGTTGACTTTTCAAAAGCAGAGAGTCACCAATCAAAGGACTCCAAGGAGAGTTGGGGTTGGGGTAAAAGTACAGGGAACATCAGGCATGTGATCTGTGATCAAGCAGGACCAGGAATAATCCAAATGTCACTGTGGGTAAGCTGCTACTATATCACTGCCTGGGCTGGCAGGAAGAACGCAAACCCCTACACAGGAAAACCATCTGCCAACTGAATAATACCCCTTGTCATTGTTGGGAGCCAGTTGTAGTCGGAAATTGAACCCCAAAGCCCAAGTGCGTGTATGATGTACATGTAATTATAGACATGTGCATACATGAGAAGTACATGTACATCTGTGGGCCATATATGGGGATACCTTTGGAGTTAGACCAAGTTTTTGTGAGAAAAACAAACAAAGTAACATTCGTGTATTAACAAGTACATTTGTGTTCAATAATAATTACGTACAAGTGCCCATAGAGTACATTTCAAAGAGCTTAGGCCAAGCATGTTTACATGACAAGGTTATAATACATGTGTACATGTTTGTCACTAGGTGAAGTATCAGGTACATGTACATGTACATGTACATGTACATGTTCATGTACATGTACATGTTCATGTACTTTATACCATGTACATGTATAAACATGTCATATTTACACAACTTAAAACATACTTTTACCTACTACAATGCTGTTTTTTCTGTGTTATTTTTCTTCAATATTTGATAAAACATGGTCACATGAGTTTTACCGGGGGGCCAATTTCATAAAACTGTTAAGAACAAAAATTTGCTTCGCACAAAAATGTGTCGCCCAATAAAACAAACCACCATTGAAAATTCCATTTGATATTTATGGTCAGCGAACAACAGCCAAAGAACAATCACAAGAGATACGCAACACATGGAAATTTGGTTGTTAACCTTGTTTTTATTAAGACAGAAATGTCATGCTTGGCAAATTGTTGTGCTTAACAGTTTTATGAAATTGGCCCCAGACTGGAAGCAGATATTATATCCTGCAGACATGCATGCATTATAGAATTAGTTACTGGGCAACATACTGGTAGGTTTGGACAAGTGCATCCACTTATGTGAGTAGTTCAACACTATACATCTACCAGTCCAATAATATACAGATTCATTGCTGAATGTTTAAGGACAATAAACCATGCAGCAAGAACCAGCTTTATTCCATGTACTGCCCATAACCACCTGCATCATAAAGCACTGCTGGATGGACACTGCTGGGGCAGACCATAACTTGATCATTTGGTTCCTGAAAAAGCACAGCCATTTTGTTTCCTTTGAGACAATTCCACTAGAAAATCATTAACATCTACGACACAAGAGGGCACAAATGCCAAGATGAACAACACAACAACAAAGATTTCTGATTCCGATGTGTATTTCATGTGAAAGCATCTATGCGTCAACCTAGGGGGGAAATCCCAGAAATGTTTTGCTAATTATTCATTTTTAATGGCGTTTACGAAACGGAGGCTCAGGCTTCGTCTCAGGCTCCTGCTTCATTTTGTGAATCCATTCTGAAATAATGGGTATCAAAAAAGAGGCTTTTGGCTGCGGTTCGGAAGTAGATCCTCTGGTTTGAAAAAGGAAAAAACTGAGCTTCAGCTTCAATGTAAAACCACAACCAATACTTTCAGCATGCATGTATATGGATGTCAGAGCTGGAGCCTAAGTCTCCGTTTTGTAAACGCCCTATGTCTCCATCCAAACTTTGACAAACACACATCATCAAACTTATCCCATTATTTTACTATGGCGTCTGACTCACTTGGAGTGGAGTCTTGATGCACTTTTAAATTTTGATATAAAGTAAGAATTAAACAATGTGAATAAGGAGTCACCATACAGTCATGCACAGGACTGAATGGTAGTGGTATGTTCAATCTTGCTGTTGCTCTAAGAGCACAATACAAATGAAAATAGCATGCAAATGGTGATGTGACTCTTTGACTCATCAAAAATGTCAATGATACATCAGTATTTTCCATACATGTGTAGACTTGAAAATGCTTAATTAATTAAGAGAGCAAATTTGAAACTTACAGTTGTATCTCCAAATTAGAATTATTTCTAAACCAACCTGCCACTTACATTACATGTACATGTAGATACATGTGCATAGTATACCACCCAGTACATGTACTATTTCAGAACTGATAAAGAGTCATGGTCAGGGATAATGGGCAAGTTCATCGGACCGACATGTAACAAGGACATCAACAAATCCTGCAGCAAGCTACCCAATGGGATGACCCAGATTCAAATATTATGCTGCGCCGCTAAATCTGCAGGCATCACGGGTATACCCTACCAGGCCCTGACCCGAATACTGCACTTCTGCTCCTCTATACATGATGTACAGTACATGTCTGTTAAGGTTTATGAGATCTGCCTGCGCTCTTGAACGATAGACCTTGTAGTACGTGTACGTGCATACACTTTGCACTTTTATCCCACAGCACCCCACAGATGCCATATAGTGGAATCTAGACCGTGACATTGAATGTTCCGCTGCCAGGAAATATTATGACAGGGTTCAATGCCAGAACAGGAAGCGCTCACTGCACTGTTTCAGATAATATGTCATCTCTTTTTCGTGTATCTTTCCTTTCTTTATTATTGTTTTTTTTTTCATTCTGGCCTTCAACATGACAGTTAATACTTCTCATCTGTATAAATATGGACAGGCAAATGATATCACATGTTCAAATTGTGAAATTCTCGGAGAGTGTGGTATCTTTGCGGAAATGACATGCAATAAATGTTAGCCACTGTGTGCATACCGGTACATACTCTGTATCTACAGTATGATGTAATTTGTTGTTTTCAAATCTAATAGTAGTTAGAAAAACCGTCCAGTACACATACGTACATGTACAATGGAGTGCAGTATCTTTCAGTAATATAGAGCCGAGATTCTTCAATATGGGGACCTGGGGCCAAATTCACTCAAGTCTGATTATCGCTATATATTTGAGATCCCTACTTTGCGAACGATTCTCCATTTAGCGATGGATTTGGGCTTTAGCGATGATCGCAAAGTGTTAGAGAAATCGATCCCTTTGGTCGATTTCACCAAATAAATAACTTACTAAGTTACTATCAATCATAGGACTTATGATGCATTGTAGCCCTACCAGGGCTCGACCTTAGCGGTCGCCCGGGTGCCAAATGCGACTCAAAAAAGCGGCGGGCGAGTCAAAACCCTTCTCTTGGTAGTCCGGCGGGCGACTCAAATTTTGTTGAAATAAAGTGTAGAAAAAAATATTCCTATGCCCGGCCGCTTATTTTTTAAACATTGACTAAAAAAATAAGCGGCCGAAAAGAAAACTTACTCTGCCCGGCCGCGATATACATGTTCCGTACCGTCCAAAAATCCTACCGCGTACGGCAGATCTCGGGAACCGACCGAGCCTACACCGTGCATGTACACACACAGTACGTACGGTGTGCATGGAGGCTTCCTGCCATGCCCACACGTGGTTGAGACTGGTGCACGTTGTTTTGATATAGTAGCTTTTACGTGTGGCCGTGTGGGTCGGATACCAGTCGTAGAAAATTCGAGATTATGACCATGCATGCTGACTGCACGATGCATCGTGTTTACGTCTTCTCTATGCATTCGACGCCCTAGGATTTTTTCTCACGACGTTTGTTTTTAGACCAAGCACATGTACGTGAAAAGTGTGTTTCTTCTTGGACAAAATTACCGACTGAAATTCAAGTAAGATGTAGCTGATCGCGAAAATGCGCTTTACGGTACGGTCAGAATATTTGTAATTGCACGGGGATCTCGCAACGATACAAATAACAATTGTGGCAATGCATACATCGTGTTTCATGTCGGTGTTCATGACATTGTCGGAAAAAAAGATCGCGCTAAGTTTTGCTTGGTCTGTCATGTAGGTAGAAATAGCGCAAAATAAAATTTGGCACCCTTAAAAATAGCGGAAATCAGTTAAAAGTCGGGGTGTTCTGGGAGGGTCTGGTCAATTCAATGAGGTGTAATTTTTAAGCACGCCACGCCTGGCGTGGTGCCCCGATACGGTACTCATCAACAGCCATTACGCAGCATACTTCCGGGTTCTTGATTTCTTATATAATATTAAATTGCAGGTATTATACCCGGCAATGTTATACTCGTTTTACAAGTAATCTTCTAATATTTCCAATAAACTGATTTGTATAAATTAAACCAAAATAAACATATAATTAATGGTTTTAAATAATTTTTTTTCAAGTGCAAGAAAACATTTGCTAGCGCAAAACTGAAGCTGATGTGCACTTTTGTTCATATATAAGTGTTGACTTCCAACTTTAGTTGTGATTGTGTAATATATTTGCAATTAGCGTACATTTTTATCAAACAAATAACACTTAACACTAAGTTTAATAACCAGTAACACTTGTTTGCCGAAATTGCAAATAATGTCTTTTTATCAATTTTAAGTTTGATTGAAAAAAAAGCATAAAACATATGCGGGCGAGTTAAAAAACTGGCGGACTACCCAAAACTCTGGCTGGGTAGTCCGGCTGGCGACTGAAAAAAAAAGTTAAGGGAGAGCCCTGCCTACGTAGGATACAATGGGTTATCCTTCCTAACTCGAGTTATGATTGATCCTAGGGCTTCGTGAAATCGACCACTGGGGCCTTTCTCAAAGCTCGACTCTGACTCAGGCTCTGGCTTTCTCTCATATGCTGAAGATATAGGTTGTGGTTTTTCATTGAAGCTGAAGCTCTTTTTTTCTTTTTCAAACCAGAGAATCTACTTCCGAACTGCAGCCAAAAGTTCATATTTTGATACCCGTAATTTTAGAATGGATTCACGAAATGGAGCCGGAGCCGGAGCCAGAGCCAGAGCCGAAGCCGAGCTTTGAGAAAGGCCCACTTTTTCCATCCAACTTGGCTTCACTACAAAGAATGTCATTTCCAACACATGTTCAACTACACGTACATGTATATGTACATGTAACATGTACTTGTACATCAGTCTCTGCACAGTGTCAGAGGTTTAAGGGGATTTATTCGGGGAGGATTTCAAGCAATATGCCAGGGGGAGGGGATTAGGGTTGATTTAGATCAATGAGGGCGATTTACAGAAAGCTTCCATCATTTCCAGCACATGTAGTATTTATAATGGTACAAATGTACACATCTGTTTGAGAATATGACCCACGTGAAAGTTCAATTCCAATCAATGAAATCCAATTCAAAAGTGCATAATGTACAATGTGTGTGTACTCTGTGTTCAGTATTATAAAACCAAGCAACACAAATTAGGAACCAAATGGAAATGTTACACAATTCATGTATCCACAATATTCCATAACCTATGTGTATGTTATATAGTGTACAGCATTTTATTATATAGCACTGATTCAGCCTATTGGTTGCCCCATGTGGTTCAAATTTTATAAATCTTCTCAATAACCAAAATTGCTTGGCAAATGTTATGCTTAGCAATACTCAGCTGAGGACCAGCCAAACACTACACACATTATACAACTTTGGTTGGTAACCCGATTGTTTGACAAATTTTACGCTTAGCAAAACTCAGCTAAGGACCAGCTGCCAGTTACTCTATCTGGTCCAAATTTCATAAAGCTTCTGAACAAGCAAAATTGCTTAGCAAATTTCATGCTTGGCAAATCTCAGCAGAGAACCAGGCACACACAATACACATTATACAAAATTTTGGTTGGTAATCTGCACTTTTGAAAAAATGTTTCTTTAATTTTAGCAAATTTGCTTGCATTGTAGCTTTTTAACTCAATATTATACAAACTCCAACAAGACTTAAGGGAAGCCATTTTTGATTCTATCAAATGGCTTCTATCAAATGGCTATTAAATGGCTTCCTTTAGTCTTTTTGGAGTTTGTATAATATTGAGTTATCTGAATATTATCAGTGGATCACCATCTGGTTTGTAGCTGTATGAAACCAGCATTGGATCAAATATGGTGTCTATGTAGGCCTACATGTAGGCCCTACACATAAACTCTATCTTACATGTAGGCCTGCTTCCATAATAACCTCAGTCAGAATTTGGTTTTTTAATCTGCTAATTGATTACTTAGATTCCACACAGATTCTACTGGCCCCATTTTGCTGAACTGAACTGACCTGACCCAGACTGGCCCTTGAACATCATAGGGTAATTCCCTAATTGTCTTTGTCTATCGTGGATTGACATGAGTAAATGGCTGGCATAGTATGGGGCACACGTCTTTATTCAAATCTACACTAGCATAGCCTTCTTGCAGACAAAAAATGGTAATAATGGGCTTAAAAGGGTGAACTGACAAGCGTGGCTGATCCGCTTCTTTCAGCCGTCTTTTCCCAGCATAAAGAAACACTTGACCTCCTGCCGTGCTGTAGCCACAGGCTTTTCTTGTTGCGCTGTATGGGGGCAGGGCGCCTGACAAGTGGTGTGCCCAGGCCTCACACTGTTACAAATTGGCCAATCACAATGACCACAGGCCACACAATAACAAGCAGAATATGCACCACACTGGTACAATAACCGCGCTGCCTGCATGTATGTTCACATTGTATTTGAATCTACATGTATATGAAACATGCACACTACACATGACACATGAAATAGTAAATAGTGACCAGTATATCGTACAGGAAAATTCTCATTGTTACACATTACATGAATTTGTGTCCTAGCATGCAGACATTCATGGGAAAAAATATCAAGGAAGATGCAGTAACAGCCATTTGTGAAAACATCACTTTTGAGAAAACAGTGAAAAACGGCCACAGTATTTCTGAATTCTCTTTTATTTTGGATCTTTAATAGATCATTATTTTGGTCATTGATTTTACTCTTTTCTGGATAAATACAGCATTTCAGGCAGAAAGATTTTAACGGCATGTTTCTGGCATCACCATCTGTATACCCTGTAAGTTATAGGTAAATCTGTGGAGATTTCTGTTTTGGTTTCTTAGGGGCCACTCAAAATTTTCAATGTTTTTGAATTTCGATTTTTTTTTTCCAAATTGTTTTTTTGCTGAGTGGCCCCTTACCAAAGTATGATACTACCTTTAAATATGTAATTTCCGCACAATATGACCAAATTTGCCATATTAATTCATGCCTGTATAGTTCTATGCTGAAAATGGCCATAGTATAAACATACATAATGTAAAGCTAGACTGCTAAAGATGGGAGGAATGGCCGTGTATTTGTGTAAAACAAATAAATGACTCAAACTCCACAATCCATGAAGGACTAGGAATACACTGTATGCAAACTCAAATATTTGTAAATGTGGACTTTCTCTCTCATTCAAACTGCATTAAAAATAAATTGTGGTGAAATTGTTTGAAAACTTACTTCTGCCATTATATGTTTTTAAGCTCTAGCCTATTTACAACAAATGTTTTGGAAAACAAAATAATATTGTACTTCATGAGTACAAAATTCATGGTAACTGAAACAACCACAGGGCATATTTCAGGACATTATCAGAAAAGCAGCATTTTTATCAGGCAAAAAAGTTCAGCCAAGAATCAAAGTTAAGGTTGGTTCATTTTGTAATGGCTTTAATCATTTAGCAAATCCAAACCCCTTGGGATATGCGGTATGTGAGTGGTTTCATGGCTTCTGACAGCCAAATGAACTAAAATAAAAAAGACTAATACTGACACTACCAACATAGGGCTGGATATCTCAGTTAGTAAGAGCACAGCTCCATGGTAAGATTGCCGCTACGGTATTCCGGAGATCGCTGGTTCGAATCCCGCTCCAGTCAATTTCTCTTTGTTCCCTTTTCAATGACTTAAAATTAACCAGTCAGTTTTCTGTGTGCTTATTTGATTAAAAAAAAAGCCACGTCAACATTCATGGCAAATAGAGAGTAATTTGTGACAAATTGTCGGAATGATGTCACTACTGATGGAATTTTGGTACATTTGGTGCAAGTTTGCATCTAGTCTATAAGCTCATGTACGAAGGTCATGGGATGTCTAGTGAAGATCATTTTTTATATCTAACAAGGAAAGGCAGATGGTATCTGTCAGTGAGATTCAATTCTCCTGACAATGTCTCAAGGTCTCAAACAGTCACTCATGATCCACAAAACAATGCGTCATGATACACTGCCCATGATGCAAGTATGAGAAGGAACAAGTTCGGCCCTCAAATAAAGAAGCCGCAGATCTTATGCATATGCCAAATTATGCATCCTTGTAATATTGAAGGCCATTAGACACACATGTCTATACATTGTCCAATAACTTTATTCTCAATATGGAAAGTGCACTGTATGAGGATCAAATCTTGCATTTCATTCGATTGGCAAATTTCCAGTGACTCATGTTAGATGTAGATATAAACTTGATGCACTTTCATCCTGCAAGTCATTCAGAAAATTGAAATGTCCGAGGCCCAAACATGGATTAAGCATTATTGCACGTAACAGTTACTATTGCTATGCCTCATAAATATTCATGACCTATACTAGCCAAATCCCAATTGGTCAATTCAACATCACGTGCCAGTGTATATATTTGCAGATCACCAACGAGTAGGGTTGGCAATCTCCGAAGGAACTGTTTCACATGTAACATCTCACTACGCATCCTAGTAAAACTTAAAAGTTTGAAGTGTGTGTGCATGAACCTCGACCTACAGGCGGCTCATGAACACGAACATTTTGCTGCACTTACTGATACCGATCTAAATTCTGAATATTTATGAGGTATAGTAAAACAAATATCACATGGTTTATTTCGGGTGAACGGTCGATTCTAGCCTCGGTGTTGGAAGTTGACAAACTAGTTCCCAAGGCGAAGTTTGTCAACTTCAAATAACTCAGGGGCCGATTTCATAAAACTTACGACCCGTCGCAGAGTTAAGCAAATATCCATTCTCTATAGACTCACCACATAGATGCGACGCATCGCAGCTGGGACGCGTCGCAAATCGAGTTGCGACGCGTCGCAGAGCTTTATGAAATCGGCCCCAGGAGACTGTCCACCTTCAAACCAAGTGATATTTGTATATGGTACATACCAGTACATGTATTACAGTTGCAATGATATGTACTGTATCATGTATTGAATGTAAGAACTCAACTACAACATGTTGATGTTCACTTCAGATACTGTGTTGGCGTCGTTGCTGTCGTTCCACCAAATATGAAAACAGTTAGGTTTTTTATCATCTGTCATCATCACAAAGCCATTCTGTAGAACCAAAGGGGAGTTTACAAAACAGAGGCTCAGGCTCCGGCTCTATTTCGTGAATCCATTCTTAAATAACGGGTATCAAAATAGAGGTTTTTGGCTGTGGTACAGAAGTAGATTCTCTGGTTTGAAAAGCAAAACAGAGCTTCAGCTCCAATGAAAAAACACAACTTATTTTTTTCAGCGTTTCGTAAACACCCATAAATTAAGAAAACCTTTTTTACCCAATTGTGGACAAATGTATGATGATATGAATCTGTTTATAAAATCCACAAAACATGTGTACATATCGTGTGTAGGAAGTAAAAAATTTGCCAGAAAAACAAGCGAATTATAGAAAGACCTTCTCTAGTCATAAAATAATCCTTCGCCTTGTACACACAAAGATCAGGTTTACCGTTTTACATGTTTTTGTTCAAATTTCAAAGTTCATTTCACTTTGCAACCAAATGCATCATATTTTCTCTATCAATGAAAAGCTGAAAGTACCATAAATCATTCTTCTACATTGGGTATCATTTTTATCGCTAGTTTTATATTTTTGCGGGGATTTACAAGTTGGAAAACTTTAGCACTTGACAGTGAACATGTGCATAGTATCATATAACACTGTATAATGGACTGTACATTATTTTCACATTGACAATTGATTGCTCTGGTTTAAAAGTTTTCCCAGAAGAACAGCGATGACTTTTTGCTGAATTGTTTCTGTGTTTTTAAAGGGAACAGGATTTGCAAAGTTGTGCGTTTTGGCTGAATTTGGTGCTTAAACAGAAGTGAAGGTCTTAAACTTCCTTACAGATATAATTTCATATTTTTTTACGCTTTGTTCATATGGATAGCAGAAATACAGCCAAAATTATTTTGCCCCCCTCTGAATCCTTCATGGTTACACTATGCTTTCGAAATGCTAAAAAGATTGTTCAGACGAACGATCTTTTTAAAAGACACTAAATCTTGATTTCCTTGAAAAACCCAGCATCTGATGAACCAAGATTTCCCATGGTGACTGTTTACACTGTTTCAAACTTTACGAGTCCATTTTCTGTCTCAAACTCAATATTTTTTGTATGGAGGCTTTGCAAATCCTGTACGCTGCCTTTAAATTTGAATGAAAAAATGAATTATCTGAAGCAGAAATCAAACTGGATTTGGCAGTGCGCTGAGTTGTCACAGAAATATGAACTGAAAATGAATGGATCTTGCCACCTACACATACATTGCAGTACCAGTACATGCATAATACACCAATGGATGTAGTGTACAAAATTATGTGTAAACATATACATGTATATACTGAACATGTAATGCTGAGCAGTCAACTCAGGTATGGGTAGGTCATCAGGAAGTCAGTAGGCATTCTATCATTAGCTCAATCACACAACACAAATTCCATGAACTCCACCTGGATCAAGTCAGAAATACGGACATGTAAATGTGAACAGTCACTGAAATTTAGCAGTTCTGTGATCTACAGTGTAGCTCTGATCTATTGGGGTTATTTGTTTAATGAGACTTGGGGTTAATTTCACCAAACTCATCAGAACTTAGGTAACTTACTATCAATCGTAGGACTTATCATGCATTTCAGCCCTTCATAGGATATGATGGGTTATCCTTCGTAACACGAGTTACGATCGATCATATGGCTTCGTGAAATCAACTACTACCGGTATACAGTTTGTCACTGTCACATGGGGGAAAAACATTTCTCTAAAAAATGCTTGAAAATACAAAACAGCATTTGGGCAAAATGATTGAAAATATTTTTTACAAGAAAAGGGGTCTTCTTGAGTGAACAAATTTCAAAAAGTTAAGTTTATGTAGCCAATGAAAGTATGTGTTTCTGTTCAACTGATCAAATTGCTATCCTCTAATTAAGCTTTGTTTTGATCTTAATTAATGCAAATTAATTGATGAATATTTGCATGGATCGAGGTAACATAAAATGTTATGAGATGAAATTGAAAATTTAAATCAATTTCTATTTTTTTTACTAACAGGTCGGCCAAACATTCATATTGCATCTTTTAAGATGAAAATTTAGTGTTAAATAATTCCTTGTGAACAAAACTTTTTGGAAAAATACTGGGAACTTGGGAAAGCACTTGGGAACAGTATTCAGTAAATAACACACACATTTCATTGCCTCAATGATAATTCCAACTAAATACTGTTCTTAATGACAATGTACAGTACATGTATTTGGCAAGAAAAACTGTAACCCCTCTGTGTGTACAATTTGTACATTAAAATGTACAGTGCATATATGTGTACATCAGTGACGGGCAAGGACAAAAGTCATAATCATAATTCAGGGTTGTTATTAAATTGTCAAGGTTCAGGTTCACGAACAGGTTTCCCCTTTGGAATTGGTGAGTGAAAGAGTTGTACATTGCATCGTACAGTACGTTTTAATATATCCAGCTTTCCAGCTCATGGCGGACTAGGGGCCCGTGCAAATTTGCAACCAATTTCCATCCAATTAACGACAGTGACATGGGATTTGACTGTTTCACGGCCAGGACAATCCCAACCTTGGGATGAAATGGGGAAAAAAATGATACTAGGAAGCTGTGGGTGGGACTTAAAGGTAATATCATACTTTGGTTTTTGTCAAAGAAGTACAGATTCATAGGCACAAATATCAAGGACGATACAATAATAGTCATCTGTGAAAATGTCAGTCCCATCCAGTGCCCACTTTTTGAGAAAACAGTGAAAAAAGCCACAGTATTTCTTAAGTCTTTTCTCTTTTATTTTTGATCTTTTAAAAGATCAAAAAGATTTTCGGTGGTAGTATTACTAATTTCTGGATAAATATACCATTTCAGGCGAAACAATTTTAACGGTAGGTTTCTACCAGCACCATCTTTATACCCTGAAAATTATACGTAAATCTGTGAACATTTCTGTTTCCGTTTCTTACCAAAATACGATACTACCTTGAATGTATTGGGCCTACATGTACATGTACACAGCAGAAATCTGGATTAGTACTCAGTGCACTTTCTTGTGAGTGCTGCTTCCCAAACCCTCCCCCCTTGGAAAAAAAGTATCTTGCACCCAAGTTAGGGTGCACCATAATCAAATGAACAGGTCACGGCCACTGAAGTGATCTAGGCCAGGGGTCACCATTTCTGGGTCACTGCTTTAATTACTGGTGATAGATAGCTCTCCAAAGGGCCATGCTGATATAAAATTATGATTGTCTATGTAGTATGTATAATTCCAGTTTGGGAATGGTTTTTTTTTCTTTTAATGGCAGCGATGGACTTTTTAGAGCTTACGTTGTGACAACTTTTATAGGGAGGATGAGTATGAAATATAAGGAATGATGAGTGGGGTGGGGGAGGGGGCGTAAGCCGTATGGTAGTTATTGCATGTATTAACAGTTGCTCATAAAGAATTATGCATTTTACAAACTTACAGCTGCTCACTTCGTTCAACCTTCATGTTCAGTTAAACGTTTAAAAACTAGGTAACTCACCTCCATACCACTGTTTACCAATACATGGTTTTTCCTGTTGTACAGTAAGTGTGCTATCCTGAATACCACAACAATACACTAACAGTGTGGTAATGTGTGGTTTATGATCCAGTTCCCTTGTATGGAGACTGTGGTATTCTTATTTGGTACAGGAACAATACAATTTTCCTGATTCTTACACTGAATCTACACAACTTTACCCACTTTGTGGAATGACCCGTAATTTCCATACATGTCGGCCTACAAAAAGGTCTCTCCTAACCTAAATGTAAGTAAGGGGTTTACGAAACCGATGCTCAGGCTCCGGCTCAGGCTTCGGATCTGTCATACACGTATGTGATTTTTCATTAAAGCTGAAGCTCTGATTTCCTTTTCAAACCAGAGAATCTACTTCCCAACCGTAGCCAAAAGTCTGTATTTTGATACCCATTATTTTGGAATGGATTCATGAAGTGGAGCCGGAGCCTAAGACTCCGTTTCATAAACCCCCAAGTTACACCAATTCCCCAATTTAGTATTAACTCCTCTCTCTGCAAACTTAATCTGAAATATGAATAATTCATGAGCATGAACTTTTTACCCTCAGCTTTCAATTATAAATACTAAAGACTGCAGGGCAGGGCAGGTGATGTATACTCTCATTGTACTAGGAGAAAGTCTACATGGGACTAAAATTGGAGCTTAATCTGCATCAAAAAGAATGAGGTCAACTGAAGTGGATTAGAGTTTCCACAATGTACAATGTACAAACTGAAATTGAGATGGTAATTCTTGCTGGGGTCACCTAGATATTTGACAGGGGGAAATGAAATGCTGTGTCATACAACCTTGACCTAAGATTATCTGATTTTATTTTTTATTTTTCTTAAAAGAAAAAAATGGAAGCCAATGAAAATATCAGCCTATGGCTTATACAGTGTATGATACAGACAAAGACTGCCTAAGTCTCGCTGCTTAAACGTGCAGAATTTTTACATGGTTTCTGATTTACTCTTTTGTACAAAGTTTTGTGAGAACTTTTGTTATGAAAGCCTGCCCATTAGAGTTTGTTCATAAAATGTTAATATAGTGTCCAACAATGCATTGTTTATACATGTGCACTAATTAATAGCTTTAATATGGGTAATTTATAATGTACTGTATCTGCAATAAGGGTCTACATTGTATGCTGAAAGTCATACTGAACATGTAGGCCTTCACTGCATGTAGATCGTTTTGCGGTAAAACCATGTAATATTCTGTTCGTACTTTCGCACTTCTAATTTTGTCGCACTTCTCATTAACGCTTTAACTAGCCTGCTCTAGTCATCATCAAGGGACCAAGATGAGACCTAACGGGCCGAGATAAGAAGTGCGAAAGTACGAACAATTCTTACATGGTGTTACCGCAAACCGATCCACATACCAATTGACACCATGCACACAAGACATGAAATTGAATTCACATCAAGTATGGAAGAAGCATACATTTGTACACACACGTACTGTATGAACGACGTCGTTTCCATGTTTTGGTGTGCTGTATACGTACATGTACGCTGTCCTACACATAGCTAAAACTGCGTAGGACAGTGGTTAATAAATTCTGTACGTCATCTGGAAATATACACGTAATTCATTCAGCTTGGGTTTGGTTTTGTTTTTCACAAGTTTGGCAATGTGTCTCTCTTCATTGTAGAAATTACAGGAAGGAACCACATTCACCTATATACACAGATATGTGCTTAACACACAGCTGTCCAAAAACCGCAAAATTGACACATAACAACATGTTTTTGTCACTGGCCTGGTGACATTACATGTTTTGCTGTTCTGTGTGGTGTCTTCTTTCTTACTCTTAGAAATCAGTACAATCTAAATCGAACTAGACAGTATGACATATGACCTTCACCTTACACATTACATACACATTGTCTATACCAGACTCCGAGTCTTAAAGGTACATGTAGTATCATACTTTAGTAAAAAACCAAAACAGAAATATTCTCAGATTTACGTATAACTTACAGGGTATGAAGATGTCTTTTTTTTTACTCATTTCTGGATAAATACACCATTTCAGGCGTAAATATTATAACGTTATGTTTCTACTTTCTAACACTGGTCACCATCTTCATACTCTGCCTGAAAGTTATCATAAATCTGTGAACATTTCTGTTTGGGTATGTTACCAATACTGTACTGCACCTTTACGCAGGTCAAATTCAAGAAAAGGACTGCTTTGCTGTTCTAAACTTCCCTCAATATTTAAAAGACTTGCATATCTTTGATTTTTCCGACAATTTATGGAAGAAACCTTTGCCATAATTTGATAACAAGAGTTCACAGAGACTGATATTTCCATCCACACACAATTTCTTTCTCAATTTCGGATCATTATTTTGGTTTGTGTGCAATTTATAGTGCAAATTTATAACTTTATTAACAAACTGATTTAATATTGATCGTGTTTTTTCCCAAACAGAAACAGAACGAATACCAGGTACTACATGGTTTACTGAGCGAATATGGTCGATATACAGTATACACGTGCATACATGTACATGTACTCGTACTTGTCTAGTGTGTCTTGTACACATTCTTTCCTGTGAGGAGTTGCCACAGGGTTGGAACATAAACCAGTGATGAAATTACATGTAAATGGCTTCCATCTTCTGTTTCTATCACACCATGTACATTCATGTCCAACTGTTGGTTTCTCTAATAACAGCTTGGTAATGCCATACCCTCTATGGAGTAGGCTGTGTACATTTGTAATCACCTCTGTAGACACACAGTAGGTATTTTCCCTTGAATGTGGAACTACATGTATATTAACACTTTAGTCCATTAATTACCCATTAATTTTCCTAGATTTTTCTTTTTATACACACATTCTGTCTTGTGATTGACAATTTGGGATCAAAAAACATGAAAAATGCTAACTTACCTGATGCATGTAACTATGATATTTCAGCTACGTACATGTAGTTAACTGGAATTTTTTTTTTTCATTTATTTATTCATTTATTTATCTGTTTATTTATTATTTATTTATTTATTTATTTACTTACATTTATACATTTACATAATCTTATTTCATTACTTTTATTTCTTTATTTTTTCTGTATCTATCCCTCATTTGTATTACTTTATTTTAAAAGTGATGTTTTTATAGTTTGTTGTTTTGTTTAATATTTTTGCTTGTTTACCTCTCCCTGTAATTGCCGGTTACTCTGCTGTTGGATGATATGAATAAATAAAAAAATAAAAAAATTGCATAAGAAAAGTGTTTTTGACAATACAGTGATTCATTTCCAAACTGCAACGGCAGCCATTTTTATCTCAAAACGCTCCCTGTCGTGCACACCACTTCAGACACATAGGGTTTGTACAGAGCTGTCCGTCAGTGGACATATTCCTGATAATTCTTGCAAGACAGAGCAATGAGGTGATAACTGCCATTTACTGACGTTATGAAATACATTGCATTTTATTCAACTGAATGCACTACACAAACAGAACATAAACAGTAGAATTTACTGCGCAAGTGCCAACAGACGTGTGTGTAAATGACAGATCCTAGAATGTGTAATACTACATGTACTAGTTCTAGTAGTAAGCATATTTTTCTCAGTAATTTTTATTTCATAATAATGGGGATTGTAGCTTTACGGGTCCTAAAACTATAAAGGAAAGGAAACTACTATTTGAAAAGTAACTTACCTACATATACTTTGTTGGTCTCCTCCTCTATATTACCAAGCTTAAATTTTTGGAAAGAGGGCAGGGCTTTGATTTTTGAGGGAAATTATGGGGTAAAAACGGTAACCAAGATTGTACCATTTCACCGCCGCACGGACGGCCGCAGACGAGAATAGTCTGGTTTCCACTCTGACATTTTGAGGACTCTTGGTCTGTTGGGTCTGGGCACTAGACTAACCAGACCAGACAAAATGGCCTCACGCGATCAGACGGTCTGTTTTAAAGTTTACAAGAAGCGCGTAAGAAAATTGAATTTTAACCCTGAAATGTTTAACAAATTTCTTCAATGTAGGCTTTTAAGGACCTAGGAACATTTGCTGAAAGTCAAAAGTATCATTTTTGAGGAGTAGAAGTTAGTTCAGAGCCAAAAAAATCAATGTGTTTTGGGATCCCGTAAACCCACAATCGCCATAATAATGTATACTTCAAACATGTATATTATGCAAATAATATTTACTATGCTTTTGTGACTTAAGATTTTGTGCATTTAAACACTGCACATCTGTTAGAACTTCAGGTTTTGTCACATATTCAACTATCCGTATCTAAATGTGAGAAACTAAACTAGGCCTACATTGAGAAACAGTATACTATCATTAACTGAAGCCCTTTATTGGTGGCGTTGCTCTATATTTAACGTGTTTATGATATTGTACACGTGCACACCGTACTGTGACAATATATGACATTATGACTGACGACTGATCATATCAAAATCGTAATTTAAGGAGTATTATAGGGCTCCAGTTACTGTCCTAGTAGTGACCTACATTGTCACAGTCCATACATAATTTTTTTGTGAAGATAGAGTGTATTTAAAAATGTGTATGGCATAATTTAGGGGTAGGTCACAAGAAGCCCTACTCATGATGTCATCCACAGCACATGGCTAGGAAAAAGGTATCAGAAGATATGACTATAATAAACCAATCAAAACAATAAGAATGTGTAGTTTGCGTAAAGTGAGAATATTACAAGACAATAACAATAACACACACCAGACACAAATCTTTTCAAAAAACATTTAAAACAGTCCTTTGCTTCAGCTTTGGTCGTACCTCTTTTCAGCAGTTTAGGCTTGTATTAAATTGTTAAATAATACTTGGCCTTCATTTGTATTCCAATTATTTGGCCATAATTATACGCTGTGTCGGCCTATCTACAATGTAATGTTTAAGAGGTATAGGGCCCAACACTAACACAACAGTTAGGCATAGGGGTTTAGTACTACAATACTTCAAGTTCAATGTTTACTGGTCGAAACCATGAAGACACTCACTGTAGGCGTACATGATACAATAATGAAGCACAAATTCAACCCTCAAAATTTAATTCCGCTGCATGACAGATGCAGTGTTGTTTTTCCCCTTTGTTTTGTTTTTCTATTTCTAAAGGTTGTTTACTTGTTTGTCGGTTTGTTAGTGTTTGGGGTGAATGAGAAGAAATTGCATACATTTTCCAAGAAAAATTTTGAGTGGACCTACAATGTTGGCCCTTTCATTGGCAGTATTACAGGTTTACGTGCAAACGAAGATCTTCGAAGACATTTTACAAAACTCAACTTATTCTGAAAAACTTACCTACCGTGTTTTCTTCGGACTTCTCTTTTTCCCAGACGCTCCAGAAAGCCAGATATTACTAACGAGCAATGAGGTAGGTCACACCGGTCGATGCTCCCGCCTAGCTAGTCAAGGGCCGTACGTTCACTGCACTACGCTGTGTTTGCTTCGCCGATGCAATCCCGATAAAGCACCTTGCCATTCAACAACGATATGCTTGGTGGACACCGTCAACAAGCGCCATGTTTGTCAACCATTCACATACACACACATTACAGTCCACCTGCAAAATTAAGTACAGTACACAGCAGCACTCATGCATCATTCATAATTTATTTCAATTATCAACAGAGGGCGCCAGTCACATTATTGTCAATTTCATTTTCATTAAAGGTAGTATCTTACTTTAGTAGCATACTGAAACAGAAATCTTCACAGGTTTACCTATAACTTACAGGGTATAAAGATGGTGATGGTAGAAACATACCGTTAATTGTTTTCTGCCTGAAATGCGGAATTTATCCAGAAAAGATTAAAACCAGTGACCAATATCATTTTTGATATAAAAGAGAAAAGACTTAAAAGAAATATACTGTGGCCCATTTTAAAACTGATTTTTCAAAAAGTGGGCACCGTGTAGGACTGAAACTTTCACAGATGACTGTTATTGTATCTTCCTTGATATTTTTGCCCATGAATCTGCATTTCTTTGACAAAAACCAAAGTATGATGTTACCTTTAAAGGTTATTTCATACTTTTTGTCAAAGAAATGCAAAATCATGGGGAAAATATGATCACATAAAAGATACAATATAAACAGTCATCTGTGAAAATCAGTCTCATACAATGCCCACCTTTAATTTGAGAAAACAGTGAAAAATGCCTATGTCATTTTGGAATCTTTCTTACAGGATTTTCCATCTTCCGTAGATCAAAATTGTTTTTTGCTCAATCGTTTTTACTCTTTTTCTTGATAACAAAATTTTCAGACAGCATTTCAGACAGAAAAAAAATGTATCGGTATGTTTTTATACCATCTTCATACCCTGTAAATTATAGGTAAATCTGCAAAGATTTCTGTTTCGATATGCTACCAAAGTATGTAATACCTTTAATAAATTTTTTTTTTATTTGTTGTTAGTTGTTGTTTTTCAAATTATGCGGAAATCAAGGCCTTTAGTTCTATGAATGCACAACTGTTTTGTAATTATGATTATCAAAAATAGATATGTAAAAATAATATACAAAAATATGGATTTCCAAAATCTAACCTCAAAATAAATGGTTCTCTTTGAAAGTTTTACATGATAATACTAAAACATTTCCAGAAGCCAGAACCTTTTCATTAAGCTCTAATTCAAAGCAAAATGTCTGAAAAATTGTATAAATTGACAAAAACAAATCAATATGTAATTGATATATTAGGCCAAATACTCACCTTTAATTTCAAGTTGTATCATGTCCTTTGTTCCTGTCATCTCTTTTGTTCTTACCTTCATTCATAGTATCCATTTCACTTTCTTGTCTTAATCCCCGTTCCAAAAGTCAGCTTACAGCTTCCTCTAAAGACCTAGCTCTCTTTCCAGTACCTCTCCATATTGTCTTTCTCTAAACTTGAAATTCTTTATTGCTTTCCTCCAAACTTCATTGGCCTTTGCTGTATCAAATGATGTTGATACAGACAAATACATATTTTCTAATAATCACTCTAAAAGTCTGTACTCAATATGAAGCACATTTAACTGTAAAAATATAAATTTCACAATTCCCTTGGTCCTGTCACTCTCTGTATTTCTTCATTGTCCAATTCAAGCCTAAAAATCTGTCCAAAAAGGATTTAACTGGTGCCCAGTAACATAATTATGACAAAGTGATTAAAGTGATTAAGTGATTAAAAGTAACTTCATACTTTGCAGAAGAGCTGCGCTGTTGCATGCTGGTTGGGATGTCTGGACAAGGTTTGGCACGTATCAAAGTATGATACGGTAGTATCTTTAAACTGGTCCCCAGCCACTTTATAACAAAGTGAATTCCCTTTGACTCAATAATGAGCCCACCAATAAAAGAAAAACACAATCCTGTGGGACTAGAAATTAGTACAACTTGTGTACCACTCGAATGCTCCTCTTCAATGACACTGGTATCTCAAACATATTGTGATAGATCACAGTGGTGCCACTCCAAACTCACCATTATTGGCTTTAGCATCAAATAAAAAACCTACACAGAGGTCGTTGATGTTAAAGGTAATATCATACTTTGGTTTTTGTCAAAGAAACACAGATTCATGTGCAAAAATATAAAGGAGGATACAGTAACAGGCATCTGTGAAAATTTCAGTCCCACACAGTGCCTACTTTTTGAAAAAAACAGTGAAAAACTGCCACAGTATTTCTTAAGTCTTTTCTCTTTTATTTTTGATCTTTTAAAAGATCAAAAAGATTTTCGGTCGTTGTTTTACTAATTTCTGGATAAATAAACCAATTCAGGCGGAAAGATTTTTACAGTAGGTTTCTACTAGCATCATCTTCATACCCTGTAAGTTATACATAAATCTGTGAACATTTCTGTTTTGGTTTCTAACCAAAGTATGATACTATCTTTAAATGACAAACAGAATCTTTATACGAGTAGATTTACACGGGAAATATATATTCATTTTTATTTTAATACATTTTTTAAGGAGTTCTAGGAAGGATGCTTATGAAATAAAAATGTGTTGGACTTCAAGTCCACTTTCATCCACAACAAGCAAAAGAATTCATATTAAAAATTTACAAAAAACACTGGCAGAATGAACAATTATTTTATTAAATAAACATGTGGATTTGTGTAGTGTGTGTATTATAAGCAGACAATATGATTTATTGAAGGAATGGCTGTTTGGTAAAAAGCTGTCTGTGAAATGATTCTCAAAGGTAACTTCATACATGTACTTAGGTTTTTGTCAAAGAAATGCAGATTCATGGACAAAAATATCAAGGATGATACAGTAACAGTTATCTGTGAAATGTTGAGTCTCATACGGTGCCCACTTTTTGAGAAAACAGTGGAAAAAAAAAACACGGTATTTTCAAATCTATTCACAGGAGTTTTGATCTTTCCCCAAGATCAAAACTGTTTTTGGTCTTTGGTTGTACTCTTTTCTGGGAAAAACAAACAGCATTTCATGCGGAAACATTTTGACGGTATGTTTCTACCATCACCATCTTTATACCCTGTAATTTAAAGGTAAATCTGTGGAGATTTCTGTTTTGGTATACTACCAAAGTATGATAGTATCTTTAACTGTTAATGGATGCCCTTTTCCTCTCAGAACACCCCATCAACATTGGTCATATTTCTCAGCATCACTGCACAACTACGCTTCAAAAATTAATTAAATTCACCTTAAAAGCCAGCATCACAGTCTATAAATATACATTTTCAATGCCGATATGAAAAGATTTTTAATACTGACAATGTGTACAATTATATTAAGTGATACTCGTTGTTAAAGGTACAGTACAGGATTGGTAACATACCCAAACAGAAATGTTCACAGATTTACGTATAACTTTCAGGGTACGAAGATGGTGCTGGTAGAAACATACCGTTAAAATGGTACATTTATCCACACATTAGTAAAACAAAGACCAAATCAGTTGTTATCTCGGGGTAAGATCAAAACCATTCTTTATGTTTTATAAGAAAAATTAAGTCGAGTTTTAGCTTTTTTCTCGTGACTCAGATGTGCGATTGAGCTCCAATTTTCACAGGTTTATTATTTCACGTACATGCTGGATCAGACAAAGTGTGGGTGCTGTTCTGTAACTTTTAACAATCATGTATCATACCTTTATACTTGAATAAACCAAGTTAATGTACAGTTCAATTCATGGAGAGAAATACACAAACAAACAAATAGAAAACCAAACAACTGATAATGAACAAAACGAAATACCACAGATTTCATGTACTAGATTATACTTTATCTTTTACACACCATGAAGACCCTTGTTATACTCAGAATAAAATTCAGAATGGCAAACACTTTGACGGCTTGCAGTGCAGATGGCGAACTCCCGATGGAGCTGTAAACTCGGCCACTCCTCCACGACCTTGAAAAGAATCTCTCCAATAAGTACTATTAAATATTTATGTCACCGGGCAGAAATTTACCGATTTTACCGCAAGGTATGGCAGCTGCTACTTCTGACCTATTTGTGGCTCAAATGAAGCCCAAGAGCTGCTATGTCACTGCATTAATCGGGCACAATAAAACATGTACAGTCTGAGCATTCCTTAAAATAGGATCTGAACTACTGGGGCCAGTTTATGCTTAGGCATCTCTCCAAAGACTGTCAGGGAACAAATATTTGCACGTCCACTAAGCAATGGCTGGCAGCAGTTAATGAGCCTAACTGTGGAACATTTATAATGCGTTTTCCACTGAAATGGAATTTGGGAATGGAATTTCTTTGCAATGATCTGATGTTGAGTTCTTGAGAGTGGCTTCTTAGCACGGTACGGAAGCAGCAATTGATGGCTAGACCCAGCATTGTCCATCTGTCTTTTCAAAAAACAACTTTGTCAAACTGTCTCTCATGACTCTGCCTGAATGACCTGTGGGGTCACGACCTCTGGCCCAGCACCGTTGTCCAGCCCGCCACCTTCCTCCGGGTCCACGCACTTCCAGAGTCCGTACGTCCGGCCGAGAACGGTCTGCCAGAGTCTCAGGGTTCCGTCCTCAGAGCCGCTGGCATACAGCTCTCCGTCAGGTGAGAAGCGGATGCAGTGAACGGGACCAAAGTGGCCTTTGTAGGACTCTGCAATAAGCAAATCAAAGCAATATCTTTGAATTGATACTATGGAAAGTCATTCCAGTGATTGAACATGCTGGGATGCACAGAAATTGTTCGTTATAGTGGTCGTTCATTATAGTAAACAATATTCAGCAGGCCTATACATTGTACATAAAAATGGGATTCAAGGATGACGTTCCATATATCCAAATGTTTAGTATAGCAGTATTCGTTATAGTGGCGTTCCACTGTACGATGGTCACTCCTGACACATTCCATCATTCTGATGAAATTTCATCAAAATGTGAGAGGGTCACCTGGAAACTTTTCAGAAAATGGGTTGATTTGACACAGATGACCCAGTCATGAGTTTTTACGGCTCTTTAAAAAAATTCCCTGACGATCGTCCAGTCCACAGTACCCGGAGGGTTGGGGGAGGAGGGGGGAGGTGTTACACTGAGAAGGAGTACTGGGAGACATAGGGCCTTTTTGAAATAGAGGCGCAGGCTTAGGCTCCGGCTCCATTTCATGAATCCATTCTAAAATAACGGGGATCAAAATAGAGGCTTTTTGCTGCAGTTCGGAAGTAGATTCTCTGGTTTGAAAAAGAAAACAAAGCTTCAGCTTCAATGAAAAACCACAACCTATATCTTCAGCATATGGATGGAGCCAGAGCCGGAGCCTGAGCCTCCGTTTCGAAAAGGCCCATAAAGGCATGATCTGTGGCAGTGTTTATAAAAACTCACCCAACTCCTTTCCGTCCGAGTAATCAAACTTGTAGATTTTCAGGTCTTCACCGGCTGCCACAAAGCACTGCTTGTCAGGGTGGAGTGAGGCTGAGTTCATGGTGCAAGGGGCATCAAAGGTCTTGATCAGGTCAAATCTATAAGAACCAAGGTCCAGTACCGGTAAATCAAATGACTCTGAAGCAGCAGCACAATGAGATACAGCTCACTATGACTATTAAGTACAATTACATTTAATTATGCACACTCATCGTATACAGTGGAACACCGCTTTAACAAACACAATTTTTGTGTACATAACATATCTAACGTAGTTATTTAACCCCTTCAGCCCAGGTTTTTTTTGCCTTGCTTGTACCGACCTCATTATCAGCCACCAGTCAAATTGAGGCCATCTAGCCAGGCTATATATGAAGGGAGTTTAGCGTAAACAATGCGGGCACACAATGGTCGAATACCGCCGCGCAAAAGACCATGCAGTGTGCATACAATGAAGCCAGCTGTGTTCAGAACTCAGAGATTGCGATTCATATTCAGAATTTCAGATACATGTAGATGGACATTTTTTAGCAGACCGCAATCAGTAGTTATGAATACAGCTGCCACGCCATAGATTACGTCTGCCTGGAATTTAAGATATTGACCGATGGTATTGAATCATTTTTTAGCCCGCATTGTTAACGCCGAGCTCCCTACACAAATGGCCCAGCCAGATGAACTCTATTTGACCAGTGGTTGATAATGAGGCCAGTAAATCAAAACCCCAAAACCCGATCTGAAGAGGATTAACAAATAATCTTGAATTCCGCCATTACGTTGAAATTGAAACAATTCATTTTATTAATTAATTCATTTATTCATTTACTCAAGTTTTCCTCATTGAATAGTGAACAAAGAAAAATTTACTTAAGCGGGATTCGAACAGGCGACCTCCTGAATACCGTACAGGTGCTCTTCCAACTGAGACATCTAGCCCTATGTTGGTGGTGACCCCAAGAGTCAATTATCTTTGTTCGTTTGGAAGTCAGAAGCCATGAAACCACTCACATACTGCTAAATCCCAAGGATCATTTCACCGATACACGCAGCAATGCTGCAACCTGGGAACAATACATGGGGGATCACTCAAAGAGGATACAGCTTTTTTTTAAAAGCCTACCCCCACCACAAGTATGGAATTCTGAATTTCTGCGGCTTCACGATTTCATTTCCAGGGGTGTGTGGTTTTCAGGACACACCCATTAACACTGTTTGCTCAACCCAGTGGAATAAAATCCTCCCTACCCGTCCCGATAACAACTTACTTGTCTGTGTCGTAGAAACTGATCTTGTTGCCGTGGCATACGGTACACACGTCCCCATCCTTGGATATGTCCATGCTGATCGTTCCGGAGTCCAGACTAATCTTCTTGATTTCGCTTTGAGTGGAAACGTCCCAAATGCTGAGGAATTTTATAACAAAAAAGAAGAACAAATTCAAGAACATTATTATTTCATCTCACTGTCAAGCTGGAATATTTTAAAAATAATTCGTAAAAAAATATCAACTTGCAACAAGTCTTTCTGAATGAATTTATTTTGCAGGAAAACTTCAACCGACTATCAGAAAATTGATTTAACTACCACTGCATATGTACCATTAAGCATCACATCTCACAACATCATAGACTAATTGTACCGTGGAAACTTCTAATGGATACAAGAAATAAACTGCTGCAAACTGCTCATCAACCAAAATAATGACCTCAAATGTACAAAATGCTTGGAGTTTAATAGGAGGGCCTGACATTTCGATCCTAGCAGGATCTTTCTCAATGGCTTAATGAGCCTTCGAGAAAGATCCTGCTAAGATCAAAACATCAGGCCCTCCTAACTCCAAAAACCTTATAATGCTCAGTACTCCCCTCAGGTGTGAGTATCAAAGTCTGACTCAAGGTATTAGATACCAATGGTGTCGAGCTTTTCTTGAGATGAGAAACATTTTCCTGTTACTCACAACTCATACACAAATTTTGCAGTGACAGTTAATGCAGAGTATGACAGGGATGAGATTGACCAATGATAAAAATGTCCGAAAACAGCTGAAAGGGAGCATAAAAAGTCTGAAATCTGAAAATCTCCTATACTTTTGTACACAGCCTGTGAGGAAAAAAAGTCTGAAATCCAAAACACAAAAGTCTGAAATCAGACTTTAATCTGAGAAATCTCATCCCTGCTATGAGTTCACATTCATGACAAAATGCTCAAACTGGTAATTGTGCAATAACTTGTAGCTGCACCATACATATACATAATAATAAACTAGAGGGCGGACGCACAATACTCCCCTGTACTGTGACGCTGTGATCCCATGGGCAGGTGCGGCCATTACTATAATGGGCACGAATTACGTATACGCATGCGTACCAGGGAATGCTGTGCTGACGGAGCACTTGCGTAAACTACAGTACAAAGGCCTACGCCGTACGTACACAGCAAAGATAGTAAAGCGCCGGCGCAGTGTCCATTTCAGTAATGGCGGATCGATCCCCATGTTGTCACAGACATTTTGCCGAGCCCGCCCTCTAGTTTATTAGTATGTATCTCTATGAGCTGCACTCACATAAATTAATTTCCTATGGACTATTTGCATACTTGTATTCTAGGAAAAGTAGTTGTACATGTACATACAAACGTACTTGTATTGTTTTGAGTACTGAACTCTCATTCTAAATCATATTAACCCTAAGCCACCTGCATACCACAGTTTGCCACACATGGTTTTTCCTGTGTGGTAGGTGAGTGTGGTTTGTGTGGTAATGCATGGTTTATGATCCAGTTCCCGTTGTGGAGACTGTGGTAATGTGTGGTAAACAGCTCTTGTCTCATGTGGTAGGTGCAAAGGGTTAGGGTTAGCAAACATCTACTCCTACAAATACTGATGACTGATAAATACAACACACACACAGTAAGATTCACTGGATTTGTGCCGATTGCCCAAACAGCACCTGACCAGCAATATAACTACTATGATGCAAGCAAAGAAAAACAAAGATGCAGGGACACCAACAATCCAACATAGGACTGGATAGCTCAGTTGTTAAGAGCACCGGTACGGTATTCTGGAGGTCACTGGTTCGAATCCTGCTCCAGACAATTTGTCTTTGTTCAGTTTTCAATGAAAAAACAAGATGCCATACCCGATTGTTTTGTCGTCTGATGCACTGATGAGTTTCCTGTCATTGTCGCACCAGAGAGCACAGCGAATGTTTCCAGTATGGGCTGGGATCTCGACCGGTTCTCCTTCTACTGCATTCAGATCAAATATCTTGAGTTTCTTCTCGTTGCTTCCTGTCAGCAGCCGGACACTGTCCTGTTCATGAAAACCAATTTGTTGTTTCAATTTGTAACCCTCATTTGAGAATGTAAATGCATTCCAGTTTGTACTTCTCCCAAGAAATCAACAATCATGGACTAAATCACCATCGCCACCATTTCCACATTACCTCAGCTTAAAGGTTCCGTACAGGATTGGTAACATTACCCAAACAGAAATGTTCACAGATTTAAGTACAACTTTCAGGGTATGAAGATGGTGGTGGTAGAAACATACCGTTAGAATATTTCCAGCTGAAATGCTGTGTTTATCCAGAAATTAGTAAAACAAAGACCGTAAACAGTTTTGATCTTGGATGAGATCAAAACTCCTGTGAATAGATTTGAAAAAATTGTGAGCGTTTTTCACTGTTTTCTACAGTTTCTGATGATGATATGATTTATTAGCTGAACATTTTACAGGTTTGGTTTTATTTCACGACAAATCAAATTATGAACAGTCTACACCACGGTGTGGTTTGAGTTGTAATGTGTGGTTTATGACCCAATCGTCTCATGGAGAGTGTGGTAAACAGCTGCCAAGATCCTATGGCTGGGTTTGAACCCACACCACATGAAATCACACTGTACACAGAGATCTAGAGTATGATACACAAGACCCCTCAGCAATGGTAATCCACAAATAGACCTGGGGCCGATTTCAATAACGCTTTGCGATCATCGTAAAGCCCAAATCCATCACTAAATATAGAATCGATCACTGCTTTGTGTAGCAATTTTCTGTTTAGCGATGGATTTGACCTTTAGCGATATTGCAAAGTGTTAGTGAAATCGGCCCCAGGTTCACAAGCTGCTGAAACCATTTCCAAGTTTAAATTAATTTTACAGAATCTATGTAATTCAATTCCTTTGGTGCCTACGGAGGGTAAGTCAACGTGTGTGGTTCCACGGCTTCTGACAGCCTAACGAACAAAGACAAATCACTATTAGGGACTCTGCCAACATAGGGCTGGATAACTCAGTTGGTATAGCTCCGGTACGGTATTTCAGGGGGTTCGAATCCCACCCCAGTAAAGTTTTCTTTGTTTACTTTTCAATGACTTAAGTTCATACTTTGTAACCTATGCTTCCTATACCTAGTTGTATTACACACAAAGTGAAGAATTCACTTTTAATCTTATTTTTCATTCAACAGTCAGCTTTCAAATTTTTGTAATAATTTCTTTGGTGAGGATACATCCCACACCCAGTGACCTTGGCCTATGCCTGTTTGGCTCATAAATCAAGACTTCTGTGCGATACTAAAGACCGAACCAAGTATGTAGGTGACCCAGTCACGCCTTCAATCTCTCCCAAGTGAACTGTAATGGAATCATTTAATGACCCTGACCTTAAGACCTTTAAGGTATGAAATCAACAGACCTCTGTGGGATACCAAGACCACACTCAACAGCAAGCTAATCTGCCTTATATTTATCTAGTAATCATTTGCCAATTTCACGGCCTTGCTTAGCACAAACATTTCATAACCATGAAATGTCTGTCTTAATAAAAACATGATAAGCAACCAAATGTCCATCGCTTGTGATTGTTCTTTGGCTGTTGTTCGCTGAGCAGGAATATCAAATGGAATTTCTAGTGGTGGTCTGTTTTATTAAACAAGACATTTTGTGTTAAGCAATTTTTTGTGTTTAACGGCTCCATGAAATTGGCCCCAGCTTGCATGGACACAACAGAGAAAATGACCATAGGGGAAAATGTATACACCTCTGACATTGTCATTGGCCATTCCTCAAGAATATTTTATATAACTGTGTATTTCAAAACCATCTAAACCCTAACCCACATGCAAATTACAGTTTACCACGCATGGTGTGTTGCATCCTGAATACCACAATACACCACGGTATGCCTTGTGTGGAAATGTATGGTTTATGATCCAGTCCCCTGTGGAGACTGTGGTAATGTGTGGTAAGCAGCTCTTGTTCTGTGTTGTGTGGTAACTGTAGAGGGTTGAGGTTAATAAGAATGAACATGACTAAAAGAGGAACATAATTATGTCTATAAATCTGATTTTCTGGTCTCACATCTCAGCTGTTCCAGACATTTCAGCAATGCACTAGTAAACTTTAACTGACCTCTATTTATCATGAAATGACCCAAGCCACCTGGCATATTTATGAGTACCTTTGAGAAGTGCACTGATTTGACGATGTGTTTGTGTGCAAAGCTGTGCAGCTCATCACCACTGATAGGATCCCACACCTTCCTGCAATTACAACACAAAACAAATGCAGTCATGATTAGCAATGGGCTACTACATGTACATGTAGGTACTGTCAAATGAAATACATGTAAAATGGGTAATAACAAGGCTGATGTGAAAATGAATACCAAACTCAATTGCCCGGAAAAGGGTGTTGTTGCCATACAAATTACCATAACATATCATCTAAAACCATAGAGCTATATTAAAATTACTAGAGCGCTAGCTCCGTGTAGAAAGTGATGCCTGCTGGGCGCATCCATGTTTGTGCACAAATCTATGGAAAGCCCACAATTGTGTACGTTTTTTTCACGTTCATTTACATACTGCGTTGTGTTCTATACGGGTGCGTCATCGAAGCAAATACGCCCCAAATCCGACGCACCCTCGGTAAATGCGCGTTTCATTTAGGACCGTGCGCGCACACGTTCTGCACTTCAGTCACGCAATGATTGCAAGCGTCATCAAGACGCGCTAGGTACCGTTCGCGCATACTTGAGCGTTGCATATAGGAAACTCTCTTTGAAAGGCATTCCAGTCAGTGTTCTTGTTTCACAGACACGCACTCAAATTCAAAATGACTGCGCCCAGACGGCTTCAAACGGCTATCTCACAGAGAACAAAGAGCTAGCGCTCTAGTAATTTTAATATAGCTCTATGTCTAAAACACAAGTCATTTTTCATTTCAGACATGCATGTTTCTTCACGTTGTAGTAAATGCATTTTTCTTTGTTCACCTTTCAATGTCTTAAAAATTGTCAGTTTCTCTTGTGGTTATTTGATGAAAATATATTAACCACAAAAATAGATATCTAATCAACCATATAGGCCTACCAAACATTATCCTTGGCTCCCAAGTTTTGTGTACAATGCATACCAATATGGCTCTTTAAATCACTATAATGAACAACCACTATATAACGAACAATATCTGTGCATTCTGCCATGTTTGTAATAGCAGCCTTCCACTGTACTGAAATGCTGACAAGAATTTAAAGGTATAATGCATGATTGGTAAAGGTCACAGAACAGCACTTACACTTTATCTGATCCGATATGTACATAAATAACAAACCTGTGAAAATTTGAGCTCAATCGGACATCTGAGAAAACAGTGAAAAACCGACTCAATTTTTCTTATAAAACCCAAAGAATGGTTTTAATCTTACCCCGAGATCAAAACTGTTTTCGGTCTTTGTTTTACTAATTTCTGGATAAATGCACCATTTCAGGTGGAAATATTTTAAGGAACATCCAGCACCATCTTCATACCTTGAAAGTTATATGCAAACATTTCTGTTTGGGTATGTAACCAATCCTGTACTGTACCTTTAAGTTAATGAACTACAGAGATGAGAGATAATGAGATGCCACAAATGCATACAAAGCACACTACATGGGTACCTCCCTTTTCTTTTTAAGTTGAACCTCTTGGCATTTTGGTCCCTGCTACCAAAATCCAAAACTCTGCATAAAATGAAATCCTTATAACACATTCTTCAGACTTTGATCAAGTTGGGCCACATAAATGTAGCCACAATATGCAGTTGCAATGCCTTGGTTCTAATGTCCTGTGCTCATCCAGAATTACTAGAGAATAACTAGGATTTCAAAATAATGTAAAAAAATACTTGGTGAACCTACGCTGTGAAGTCTGCTGCACCCGTTGCTGCTTTATTTGCTTCCAGGTTCAGTGTAGCACCCCAGACTGCCCCCTTGTGACCATCAAATGTTCCCACCCAGTCTCCAGTCTCACCCTGGCGGAGCATGGGCTTCCCATCTGCAAAAGAATTGAGTCAGAAATAAATGATGGTGGTGTTAAGACTTCTCTTATAATTATCTCTGAAAAGATCCTGTTAAAGGATCGAAAAGTCAGGCCCTCCTAACTCCAAGTAAGTTGGTTTAAGATACTAGTTAGACCCGGTTACTGGAACAGTCCTTTGTTTAATTTTGGGCTTCATTGTCTGTGCAATTACAACTTAAAATGCCCAGAAAATTCTATAGAGTAGAAATGTAAATTTAAGATTTCATGCACAAATGGCTGGCACTTGTGCCAAAAATGTCCACAAATGACAACAATGACATTACAAATCGGCTTGAAAATCACGTCTTCGCTTCTCCATCTTCAAAGAGGGAAGTTTCTGAGTTGTACAGTAGAAAGCAGTTGATAGCCTGATTACTGATTAGGAATGGTAACATTAAAAACTGAAATAAAAAAAGCAAAACAAAACAATTTGAGTAATTGCAAAATATCCCGCCACTCAAAATCCCTATGCACAAACATATGAGCGGTCTAGTACTACAATGTACACAGCTTCAATGAGGGAGAGGTGAGTGGCGGGGTATTCTGCAATTGAGCGTAAAACAGGAACAAGGTGCTGTTGTAAGTCATTGTCATTGCAGGCAAGTCTAAGTTTCCACAAGTATATGCATGGAGGATGTGTAAATCCCAATTATACATTTTACAACTTCATAAAAAAGTAGGCCTGGGGCCGATTTCACTAACGCTTTGCGATCATCGTAAAGCCCAAATCCATCGCTAAACGGAAAATTGCTACGCAAAGTATCGATCGATGGATTTTGGCTTTACGATGATCGCAAAGCGTTAGTGAAATCGGCCCCGGGGCCTACACTATGCTTGGGCGATTCCACGCTGGAATCGATGAGAATCGATTCCAAATTTGGAATCGGAATCGCGATCCCATTTTTTTTCGGAACTGATTCAGTGAATTTTTCGATTTTTTGTTTTTGAGTTTCGATTCCAAAATGCGCCGAGCGATTATTGGGTCGTTCGATCATTGAACCAACGATGAATGAAACGATTGCATTCTTCCAAGAAATGAATCCTGGCTGATTAACACATCACAGAACTTATAAACTGCGTGCGGCACCGTCTGTTTTGTCGAATGTGCACGATCAATTGATGCATAGCTCTGTAGGATTAGTTGGAAAAGTTTATAAAACATGATACAATGATCGTTGCAGCGACGTATTAAAATATGTGAGATTCTGGTCTCAATCTACGTGCATATCGTTCCGGAATCTTGCATTGATTTGGTTCCGGCAACCTTACAGAATATTCAGTCAGAGTTGTTCATGACTTTCTCAGCGTGACAAGTCACTTTCTTACCGCAAAATCTGCTCTGAAGCCGGCCGAAACCCACGGTACCGAGCGCAACTTGACTACACCAAACACACACGTTGTACATGTCATACAAGTATGCTTGCACTTCCGGCCAGATTGCAAATTTGCCACTGTGTACTTCGCTGGTGCACGTTTGTATGCTTTGAATGGTGCGGCGCGGTTACCAATCTTGGAATTTTCTGGATGCAATGCTGCTGCATGAGCCGGGCCATGCGGCCACGTGGTACGCGTGTGCATGTGGTGTGTTGTGTCCATTGTCCAATAATATTATCGGACACTGCATTTTGTGACAGCGCACCGATCAGGTAGGCCACGCCTCTTGACAAATTGCCCAATCACAACGCACTATATAAGATCCGACAAATTGCCGCCATTTTGTCCGATAAAATGTTATGAATTTTGTATTCTTTACTACACATATTTCGTTGATTTTACTTTTGTTTTGGAAGACAATTCTTTTACAAACCCAAGTTTTATTCTTAACCATGGTCAAATGGTGTTTGTATTTTTTATTTTTCTGACTCGCGATGCCCTGGCTGAGCAGAAATGAACCATGTTTTTTTTTTTTTGGTCTTAGAGGTGCGTTCAGTGGTGGGAAATCATGATACATTGGGTGTGTGCGTTGTTGTCCGGCAGTTGCCATGCCTACTGGATCGGTGTATTCACTGACAAGCTTGCACATGGTTGCCTGAAAACCAGCGCGCTGGTTCCATTGATGGGTTGCCAATTTATGGTGTAGCGTCCCGCGGGCACCAACCAAGGAACGCAACGTAAACATCTTTCGAGGTTGACGAAAATGTGGAGAAAAGACGTAGACTTTCTTGCTTAAAATGTCGACGAATCTGCGATCCATTTTTGCCAATGAAAAAGTAGAAATAGGCCCTACTCGACTTCACCTTCGTAATCTTATTTAAATGGAATAGTTTTGACTCGAGAAGTAATAAACCAAAACGGAAGGTAGGAAAGTTGTCTCCGCAGCGCCGTCGGAAACTGTTTGGTTCGGTTATGAATTTATAAATGGATATTCCTCTGGGTGCGGCATCGGGCGAAGAAAAAGTTATTCCCATGTTTGGGCCACGTTTTTTCAAGGCTATTGAATTAAATTCTTGCCAATAAAATGTGGATTTTGTAAGATTATCACAAACTAAAATCACTCAGAAATTATAGATTGGCAAGAAAATTATCTGCTGAACGACTCACGATGTATGACCACTAATTCCTTACTATACTTCGCGTGGTATGACTGATAAAAAAAATAAGATGACGTTATTTGTGCATTTAGAAGTTGCCGGCAATACTGAAAAACGAGGGGTTTTAGTTGCCGGTATACCTAACACTATTTACTAGACAAAGTGGCTACTTGGTCGCTGTCCCAATGCCTTTGCCTTGCTGAAATCTTACGAACTTGTACTCGTTCGTGCGTACGTCGCCCCCGGAGTTTGCCTTTATTTCAATGTTATTTTTGCCGGTGAAAAATGGAATCGATTCCAACTGGAATCGCGATTCCAACTTGGAATCGGAATCAATTCCGAAAATGCTGGAATCGCCCAAGCCTAGCCTACACGTATTGAGTAAAACACGTGGACCAGTGGCCACTGTCATGTAGCGCTTGGGGATTGTGATAAGACGGGTCCCAATAAAGGAAAGGAAAACTACTTTTTGGAAAGTTACTTACCTAAACTGACATTCGTTGTGTCCCTTACAATAATATTAGCAAGGTTAATTTTGTGGAAAGAGGGCAGGACTTTGATTTTTGTGGGATAGGCCTAGGCCCTATTGTCAAATTATTGTGGGGTAAAAACGATAACAACATTTCACGGCTGCACGGACGGCCACAGACGAGAATAGTCGGGTTTCTACCCTGACATTTTGAACACTCTTGATCTGTTGGGTCTTGGCACTAGACTAACCGGACCAGACAAAATGGCCTCACGTGATCAGACAGGCTATTTTCAAGTTTGCAAGAACTTGAAGGGCGTAAGAAAATTGCATTTTAACACTGAAATGTTGCACAAACTCAATCTAACGTTAGGATTTTTAAGGACCAAGGAACAAGTCAAAAGTATCACTTCTGAGGAGTAATATGTTTTGGTGATCCCTTCTTATCACAATTCCCCATACGAACTTGTACTCGTTCGTGCGTACGTCGCCCCCAGAGTTTGCCTTTATTTCAATGTTATTTTTGCCGGTGAAAAATGGAATCGATTCCAACTGGAATCGCGATTCCAACTTGGAATCGGAATCAATTCCGAAAATGCTGGAATCGCCCAAGCCTAGCCTACACGTTTTGAGTAAAACACGTGGACCAGTGGCCACTGTCATGTAGCGCTTGGGGATTGTGATAAGACGGGTCCCAATAAAGGAAAGGAAAACTACTTTTTGGAAAGTTACTTACCTAAACTGACATTCGTTGTGTCCTCTTCTACATTAATATTAGCAAGGTTAATTTTGTGGAAAGAGGGCAGGACTTTGATTTTTGTGGGATAGGCCTAGGCCCTATTGTCAAATTATTGTGGGGTAAAAACGATAACAACATTTCACGGCTGCACGGACGGCCACAGACGAGAATAGTCGGGTTTCTACCCTGACATTTTGAACACTCTTGATCTGTTGGGTCTTGGCACTAGACTAACCGGACCAGACAAAATGGCCTCACGTGATCAGACAGGCTATTTTCAAGTTTGCAAGAACTTGAAGGGCGTAAGAAAATTGCATTTTAACACTGAAATGTTGCACAAACTCAATCTAACGTTAGGATTTTTAAGGACCAAGGAACAAGTCAAAAGTATCACTTCTGAGGAGTAATATGTTTTGGTGATCCCTTCTTATCACAATTCCCCATACGAACTTGTACTCGTTGGTGCGTACGTCGCCCCCGGAGTTTGCCTTTATTTCAATGTTATTTTTGCCGGTGAAAAATGGAATCGATTCCAACTGGAATCGCGATTCCAACTTGGAATCGGAATCAATTCCGAAAATGCTGGAATCGCCCAAGCCTAGCCTACACGTATTGAGTAAAACACGTGGACCAGTGGCCACTGTCATGTAGCGCTTGGGGATTGTGATGAGACGGGTCCCAATAAAGGAAAGGAAAACTACTTTTTGGAAAGTTACTTACCTAAACTGACATTCGTTGTGTCCTCTTCTACATTAATATTAGCAAGGTTAATTTTGTGGAAAGAGGGCAGGACTTTGATTTTTGTGGGATAGGCCTAGGCCCTATTGTCAAATTATTGTGGGGTAAAAACGATAACAACATTTCACGGCTGCACGGACGGCCACAGACGAGAATAGTCGGGTTTCTACCCTGACATTTTGAACACTCTTGTTCTGTTGGGTCTTGGCACTAGACTAACCGGACCAGACAAAATGGCCTCACGTGATCAGACTAGTTGCGATGATCGTAACCCTAGGTCTGACCAGGGACTGGGACCTTAGGGTTACGACAAAACTTGTTCAAAAAAATGGGTACGACCTTTTTGGCCAACTCCTGAAGTACGTTTCCACTTAGTTTTCCACTTTCCAAAATCCAAACACAAAATCTGACTACATGGATCTGATCGGTACTTATCAATGAGTCATATAAAACCACTTTGAATATCGAAAGATCATTTTCTGCAGAAAAAAATGACCAAAAACTTACCGAAGGTGTCGAGATTCCCTCCGTTTGCTGTCAGTCGGCCATTTTGAATAGTGCGCAGTGCCATCTCGACCAAATTACGTTATGCGCAATGCCGTTTTGGCTGTTCCACCTTTCAAACTCAAACTCGCAGCCCTATGGAGGGTGTTCCCAGAATAACACGTGCGCTGTGCATGATATACCGTGTACACGCATATCGTCAACAGTATGGAGGAGGTTTTTTTTAAGTCCGCATTGTTTGCCCATGTCAAGCTGCCGCTGACAATTCAAATCTTTCATCATGAACTAAAGGAAATTGCTAAGATTATCAAATGATTTCCTTTATGAATGGTCTCACAAACAGACAAAATATGTTAGCAGGTCACAAACTCGGTGCCGACCCAATCCATGATCAAACAGAATAAAAAGGTCATCCACCTCATCACAGATCGCGCAGTGGTCGGAATTAACGCTGGACTGAAAAATATATCCGGTCATCAATTACACAAAAAATGATCATACCCGGTAGGACAGTGAGGACAATTTAGTAAAAATATCACCGGAATATTCCACTGTACCGAGCCGTATACGGTAACGAACCCGGCCGCGATCCAAAAAGGTGCCGACCGAGCGCAACATTTCAAGCCCACGGCGAAATCTGTACCGAGCCGGCCGGCCGTGAGCCACCGACCGTAACGGTGGAGCGACGCCGGCCGCGATCAAAAAAGGTAGGCCTTCCGACCGAGCGCAATATACACTTCATTTCAAGCACATGCACGGCACGTGTGTATTACGTACTGATTGAGACTTTCGCTGGTGCACGTTTGCTTTGAAACTGTGGCTATTACGCACGCGGATACCAGGCTGTCTTTCTCTGCGGTGTGGGCAATGTTTGTACGTCTTAATTTTTTTAATGCGATCGTCGGTCGGTTTCGGAAGGATTTCACGATAATTTTTTTAGATTCAGTATAATTATGAAAAGAGTGTTTCTAAGTGGCCAATTGAACAAAATATTGAATACTGAAATTGAAATTCAAGTAAGATTTATAAGCTGATCAGCCGACGATTTACGGTACTTTGGAAGGACGGTCGATCAGAATATTTTTATTTTTATTTAGATTTCGCATGTGTTCGATGTCGGCCTGTGTTGATTGTCGCAATTTGTCGGAAACAAATCACGCCGTATACGTTTTTCTTCACCTGTCATATCAGAAGAGCGGCGGAAAATAAACTTAATTCGGCAGTTTCGGCGCACGGGTCTGGTCACTGATTCAATAACCTGTGATTTATTTGACGGACACGCTCACACACTGTATTAGTTGCGATGATCGTAACCCTAGGTCTGACATGGGGACAGGGACCTTAGGGTTACGAAGAAGTTCATTCAAACATTGGAGAAAAACTTTTTGGCCAACTCCTGAAGTACGTTTCCACTTAGTTTTCCACTTTCCAAAATCCAAACACAAAATCTGACTACATGGATCTGATCGGTACTTATCAATGAGTCATATAAAACCACTTAGAATATCGAAAGATTATTTTATGCAGAAAAAATGACCCAAAACTTACCGAAGGTGTCGAGATTCCCTCCGTTTGCCCTCAGTCGGCCATTTTGAATAGTGCGCAGTATGCCATCTCGACCAAATACGTCACGTGAAATGCCGTTTTGGCTGTTCCACCTTTCAAACTCAACCTCGCAGCCCTATGGAGGGTGTTCCCAGAATAACACGTGCGCTGTGCATTGTGATGTGATGTACCGTGTACGTGTACATGTACACGCATATCGCATACAGTATGGAGGAGGTTTTTTTTAAGTTCGCATAGTTTGTCCATGTCAAGCTGCTGCTGATACCTGAAGGAAATTGCTAAGATTTTCAAATGATTTCCTTCATGAATGGTCCCACAAACAGACAAAATGTTAGCAAGTAACAAACTCGGCGCCGACCCAATCGATCCATGATCAAACAGAAATAAAAAGGTCATCCACCTCATCACAGATCGCGCATAGTGGTCAGAATTAACAGTGGACTGAAAAATATATTCGGTCATCAATTACACCAAAAATGCTCTACCCGGTAGGACAGTGAGGATATATTCCTAAAAAATATCACCGGAATATTCCATCGGAAAACCACCATTTCTTACTACAAATCTGTACCGAGCCGGCCGGCTGTGGGCCACCGTCCGTATACGGTAACGAACCCGGCCGCGATCCAAAAAGGTACCGACCGAGCGCAACATACATTTCAAGCCCACGGCGAAACTCTGTACCGAGCCGGCCGGCCGTGAGCCGCCGTCCGTAACGGTGGAACGAACCCGGCCGCGATCCAAAAACTGAGGTAGGCCTTCCGACCGCGCGCAAGCCCACGGCACGTGTAATGTACTGATTGAGACTTTCGCTGGTGCACGTACACAATGTACGTTAACTACGTTTGCTTTGAAACTGTGGCTATTACGCACGCGGATACCAGGCTGTATTTCTCTGCGGTGTGGGCAATGTTTTTACGTCTTTGATTTTATAATGCGATCGTCGGTCGGTTTCGGAAGGATTTCAGGATATTTTTTTTTAGATTAAGTATAATTATGAAAAGAGTGTTTCTACTTGGCCAATAATTGAACAAAATAACTGAGTGAAATTTAAGTTAGATTTATAAGCTGATCAGCCTGCGATTTACGGTACTTTGGAAGGACGTTCGATCAGAATATTTTTATTTAGATGTCGGGAAAAAAATCACGCCATATACATTTTTCTTCACCTGTCATATCAGAAGAGCGGCGGAAAATAAACTTAATTCGTCAGTTTCGGCACACGTATTGGGTGTTTTGACAAGGGTCTGGTCAATTCAATAACCTGTGATTTATTTAACCCAATACACCGAAGCATGTGCGGCGCGCGGCGGCCGTTGGACACGCTCACACCATGGAGCTAGCTCCATGCTCACACACAGTATGCGATATGCCGTGTACTGTATAGCACTGTACAGCGCACGTGAAACGAGCCCTCCATAGGGCTGCGAGTTTGAGTTTGAAAGGTGGAACAGCCAAAACGGCATTTCACGTGACGTAATTTGGTCGAGATGGTACACTGCGCACTATTCAAAATGGCCGATTGACGGCGAACGGAGGGAATCTCGACACCTTCGGTAAGTTTTGGGTCATTTGTTCTGAATATAATGATCTTTCGATATTCAAAGTGGTTTTATATGACTCATTGATAAGTACCGATCAGATCTATGTAGTCAGATTTTGTGTTTGGATTTTGGAAAGTGGAAAACTAAGTGAAAACGTACTTCAGGAGTTGGCCAAAAAGTTTTTCTCCAATGTTTGAATGAACTTCTTCGTAACCCTAAGGTCCCTGTCCCCATGTCAGACCTAGGGTTACGATCATCGCAACTAACACTGTATGCGATATGCCGTGTATAGCACTGTACAACGCACGTGAAACGAGCCCTCCATAGGGCTGCGAGTTTGAGTTTGAAAGGTGGAACAGCCAAAACGGCATTGCGCATGACGTAATTTGGTCGAGATGGCACTGCGCACTATTCAAAATGGCCGACTGACGGCAAACGGAGGGAATCTCGACACCTTCGGTAAGTTTTTGGTCATTTTTTCTGCAGAAAATGATCTTTCGATATTCAAAGTGGTTTTATATGACTCATTGATAAGTACCGATCAGATCCATGTAGTCAGATTTTGTGTTTGGATTTTGGAAAGTGGAAAACTAAGTGGAAACGTACTTCAGGAGTTGGCCAAAAAGGTCGTACCCATTTTTTTGAACAAGTTTTGTCGTAACCCTAAGGTCCCAGTCCCTGGTCAGACCTAGGGTTACGATCATCGCAACTAGTGATCAGACAGGCTATTTTCAAGTTTGCAAGAACTTGAAGGGCGTAAGAAAATTGCATTTTAACACTGAAATGTTGCACAAACTCAATCTAACGTTAGGATTTTTAAGGACCAAGGAACAAGTCAAAAGTATCACTTCTGAGGAGTAATATGTTTTGGTGATCCCTTCTTATCACAATTCCCCATGTAGCGCCCCCCCCCCCCCCCCCCCCCGCAGCCTATCATTTGTAAATGCTGAAAAACAGACGTGAAACACAACAACACTCAAGTCAAACAGCAGGGACACCGACTTGAACGTTTGAGTTTCGTCTAATCTGTAAACCACAAGGAAAGGACGTTAGCCACAAAGCCAGGCCCATCGTACCTTTACAAGCGCTGATTAGGAAGTATCCATCAGGTGTAATTCCACTGAAGTCTAGATGTACAACCGGCCTCGTGTGACCGCTGCAACTCAGTGGAATCTGCCTCAGCGCCGCCATCTTGTGAGACTGTGTTGCTCAATAAAACTGAGCGATGGTCACCGATGAGGGCGGTGTTTCTCTCAGAAGGATGCACAAAATTAATACATTCCCATTGACTTTAATGTAAAATCCCTCAACTTCACGGTTTAAAAAACCTCATCCAGGAGTCTCTCAGTTTTTGGTGCAATATTGCAAATGGTAGTTTGAACCCTCATCTACCCAATTCTTTTCAATTTTTGGTTTGTTAACCAGACATATTTTTTGCTAATTTGCCCCAAGAAAATAACACCATGAAATGTCCTTTTTCCGTAACCGACTTTCTACTAGATTTCATGAAGCAACCCTCCAATTTCAAAACAATTTATGGCCAAATTTTAAGCCAAATTGTATCAAGTCTCCACAACAGGCTGAAGCACTGAACCCGTTGTGATTACCCGTCATAATCACACAATATGACCCCCAAAATGGATATTTAAAAATATTTGAGGGTATACAAATTATAATAATCAGCTCAGCGCGTTGATTTTGGAGCTTAATGTAGTACACACAAAACAGTTCTGTTTTTGTTTGTTTTTAAGTTTTCTCTTTCCAAAACTACCTTCATAGTATAAGTTAAATTTCAAACAAAAATAAATGAAGCTGAAACAAGTATCATTATAGATGAAACAATTTGGCCACAGGTGAAAAAAATTGAGTCCAATTTCAGATTTTTCGTAAGATCTGTGGGGTGAAATAAAAAGTGGACAAAAGGAAAGAAAACTAGAGATTGTGTCTGTTGAAAACAGAACACATGGCTTTTCCGTTTTATGATATTAAAAAATTGTCAAAACATTATGCACACAAAAACATTTGATTAAGATATTATTAAGCTTTATACTTTTGAAGAGTGCACCTTAAATCTGAAGTCACTTGACTTGGTCATGTTTGTGTCACAGGGAAAGACCTTGCCTAACATTTACTTTTGCTGAAAGAATCATGATCCTAGCTCTTACAACTTTTAAATGAGGAGCTACTTCCTGTTTGACCGGAAGTAGAGGTCACAGAGGTCAAGCAATGTGACACAAATGAAGGAAATTGCCTCACATTCACTTTTGGTGAAAAAATCATGATCATAGCTGTAACCACTTTTAAATGAGGAGCTACTTCCTGTTTGACCGGAAGTAGAGGTCACAGAGGTCAAGCAATGTGTCACAAAGAAAGACCTTGCCTAACATTGATATTTGGTGAAAGAATCATGATCCTAGCTCTTACCACTTTTAAATGAGGAGCTACTTCCTGTTTGCCCTGTACAAGTCAATGGGATATAGCGTGAAAAATATTTAAAAAATCAAAAAAAAAAAAAAAATGACGCTGTCTTGACGTAACTTCATAATTACAATCCCGAACCTCCAATTCACCAATGTACCAATTTTCAAGGCCATCGGCCGTTCCTACTATGTGTTATAAAAATCACATTTTTTATGACGTCATGATGACGTCACTGAATTTTTGTCTATGCAGTGTTCATCTATGGTGTATGCTGAAGAATTATCAAAAAGAAATTCAAAGATATCTTGTTTCGTTTACTGGATATCGTTAAAAGAACTTTAATGACCCAAAATTTCAATAAATCATAAAAAATCAGGGAATGACGTCATGATGACGTCATTGCAATTTTTCGATATAACACTTCCCGACTTAGATACATACCAAGTTTCAACTCAATCGGACCAAGGGTTCGTTCATAATTGATGTCTGAAGTTTGCCCCTTTAAGACACTGTCACGTGACACCTGATGACGTCATGATGACGAAAAGTTTCGGCACACATTGACCATATGGAAACTTTGTTTTGACCAAGTTTGGTTAAAATCAGCAGTTTAAAAGTTTAAAGAGAATGCACACGTGCAAAGTCTATAGAAATTCCAACGACAAGAAGAAGAAGAAGAAGAAGAAGAAGAAGAAAGTAAAAAAAAAATCAGAACAAAAACAATACCTTTTCCATTGAACATGGAAAAGCCAAAAATGTCAACACTCAAAGCAAACCGTGTTAAAAAGACACTCTAAATTTAATGGCCTTGATTAAATTTTCTTTTCAGGACAAAAGAAAATTATGCATATTACTGTTTAAGTCAACCAGTCAAATAAAAAAATTAAATAAATTTAAACTAAACCAAAAAGAAAATGGATTTGTATTTGGTGACGAATTGATTAGGGCTAAATTTAAGAGGAATTCAACATTTGTGCAATAAAATCAGTGAAAAATGATAAATTCCTCACTCAAAATTATCAGAATAGCCAAAGGCAAGGGATAAGGAACACTAGTGCTTTTATGACTAAAATAATGTCAACAATTTTTTTAATTAATAAGAATTGAAACCCTACGATCAATCCTATCTCGAGCTACAAAGGAAAACCCATTTTAAGGGCTGCAATGCATCATAAGTCCTACGACTGATGGTAAGTTACAATGAGTTTGGTGAAATCGAACCCAGGACAAATAAAAAATACCTACAATACCACAAACCAAAATTCAAAATCCCAATTAAGAAACATTAGCAAAATGAACTAGGTGAGTAAAATTTTGTTAAAAATGAAAACATTTATGCATTTTTTCCAACTACATGTATTACTAATTATAAATTGATGACCACTTAAAGTGGTCATTGAATACAGCACCACATGTTTAAGTATACCAACGTAAAGAAATGTTACTATGCTGCCACCAGAACAATCAAATTATTCAAATGCATGTTCGGCCTAAACCCCTTGATTTCATTAAGATTAATTAAGCCTAGTGTTAAAAAGTTACTTAAGTAAACCAAATTTACAGAATACAAAAAGACTCATTTCTAAAATGCTGAACAAATGTACCATTAAGTACAATATAAAATATATTACCCATTCCACTATCGACTACATCGACTCCTTATATGACGAGGCCCTCTACTGGTGACAAAAGACCAGGGTGAATGTACAATCACAAATGGGGCATGCTACAAATAACATGCAAGTCTATGGGAAAAGGCTGCAGTCACGAACTAATGGATGACATTGGCTTAAACGCTAGCATGTACATACTGGGCTGGAAGTACTTGTGACTGTCTCACATTACAATTGTATCTGCATGATCTAACCAAGAAAAAAAGAAATATATAATACACAATGGGCCCGATTTGAGGAACCCGTTGCCAAATGCAAAAATTCTTCGCTTAAAGGTAGCATCATACTTTGGTAAGAAACCAAAATAGAAATGTTCACAGATTTCCGTATAACTTTCAGGATATGAAAATGGTGCTGGTAGAAACCTACCGTTAAAATGTTTCCACCTGAAATGGCCTATTTATCCAGAAATTAGTAAAACAACGACCAACAATCTTTTTAATCTTTTAAAAGATCAAAAATAAAAAATAAAAGACTTAAGAAATACGTTTTTTACGATTTTCTCAAAAAGTGAGCACCGTATGGGACTGAAATTTTCACAGATGACTGTTACTGTATCTGTCTTTATATTTTTGCCCATGAATCTGTACTTCTTTGATAAAAACCAAAGTATGATGCTACCTTTAAGATAGTAGACTTGTTCCGCTTACGGTTAGAGTATTTCACAGGAGAGTTTTCTTTCTTGCTACACTAAGCAAGACCTTCAGGTTACCCTGAAAATTCTTTGCTGATTAAGCGTTGAAGGTCTTGCTTATAGATTCCATGAAATATATTTCACGCGTAGCAACAGTGCCCATTAGCACAAAAATAGGACGTAACAGATTCCATGAAATTGGACCAAGTATATGTCATTCCATTAACATGGTGCACAAACTGTGTGAAGTCCATGTACCATTCCATTGCCCTTCATTATTACCTCCTACTTCAAACTATTGTATTTTCCTAAACAAGGTTCATAGGTGTATCTCTTTCTAATCTCAAGAACAAGTAGATTTACAAAATACTAAAATGGTATGCTGGTGCTATGCGAGCATTGAAGAAATGGCAGGCTCAACATTTTCATTTTTAGAGTGCAAAGACCATTTTGTCTATTTTGTCTCGAGGGTTATACTTCAGATAGGCAACAAGGCCAAGGATAAAGCCACTGCTTCTGTGGCCTTTTGAAATTCAAGGCCTGAAACAGCGCCCTCTATGGAATAATCCAATATCCTGACATCCAGCTGTGCTAAAGCAAAGAGCGCCCTCATATAAAGTTGACACATGCAGTTCACAGAACTTCATTCTAAGTTGTTCCTACACACCGGGCCGACGGCGCGATCATGGAGCTAAAAAACACCCGCCATTACTGGTGTGTCCCCGCCGCACTCTATACTGCAGGGTGCACATCCCCTAATCATGGGACGTACACCCTGCAATTATAGAGTACGACGAAGCGTAAATTATTTTGTTGCAGGACAGAATACGGGCGGGGACACACCAGTAATGGCGGGTGTTTTTTAGCTCCATGGTCGCGCCGTCGGATCGGTGTATATGAAGCTTACCTATTTTAATATGTTTTTTTATAAAATTGGCCATGGAATAAATAACAACGTACAAAAGGTCAATTTTTTGGCAGACAGCCTTTTCATATAAAAAGTTTTTGTTTTAATAAATATTCACCTAGAGACATGGCATATCACTTTTTATGGCAAACAAAAATCCTCGGCAAGCGACAATGGAAGATTTAGTTCCATTGATCATTCTGAAATTTGACAGTATTTTCCATTGGTCAAGATGAATTTACAAAACTGAATATTTTATACAGGACAAAGTCCAATCCAGTTTATCTATTAAAGCCACCTCGTACAATGGAAGTTTTCTCTTTCATACATAAAGTATATGGTGTCTTCTCTGGCCATTAGGAGTGCAACAATAGTTTCACAATAGTGACTACACTGATGAATTGCTACACTTGGTGTCACAATGCAAGCAGCATCACAATAGTGGCTACACTGATGCGTTGTTACACTTGGTGTCGCAATGTAGTGCAGTGTCACACTAGTGGCTACACTGATGAACCTTTACACTTGGTGTCACAATGCAGTGCATCATCACACTAGTGACTACACTGATGAACTGTTACACTTGGTGTCACAATGCAGTGCAGTGTCACACTAGTGACTACACTGATGAACTGTTACACTTGGTGTCACAATGCAGTGCAGTGTCACACTAGTGACTACACTGATGAACTGTTACACTTGGTGTCACAATGCAGTGCATTGTCACACTAGTGACTACACTGATGAACTGTTACACTTGGTGTCACAATGCAGTGCAGTGTCACACTAGTGACTACACTGATGAATTGTTACACTTGGCGTCACAATGCAGTGCAGTGTTCACACTAGTGGTTACACCGATGAACCGTTACACTTGGTGTGAGTGTAGTGTCACAAAAGAGACTACACTGACAAATTGTTACACTTGGTGTCACAATGCAGTGCAGTGTCACACTAGCGACTACATTGTACACTGATGTATCGTTACACTTGGTGTGACAATGTAGTGCAGTGTCACACTAATGGTTACACTGATGAATTGTTACACTCCTAGGGGCCATTTTCTTGAGGAAGGCACAAAAGTGAAACAACATGTCTCTGATTCAAGTATTCACACGTCTAAAATCTACAACTACCTTTCCTATCATGTTTCCACGGCGACATACTTTAATGCGGCAAACCCGTATTTCTTTGAGAGATCCTTTTGGAATTCCTCTTTTAAAACCTTCAAACACCTGTAATAAACAAACAAACAAACAAACAATAATGAATGTAATTTGCAAAACACAATACTTTATTGGCATAAAGGATATTATGTTACCCCTTCCACCTGGGAAGCATCTCTGGCAGTTCACCTTGTGGCAAGAATATTCATGATTGCTTTGTTATTAACATTGAAATGAATGGGGGTACTGTCTGGAACAAGAGGTTCCATAAACCTTTATTGTCCCCAAATATTGCTCATTGAGGTACATTTACCCCTTGACTTCCATTTAAATTGATCGATCTGCATTTTTTAGCAGATTGCAATCTGTTAACTCCTAACACAGCTGCATTGACACCAATTACATCTGCCAAGAATTTGGGATGTTGTCTGACAGGATTCCAACCAATGCATGCCCGCTTTGTTTACGCCGAGATCCCTGCACACCTGGCCCTGCCAGATGACCTCTATTTACAATACAATAAAATAAAACCTGACTCCGAGAATCAGATTGATTACTTACTTTCTATACTGGTCACTGGAGCGGAATTTGGCAATATCAAAGCTGGGAGTATGTGGCATGTGAATGATGAAAGCGTTGGGTAAAACTATGAATTCATACCTGAAATTTACACACACAAAAATAATCACATTTATAAAAATTCATATGGATTCCACAAAGGGGTGACAATTCCATAAACTTGTGCAAAAAAAACAACAACCTTTTTCCCTTGTTAGGAAACCCTGCTGAACTGAACTTTGTAAACAGAGGTTTGGGACTAGGAGAATTCCAAAAGAGACATTTCCAACATTAAAAATCGTTCAAGTTTTCGAGAAAAAATATTAGGACGACATGAGTTTGTCGGCTTTATGTGGTATGTTGCCCTAACAGCTTTTTTCCATAAAGCCTGGGGCCGATTCCACAAACGCTTTGCGATCATCGCTAAAGCCCAAAGCCATCGATACACAGAAAATTGCTATGCAAAGTAGCGATCGATTTTTGGTTTAGCGATGGATCTGGGCTTGAGCGATGATCGCAAAGCTTTAGTGAAACCGGCCCCTGTTGCCCTATTGCCGAATCCAGTGAAATAACAGTAAAACTCCACTTCTCTAAAAAAAAGTTAAACATTTTCATGTGCAAAGCATATTTGTTGACGCTTTGCAAATATTTCTGCTTAGAAGCTCTGAGCAAGTTTGCCCCTGGTCGGAATGGTCTACACTTCCCATATTTGATTAGATCTAGTTGTTATTAAACACAACTTACCCTTGTGCATCAACCTCCATGATTTGTGAGACTTTGTTCCAGCCAAAACCCACAAATCTCAGGTCGTAGATCGGACAGTCCTTCTTAATGACGATGTATGGCTCAAAGTCCGGTTCCCACTGCACCTGTGATACAAGACAAAGTATAAACGCAAACTAGTCACACCTCGTTACCGAAAATATCAACACGGAGTACCAGTCTTAAGCATGGTAACCAGTTATCAACTGCAGATATAATGGTTATTACCTGGTAAGGAGTGGTGGCCGTCCGCCACTTGGCAAAGTTGGTAGGTGCGTGGCCCTTCTGCCATACGTGATACCGGAATGTGAACAGGGTGCCCATGTCCAGCATGTGCAGTAATTCCGCCTTGGATTTAGGGAAGGTTAGACGATAGCGTAGCGTCTCAAATGCTGGCACTACTAAAGCCTGCTCAGCAAAAAAAGTAAAAACACATACACTGATTTAATAACAATATGGCAGTGTTTTTATAAATCTTCAAAATTTCAATTTTTAGATTCAATTCAATGTTTATTCGCCACTCATATAAAAAATATGACATAAAAATGACATACATGGTGGAAATTGTTTGGTCTTTGCTCCGTTAAAAAAACATACAATATACAATATACAAACATCATTAATACAGCAATAAAAACACGTAGACCAAGATTATGTATAACAAAAAAAAAAAAAAAAAATGCATTATGGTAACAAACAATACAACATCAAAAACACTACACTGAGTTGTTCAGTTCCCGCACAGCACTGGGATAGAAGCCACTGGCCGCTCTTTTAGTTTTGGCCGCAACAGCTCTGTACCGCCTTCCAGAAGGAAGCAGTTGGAACAGTGCATTGCCTGGGTGTGACTTATCCCGTGCAATTGCCACGGCCCGCTTCCGTAACCTTGCCAAAAAGATTTCTTCCACTGACGGTAGCGGCTGACCAACGATTTTAGATGCTGTTTTAACAACTCGCTGTAAAAGTGTCCTCTGGGCCGCCGTGGAGCCACCGTACCAGACCGTGATGGAGTGCGTCAAAACGCTCTCCACCACGGACCGGTAAAAATCAACCAGTACTCGCTGGCCGAAGCCAAAGCTCTTCATCCGACGTAAGAAGAAAAGCCGCTGCTGGGCCTTTTTCACACAGTGGTGAACTTGTGCCGACCAGGTCAGGTCACTCACAATGTGGATGCCCAGATGAATTACCTTATTGAAGCGAATCTTCTAACCAAAACTGAGAGCCAGAAATAACTTTACACAAGAAAATACCGTGAGCATTTGTCACTGTCAAAAAGTGGGCACTGTATGGGAATGGAAATTTCACAGATATTTGTTACTGTATCTGTCTAGATATGTTTGCCCATGAATCTGCATTTCTTTGACAAAAAAAAGGAAAAAGTATGAGATTACCTTTCAATCTTTCTAAAGATGAAAGTCATATATTTTTGTGTCAAATTAAAATGGTTATGCAACTATTCATAGCTCGTTACAATTTTGTAGAGGAAAGTTACTAAATAAAATACACCCAAATGTTTGACTTCTAATTAATTTTGTTTAGAGGAAAAAAGCCCAAACCTTATTTGATGATTTCATGTCCATCATATCCACTGCCTTCTTGAGATATGCATGAAGACCATACATGGGTAGAAAGTCAATGTCTGATAGGAAGACGTATGGTGTATTGACCTGCTTGAGGGCAGTGTTACGTAGATAATTCACGGGGTAGAATTGCTGTAAGTGGGAAAAGAATTAGTCAAAATTAAAAATGAGAATAACGGCAATTTCTTAATCTGCCAAATCCCATACTGTGCAGTATCTCTGTGGGACATTCTGTGACCCTTACACCAAAGGTATATTGGCTGGGAACCTTCCTGAATCTACAAAAATCCCACACATATCTCTACTGCAAATTATGTGGAGCTCGAGGCATATTGGTTAGGAAGATTCTTGAATCTACCAAACCCCAACGCTGCAATAGCACTCCGCACTTGCGCTAAAAATAGCACACTGGATCTCAGACAAACATTGCAACCACGGCAAACGTGGTGAGTGTGCTTGTGTGCATGCATGAGAAGTTTGTCTGACATTCGGGGATTTTGTACATGCGCGTGCTGGCCAAATCACTCGTGTGACGTCATTGGTGCGGAGCGCTATAGGATAGGACACAATAACATAGTAAGGTTCATCAAGGCATGTGTGAAAACGGTTGCAATAGAACAGGGCCAAATTTCATGGAATCCATCACCGTAAGCAAAAATCCCTCGCCTACAGTAGCAGACTTTTTTTGCTAATACGATTAGCATATTTCACGGGAGTGTTCTGTTTGGTAACAACAAGCAAGGACTTTCTGCAGAATGCATATGAGAGTGCGTTAGCAGAAACAATTAAGGTTAGCCTAGCAGTTCTTCGCTAACTGAAAGTCTTGCTTACGGATTCAAAATAGATTTCACGCGTAGCAGTGCCCGTAAGCACAAAAATAGGCCGTAACAGATTCCATGAAATTGGGCAAAGCAGGTTTCAACACATTGCTTCTGAAAGAAATAGGGACGCAGCTTGATATTCACAAAGACTGTTGACATTCTCCTGAAAATAACTATCTAAAACCTTAGACATGCTTCAAAATCACCTCATTTCCAAAAGGAGAGTTAATCATACCATGCTTGGTAAATATAAATATGTAACTAGGAGATGGAAAATGACAGGACTGGCGTGTTACTAGTCTCACCCCTTCTTTGTAGACGACGTGGTAACCCACATTCTTGCGTTTCATCAGGACTTCTGAACTAAGAGTGAATCGAAGGAATTGTTGGGCCTCTGCATCTGACATGTACAGGGCAAGACTGATGGGCCCTGGGTTGAAAAAAAAATACAACACAAAAGCCATTACTTAGATTTATCTAATGAATTGACACTTTTTGGAGCTGGGGGATTTCAAAGTACTTCATTTCTGAAATGCTGAGCACAGAGTTTAAGTCAAGTCAACATAAACATAATAATATTTCACCCATTCTGCCGGAAAGCATCAGTGTGATGATTGCTTTGTTATTCCCATTGAATTGCATTGAATGGGGGTATTGTCTGAAAGCAAGGAAAGGTTCAACGAACCTTTATAATCCCACAAAATGAGCTCATTGTAATGAAACTACCCTTTGATTTGCATTTGAATAGATTGTCTTTTTCAAGCAGAGCATATTTAGGTTTATTGAGGTTTATCTTTTCATGTACATGTTGAATTAGACAAAGTGTGAGTGCTGGTCTGTGATCTTTACCAATCATGAATTAAACTTTTAGGATGGAAGTCCGGGATTTTACAAAAACAAGGTCTTACCGTCCCAGTGTTTGCAGATGGACTCCAGCATCTGCAGTCTGTCCATAGATAGCTGCCCTACCAGGGTCACGTCATTGTCATCTGGTTTCTGAGGTAGGTAGGAAGAGACGAATACCAGCTTGGCTAATAATTCAAACCTGATGTGATTGTGTACACAATTTTCAGAGCAATCTGTCTCACAATGCATTTCTCATACACATTTACTGCACACTTCTGGCATATCTACAAGAGTCTATTGGAGGTTACAAAATGGAGGCTCTGGGCCGGTATTCATGAAACTACTTAAGTCACAAAATTATAAGCACCCCACTTAAATACCCAACTTAGACGACTCTCACTGACTAAGCGGTATTCACGAAGTGTTTTCGCTAAGTGCCCCGCTTATTTTCGAGTCTTAAATTTAAGACTGGTCCGACTTGACTTAAGTGGGGCACTAGGGTGTCATGGCCGCTTTTTTACATGCCGCGCACTGCATAATTTTTTACTAAATAACTCTTCATAGGGATAGAATAGATTGTGAAAGGTGCGATCCCTCCCCAGAATGTACGGACGGGGAACTTTACTCAAGAGACAGATGTGATAGGAATGGTATTTTGTTCGTAATTAAGCTAATAAATAAAAAAATCGAGTCGCCAAGGCGGTGCTAATTCTGCGGAGATCAAGGTATAGTGATGTAGCGCCGCAGCGCAGTACATACATTTACATGATGATGTAAACTATGCTTGCGGAACTTTTTTTCTTCATGAAAGTAGGCCTATCAAAAATCATTATTATAAAATATAGTCGGTACGTCTTTCAAGAACACAAGACTTAGAGAGTTTGTGAGGTGGCTAGCGGTTGCAGACACGTAAATATCCAAAGGGGATATTATCAAATTGCAAGATTTCCAGACGTAACTTTACTGGTTTGATTGACACAAGAAAGTACTCACGGCTTGCATGTACTGTAGTGAGAGGTTGAAATAATTGTCAACAAAGAAAAAACTTTAAAGACTCCTGTCGGGATTTTTTCACTTGCCAAATTGCTGGCAAAAATTTGTGATTATTATAGAAGGTTAGTAAGCTTTATAGGTTATATTCACAAACATGACTAAAACATAATGATAATGAATATTGTCAACAATATTTAGTAGCTGACAGCCTAAATAAATAATCTGAATTATGTGTGCAACAAGTGCACATAAAATTATTTATCAGAGAGTAGTACAAATTGGTTCCAGTGTAAAGCTAATTTGGATAAAACGTGCCAAAAAAAATCAGTAAAAACAAGCAGCTAAGAAAACGGTAATGGTAATTAATTGATTAATTGATTGCGCCGACCGTGTAGTCTTGGCAACGATTGCTGACGTTCCTTAATACGTCCTTAAGCGCCCAACTTAAGTTAGCAGGGTGCTTGAGACTTAAGTGCATAACTTAAGTACCCCACTAAGTAAGTTTCGTGAATACCAGCCCTGGCAAAGGCTCAGGCTCCAACTCCATATCATGAATCCATTCTTAAATAACGGGTATCAAAATAGAGGCTTTTGACTGCAGTTCAGAAGTAGATTCTCTGGTTTGAAAAGGAAAACATAGCTTCACCTTCAATGAAAACCACAACCTATATTTTCAGCATATGAATGACGGAGGTGGAGCCTGAGCCTAAGCCTGAGCCTCCGTTTCGTAAAACCCTCTAGACTACTAAATCACACTTACTGGTGTATACTGGTAGTCCAGGTAATATAAGTGTGTCCTGTGGGTGAGTATTTTCTCTCTGCGAAATTCGTAGCATTGGTCATCTTCGTCTAGTTTACTGAACTGTAAAGTACAAGACAAACAAAAACACCACAACACAATTTTACAAACTCAATTAATGGTGAGAAATTAAATTCATCCTGTTTGAATTGTTAATTGAGGACAATAATGTATGTGGATCGGTTTGCAGAAACGCCATGTAAGAATCGTTTGTACTTTCGCATTTCAATTTCGTTTGCACTTCTCGCAATCTCATCAGGTCTCATCAGGATCTTCTGATGAGGACTAGAGCATACTAGTCGAAACGTTGAGACCTTAATTGCGAGAAGTGCAAACGAAATAGAAGTACGAACGATTCTTACAGGGTGTTCCCGCAAACCGATCCACATACCAATTGTCACCATGCAAAGCCTCACATCTTTCTTGACAACAATGTCATTGCTATTAGTTTTGCCTAAGCAGTGGAAAGAGTGGTGATTGCCCTTGAGTGGAGATGAGGGTTTGTGTCGACTCTACTCCGGCATTGGGCAATCTCAAGCCTGTATGCATCTGTGGAACCTTTCTGATACAGACAGATGTGAAGCACAGAGAGCCGACCACCTGGTAGAGCACTGTACCTCTCATCGCCTAGAAGGCAGATGGAATGCTCTTCGCAATCAATCAATCAGTGGGAGCATGCGCTGCTGCAGCACTGCATCTACCTTCAAGCAGTACTGCTTCAGTCTTCTGATGGCCATCCCCCAAGACAGGCATGCGACCCATTACCATCCCAGCAAAATAACGATCCATCTGATGTAACTGCGTGTAACATGGAGTCCTACCAGTAGGTTCTCTCAAAGAGAGAATTTGCCTGGCATGATCACTCGTAGGGAATCTAGTCACATTACCGTACAGTCACATCTGACGCCCACGTATCATGCAGGTAATAGGTCTCATCTGATTCTCCCTGAGTAACCTCTTATTAGATACACCTGGTCCGACCAGTGGTACCCAATGATCCCCCTCAGAGACCCAGTACCGAAGACATTGAGTTGCCCCAGGCCCCCAGTCAAGGTCCATGTCTCACAACCGTAGAGTAAGACAGGCAAGACCAGCGCCCTGAAGACTTGAATCTTTGTCCTCTTGCATAGATATCGCGAATGCCATACAGATTGGCCCAGTGAGTCCATCACCCCACAATTAGCACCAGGAACTGGCTGAGAGACACAAATCTCTCTTCATAGAACAGAATGATCAGAAGAACCACAAGCAAGAAGAAAGCCTTGAGTTTGGAGACTACTAAAAAAGAAAAGAGAACATTTCACACACATTGGTTTCTTGGTCACTCACCTTTTCTGCCAGGGATAAATTTCCTTTCCCTTCTGCACAGCCAAACAGTTCCCTTCTCAGCAAGTTGCCGTCATACTCTAGAAAGGTCAGGTACAGGTTCCGGAAGAACTCCACGTGCTTGTTCTTGACCCGGAGCTTCTTAGGAGAGTTCCAGTGAATGACCTTCAGGTCAGTGACCTCTGCATAGCACAGCTATTTGTGTGAAGGAACATTGACAGTATTACAGTACATTTATTGCATACAAATGACTTTGAGGCGACCATTTTTTTGACAACAATCCAATGCTTAACCCTAACCTATCATAACCTACCTCAAAACCACAGTTTACCCAACATTGTTTTTCCTGTGGTTAAAGGTACCTTTAGAAAATCTTCAGAATATAGGTATAGAAATCTTCAGAGATTTACCAATAACTTACAGGGCATAAAGATGTTCATAGTAGAAACATACCGTTAACATTTGTCTGCCTAAAATGTTACATTTATCAAGAAAAAGAGTAAAAAAAACAAAAACAGTTTTGATCTGTAAGAAGCGAGGAGTTTGGTTTATTCAGCTCTGAAGAGGTAAATAAAGACAAACTTCGACCCATGAATCATAAAGATTGGATTCTTGCCAAATTCAGTTTTCTGATCTGATTCGTTGACTAACAAAATATTTGTGATTGATGTCACGATTCAACATTCCATTTAAATTTCAAAAACTTTTTTGTTCACAGATTGCGACAAAAAGGAACCCCTATCCATAAGACCTTACCTCACTGCGTGTGTGATCACTGAGCTGAAGGTTCCATGCACACGGCAGATGAAGCACAAGATATGGATGCTGCTTGATGACTGCATTAATGATATCCTATTCAGAATTCAAAACCAAAGAAAGAAGAGAATATCCTTTAAAGGTACTATCATACTTTGGAAGCATACCGGAAACAGAAATCTTCACAAATGTACCTATAACTTACTGGGTATAAAGATAGTGATGGTAGAAACATAGAGTTCAATTTCTTCTGCCTGAAATACTGTTTTTATCCAGAAAAGAGTAAAATCAATGACCAAAAATAATTTTAATCTTCAGAAGATCAAAAATCCTGTGAAAAGATTTTAAAATACCGTGGGCGTCTTTCACTGTTTTCTCAAAAAGTGAGCACCGTATGGGACTTGGAATTTCACAGATGACTGTTACAGTATCTTTCTTGATAATTTTGCCCATAAATCTGCATTTCTTTGGCAAAACCCAAAGTATTATATTAACCTGCTACAATACTGTGCATCCCTGACAATTCGGGCGAGTCCGAATCACATTGGCAAAACACACTTCAAGCAATTTGTCGACAGATACGGCACATTATTTTTGGCCAACACATTGCAAATTCTTGAAGGTGCACTATTTGGAATCGCCCGAATTACATGTACACCTTGCTTGAAGAACTCTTTCAAGTAAAAACTCACCTGGTCAGCCAGTGAGACAGACAGAAGACTCATGAGTTCCTTCTCAGCCGTGAGTCTCCACATCTGCATCCAGCCTAACTCTCGGAGTTTCTTGAGGTCAAAGAGCATCACACCTGTGTTGAACCCACGCCCCTGTCAAAAACAAAAAATGAAGTGCAGAAAACAAATACAAGTAATAAACTGCTGCAATATGTTCATCAGCCACAAATGATGACCTGAAATGTATCAAATGCTTGGAGTTAGGAGGGCCTGACGTTTCAATCCTAGCAGGATCTTTCTTGAAGTACAGCAAACGTTTGACTGTTGCTATTAAGGATTTGATGTTTAAAGGGTTAGCAATAGGGGCTTAGTATATCATGCGCACAGATCCTTGCCATGTCATTGGTTTAATACAAGTAATGTGTCATTAAACTTTTCCACCATTATTGATTCCTTCAATTCGATGAGCATTGGACATGAAATAGTCATACATTCCGTGTTTGTTCAATGTTTGTTTTTACATGTTTGGAGCACTGTCAAGAGTACAATGGTAGTCCATTACATGTTAGATCACTGCCAAGAGTGCAATGGTAGTCCATTAAAGGTTGGATCACTGCCAAGAGTGCAATGGTTGTCCCTTGCATATTTGGATTAGTGCCAAGAGTGCAGTGGTAGTCCATTACATGTTTGGAGCACTGCCAAGAGTGCAATGGTAGTCCATTACATGTTTGAATCAGAGTCACTCATTGCACTCCATCATGGATAAAGAATGGGATATATGCTATGTAGCAACCATTTTAGATTTGTTTGAAAAAATTAACTGACACTGAGGTATATAAAGCAATACTTCTACCCTTTATTTAGAAACCGTTGGACACTCACCAATGCCGGCCATGGTTTGTGCTTCTTCCATATTGTTCCCAAGTACCAATCACTCTGGTTCTCTACCAGACCAATGGCTTTCTTGCCCGTCAGTGTGACAAAGATCCGCCACAGCTCAGCGATGTCCGTAGCAAAGGTCACATCAATGTCCAGCACAATAGTCTGAAAAACCAAAGTGAGGGAAGATTTTCACTGAACTGCACTTGAACGTAAAACTGCTATTGTAAAATGCGAGCAGAGAACCAGATTTCTGCAATGTACATCTAAATATAGCTGGTACCCTGTGCTTGCAAATAACCAAAAACATGTTCCAGCTTAGTAAATGTGCTTAGTAAATCTGTTTAACTAATAATTGGGAGGTGAGTGCCTATGTAGAAGCATGACAGCTCTTTATAGACTATAATTTCCCACAATTCAGAACAAAGGAATGACCACAGCCAGTGTGTAATACAAATATGGGTGGGTGCGTGTTTCTGACAGGCAAATTACAATCCAGACTAGGGCTTCAGTCAGCGGTGTGCAATCTTTAATGCACCTTGTATAAGCCAATTCATAGACTTTGATAAAGGTAACAGGTGTTGTTTGGCATATCAGTGTGACAGGGGCACAAGGCCATTGTCTTGTATAAAAGGCACCTCCATCAGGTTTTTTTAATGTCTATGAGAACATTTGAAGAAGACATCCAGGCCTGAAAGACTGAGGTAACAAAAGAAATGCCCGGTGTGTGTGTGTACCTTCTCAATGTCTATGGGTAGGATCTTTGTGATAAGAAGCTTCATCAGACCAAACAGACCAGAGTAGTGCTTGTTGGGTATCCAGGACACGTCACTCTGTAAAAATGGACAACAAAGATACAATGGGAAGAGCACAAACATCAACCATCATAAAATAAGATGTTGAGACTATTTATGGTAAAGACTCAGTACTGGGGCCAATATGATAGAGCTGCTTAAGCACACAATTTGCTTACACATGAAAAGTCTTCCTCGATCAAACAGGATTACCAACCAAATGTTAATGTGATGTTTGCTGCATTTGACTTGTATTTGGCCATTGTTTGCCGAGTATAACATTCACAAGGAACTTTGGCTGGCATACTGATTTCATTTACCAAGGTTTTTGGTGCTTGCACACATTTTTGTGCTTAAGCAGCTCTATGAAATTGGCCCCAGGACTTATCAAGAAAATGACTGTTCTGAAGAAACGTGCTTCTGACAGAATCTTAGGCATTAACTTATCTGGATTAATTTACCAACAATGGAATTCTCCTGGTGATGGCCAGAGTATACTGGCTGAAACGTCGAATTATCCCGCTTTTTGCAGAGCCTCAAAAGAGTATAACTTGTGTCTCATGGTGTAACAGCTCATCCATTATCATAAATGTACCAACAGACTACCTTCCGGCCCTATGGTTGGGTCACTGTATCATCAGTGCTTGTGGTACCAGTCAGAAGCCACAACCTAGTAACCAGCCTAATACACTTGAAGGATGTTCACCCATAAATGATAACACAAAATAAAGCAAATCATTAAATCATTTCCATTTGAGTGATCACCATGAACTGTTTCTCGGGTTGCAGCATTGCTGCATGTATTGATAAAATAAAAATTATTGATATATCAGTATGTGTGTGCTTTCATGGATTCTGACTGCCAAATGAACTGAGATAATTGGCAATTTGGGACACCGCCAAATAGGGCTGGATAGCTCAGCTGGTAGAGCACTGGTACAGTATTTTGGGGGCCTGCAGGATCGAATCCCACTCCAGTCAATTTCCAATGGCAAATAAAACAAGTTTACTAGTGTCGTATCATTACATTCTCTTCTCAATCCTGTTTTGCTGCAATACTATGGAATCAACTCTGACCCAGTACCATGGTGTAATGAATAAATCCTTAACTTTCTTTTGATTATGGTTTTGGTTTTCCTAACAGTAGAGTTTATACATAAAACTCACCTTAAAGTCCTCAGCAAGATAGAAACTGACTTTCACTGGAATGAAGACAGACATTAAAAACAAAAGATCAAAATCAGGTCCATTTATTCCAGAAGCAAATTAGTCTTCACATAAGCTATCATAAAATGTCATCTACAATTGTATCATACAGTGGCAATGTTAGTACTGTTAATGGGCAAAAATCCAGCCATGGGTTAGTGGTGCTTGCATCCCTGGGCAAGATGCTTTGCAACATATTGCTCTTCTTGGGTAGCTATGAGGGTAGAGATGGCTTTGTGTGCTTCATTAGCCTCTGTGCACATTACAGCAGCCGGGGCTGTATGCTCCCCAGGGAGTTGAGATGGTTTCAGGAATGTTAATTATGGCCCGATGACCAGAGATAATAATAATAAGCCCTTAGAGGCTTCCATAAGCACTATGTAAATGTGTCACATTTTAGACAAATAAGTACGGACAAATTCAGGCCACTCGTTCAGCAAGAGGATTTGTGTACGAACCAATGTTATCCGTGTGTTATATCTCATACAAGTAATGTGGTATGCAATGCAGTGGGTCAATGGTTTTATAAACTAAACCGGATGTGTCAGGTCAGTTGCGTTCCAACACTACTTCACGGCTCAGCGCCTCAGGGGGAGATCGTTATCTTTGGCCTATAGGCTAAACCACCCTTTTTGGTTGGTCTAAGTTGGTCTAACTAAAACTCAAGGGCGGGAGCGTTCCAACATGGGCCTAATGTAAAATTTTGGGTTCAACCTCCATTTAGGCCCATGTCTGAACTACCCCTATTAGTATTTCAATGTCTGGGGCTTGGATTCAATAATTACCTCCTGGCACATCCCAGGTGTTGAATAGAGTCTCCAGAATGACCTGGGCCACTTCATCCACAAGAAAGTGAAAGTGCAGCGGATTCTTGCGGTAGAAGAGGATAGACTTGATGAGATTGGTGACCTCACGGCTGGCATTGTGGCCGGCACACACGATGGCCACTTGGATCACCTCACACTTAGGTACAGCCGGCTGCTGGTGGTTCTGGCAGGGAATAGAGACAGTCTGGTTGTCAGAGAGACCATTGCGCCCTGTACCGCCAGGCCCGCCGCTGCTGTTGCTGCTGCCACCCACGGGGATGTTCTGGTAGTTCTGGTAGGTTTGCTGCAGCTGCACTTGTGAGATGCTAGCGAAGGAAAAAACCAAGCAACAGAGGAATGTGTAAATAGACTCTGTGAACCAACATTTTGCTGCCATCTCGTAGGCAAAAGCTTGTAGTTCAACAAGTCACCAAGTTTTGCAAGACACCAATCTTATTTTTTACGATCCGGAAAAACAAGTGTTCTTTTTTTATAATGGATGTTGACCAAAACTGCAAGTAACAATGTGGGAGTTTTCAAACGGTAAATTTATTATCAAACATCAAAATTTGGGGGAGACATTTGATAAATGGGTTGTCCATGCCTTTGTTTTAAATATCACACTTGTAAGTTTGTTAAATTATGATAATCAAATGTGAAATAAGTTTGTCACTTCGTAAAATCATTTTCTTCAAGAACCAGGTATTACACAATTTCTCCATATTGACAGCAACCTCTCCCCCAAAGAAATTCAAATAAGACAAAGACTTGGTAGGACTATTATTGAATAATAATAATAATCATCATCATCATATAGCGCTATATACAAAAGTCTCAAAGCGCTTGACAAACATAGTAAGAATAAGAACGAATACAAATACAGAGCTAAAATTACAGTACATATTTACATTTTACAGTTATGTATGGTTTTGAGTGTGCTGCTGTTACTTGGTCATGATGCCCATGTTTATAGGAATGAGAGACAACATAAGAGAATGGAGGATGGTAATGTGATAGGCTTAGTGGAGCTTGAAATCCACGGTAAACCCATTGGTAATCCACAGGATGTGGTTGAAACCCCAATGCCTAGATTCAATAATCCTTCATAGTAACATTATCCCGGAATAGTTCATTCCGGCTTTACTGAACATTTCGTCTCTGTGTAGACTGTGAAAAAGACCATCTGTGACTATGCTCAGTTTTGCCATAAAAATAGCTTTCTATGTTACAGTGATAACTGTTTCAAAGTACAAGACTTTTCAACGAGATGTACAGCACAAAAATGAACTCTGTCCACAGTAACAGATGTTCACGCTGGGTAACAAAATTGATTTTGAATTTGTTATGAGTGCTTGATACATGTATGCAGCACACGTTGTTTGAAATTAGTCTGAAATTGTTTGTCTTTCCAAGAGCGTCATCTACGTAGGAATATTGTAACCTTGTCTATGTCTTTTTCATGGTTTTTGGAGTGTTTTTCTTTTCAACTAATATATTCAATGAAGCTTGAAGGTCCCGTAAAAAAGGCGTAATGGATCTTTCTACTGGGTGGGGTGTATTGATTGTGCAAACTAGTTGTGTAAAATCCTTTCACTAATGAGTGCACATTTACAGGGCTATTCTTTACAGTAGAACGGAATTTATCTACACAACTTCAACAGGAAAAAGCAACAATGTAAAAACGTCAAAAATAATCTAAAACAGCAGATTGGTACAACCCTCTGCACGTATTGTACATGTACCCCACCAGACGAAAGCAGCATACCACACATTACCACATTCTCCACAGGGAAACCTGACCACAAACCACACATTACCACACATTGTGGTGTATTGTGGTATTTAGGATACACTTTACCACAGGAAAAGTCATATACTGTGATATCAATGTGGGTTTAAGTTAATTTAGCATGGACTCTAAAACAAACGTGTGGAATAGACCTTACGCACCAACGTTATAATGGCGCAAAGCAAAATAATGAAAATTGCACAGCTGCATCTCAGGCATTGTGCCACACAAAATGGGCCAATGTGGTGTCTGACGTACGGTGCCCTAGTCACATGACTTCATTTGCATAGGCTCTATGAGCAATAACCATCCCTGAAATTTAGCCAAACTATGGAAGACCAAATCATTAAGCTCCTTAATGTTATCATCATATAGTGCGACTAATGGCCTTTATGCTTTCAGGCATGAGATCAGTGATCCTGCTGATCCGGATCCTATTTTAGCGTATCCTGCATGAGACGTGGATCTGCAAGATCACTGATCATATGCCGAAACAAACAGTCCCTTATGGTAATAGATGACGTTAAGAGTCGAGTGACATACCTCAACTGTTTCCTCAACATCTGGTTTTCTCGTTCAATCTCCTGTAATCTGTCCGCCATCATCTCCCGCTTCTTGAAATCCAGGACATCCCCGCCAGCAGCAGCATCTAAGTGCTTGCCGCAGTCTGATGGCACAAACAGGCCAAGAGGATGAGAAACCATGACAGAGTGGGGATTAAACAATCACCTTGGTTACTATGCTTTTAACCAGTGTGTCCTCTACCCTATGTGTGAGAATCATGAAGAACGTGTGGTACTCACATGTACAGGGTGAGTTAAAAAATAAGTTGACCAGGATTGGTAATATTTTTCCAAAATGAGTACCTTTATTGAAACAGACATAACTCCTGAGCTTATGAATGACAAATTTGTTTCATTGTTTTTCCTAATAAGCAGGAGAAAGTGCTTGTTACATGTAAATGCTTTACTGAACTTTTGAGTGTCATTTCTTTGTTTTGAAAAATGTCACCAATTCCGGTCAACTTCTTTTTTAATCACCCTGTACATGTGTGTACCATACGTCCTTCGCGGTTCTCCATACAGTATTCTATTTAGTATTCCATGCATTTAGTCATCTTACCAAGATGGTTACAGATTTGTTCTTCAACATTATCTAATCCTTGCCTTGTCCTTAAATTTCAGTTCCATTAATGCATCCATTTTGAATAATAAACAGGCATGAAATTAAAAGCATTTGACTGGAATTTCCAAGTGAACACTTGTTTTGTACAGGAAAATGGAATTTTAACTTCAGCTACATAAATATTGAATTCAGTGTTTGGATGCAGTTTTATAATGAAATGAAGTATGAAATGAAATGAAATGAAATGAAGGTTTTAAGTACAGTATGTGAGAAATGCTTACAATTAGAGAAGTCAACAATTAGGGAGTGAAGTATAATAATACTTTTCTAGTCCTCAAGAATGTTGGTCATCTAATGGCATGTACACTGTACATGTAGTCACGTAAGAGGCTAAGAGCCAAATAGTATTGCATCGAAAACTCTGTTTTTGTTGATGTTTTTCAGTCAAACTCTTTCACAAGGTCAGAAACTGTCAAACCTGGGGTGTTTGTTTTGATTTGTGTCCCATGTACAACAATCACAGACAACAATCACAGACAACAATAGGCATATTTTGTGGACAGGGTGCATGACTTTCATAGCAGATATCGTTTCAGTTGAATAGTCATAGTTTCTCTATATGTATGGGAATCTGTGTACATATGTACTGTGTAGTAAGCCATGTAATGTACTGTATACAATACATGTAAATGTATTTTATGTATAAAAATATCAAACTTGGCGTTAAATGAGCAAACCATATGGTCAGTCAATCAATGCTAGAATGTGTAGGCAGGCAGGAATTTTCTATTCTGGGCTGTGATATTAACAGACTTGATATGATGCCAGATATAACACATGTATATGTACGTGTGTAGATGGAGACCCATGTACACAACATGACAACTGGGTCTGCTTTTCACACTACAACAGTACAAGCTTTCAACCCAGGTATAACTCAACCTGGGGCAAACTCCATTCTCGCCCCAAGTTGGAATTAATTTTTCAACCAACTTCAACACGACGTCAGTTCACACAAGTTTGTCTCTCGCGAAAATTTTATTCCAGGGAGTTTCATGTAGGGACTGCTTTTGAAGAGGGTTGAGTTTAAACCGGGATGTTCAAGGCAATCTCGGGGTTGGTGCGGGGTTGAACAATTAGAGCGATTTCACAATCACCTGATTTAAATGGCCTTGATTTATAATACACATTGTGTTAAAATTACTCGGCTAGAAATTATAGGCTAAGTTGACTGGAAAAGCTGCGGCTGCTTCAGAAGACAAGTGACCACCAAGTCATAGCTAGTTTTGGGGCATTTTCCAAACCTCGAATCCGGCTCAGGCTCCGGCATCGTCTCTGTCATCCATATACTGAAAACATGTATACTGTAGGTTGTAGTTTTTCAATGAAGCTGAAGCTCTGTTTTCTTTTTCAAACCAGAGAATCTATTTCCAAACCGCAGCTTAATGCCTCTATTTTGATACCCGTTATTTGAGACGAAATGGTGCCAGAGGCAAGAGCCCCAGCCGGAGCCTGAGACGAGATTTGGAAAAGACCCTATGCAAAAGGACACCTATTCCTACATACTTGTTTACAATGACTTACCATTGTGAACGACAACAAGCAATGTCAGCTTCACACACAGCACTGTAGCAGCCAGGAGGACCAGGGCCACTACCAACGTCTTCTTATTCAGACGAACCACATTCATGTTTCCATAACACCAAGTCCCTGCGTGCTGAAAGAACACGAAAAGTCCGCTGCCAACAAAGCTACATGTAGCACTAAGCCTTGTCTTGTGTTCCAGAGGAATACTTGGTAGGCTGTTGGACCAGCAGCTCAAATACCAAGATGTAGAAAGAACAGAACCTGAAGTGTGTCAGTGTGTCGTGTCCACTCACTGTGGCATCATGCTATGTTATTCCAGATGGTAAACTAATCAGACCAACATTCCGGCGTTACAAAAAAAGCTCCTTGAAATTGATGCAACAATCTGCAAAAGACACACAAAAAAAAAAGAAACTTCAAGCATCCGCTAAACAATACCACAAATCAAACAGAGTGATTAAAATTCAAATATGCACGATCTGCCTGACACGCTTCATGCTTGGATGATAAATATAATCTGATGGACTAGTATCATGAAATTTTTTGACACTCGTTGGCAAATTATCATCTCTGTTATGAAGTTCAAGCCCAATATGTAAATTACACTGCTGTATGTAAAATGGCCTTAAGAAGGTTTTACATTTTTACACAGTGTATAACTGGCACTTATGGCATTTAGCTAAACTGCCAAATTAAAAATTTACTACAGAATAAACATGTGTGTGCAATGTAGCAAGCCATGTAATTCACATGTATTATAAAATATCCTCAATGTATGCACACGTATTAAACTTAGTACTGAATGGCCAAACCATCTGTTCCATCTCAACCATTGCTAGTACACAGTGGCAGTAAAAGAGCTAATTAAATGTTATGTTCGGTAATTTAACAAAAACGATAACTTTTTGCCAAATTTGCAGGTACTGTATGTAAATTAAAAACAAAATCAATTTAAATGATAATTGTACAGCACGGTACCATGGTAAAACCTAATGTAAGCAATATCGGACAATGAAAAAAGATACATAATTTATGATAAATTTGTGGATAATTTTGAAAATTTTATTCCACGCTGACAAAATTATTACCATAATTGCTCCATTACCACTACACACTGCTCCCGATTTACAAATAACATGCATACAGTATGTGGTTCGTGCATCTGATAAAATTTACGTAATTAAACTTTTTATTAAGGTGAGATTTCAAAACCCACAAACAAAATGCAAAATTTCTCTTTAAAGGCAATTTCATGCTAATTACTTTGTTTTTTTGTCAAAGAAAGATGCAGTAACAGTCAATCTGTGAAATCTCCAGTCCCATGCCGTGCCCACTTTTTGGGAAAACAGTGAAAAACACCCATGGTGTTTTAAATCTTTTCACAGGAATTTTTATCTTCCTGAGATCAAAATTGTTCTTGAAAAAATTGGTTTTATTCTTTTCTAAATAAATACAGCATTTCAGGCAAACAAATGTTAACGGTATGTTTCTACCATTACCATCTTTATAACTAGTCTGAGTATCACCCATTCTACTCCGTGTCACTACGTACGACTGTCTGATACATGCGTGCATGCAAATTTGATACAATGTGGCACATCAGCCAATCAGATCTGTTTTGAGAACATTTCCGTCAGGATCGTGACGGAGGATGTTGATTGGTTAATTTCGCGCGTTCGCAGCTATCCTCGTGATAGACGCGCTCGCCAAACGGTACGATAGCAGATGCCCCTTGATTGGTCAAAACATAGAGAGGTCAGTGCTGGGTTGGCTTGCATAATTAATCAGGAAATCTGCATGCATGTGATAGACGCTTGCTCGCTGTATGACGAGTGCATCTATCACATAGACTACTTTCTACCCTGTATTAAAGTTATAGGTAAATCTGTGAAGATTTGTTTCCGTATGCTCCCAAAGTATGATAATTGATAGAACCTTTAGTGGAATTTCAGGCTGCATACTTGGTTAAAAATCTCTCCATGATTTAGCTCATGTACAGAGCTTTGTATCATGGCCATAGTCTGCAGGGATAGGTAGAGCAGCAACAGGGCTAAACAGATTGTTTTATGGAGTAATGGATGGTCCCTTTTGATGGGGTTAAATTTCAATGGTTGTGGTAGGCTAGAGAATAATTACAAGATTGGCAGCCATGAAACGTGAGGGTACTAGATAATTAAATATCATCAACTCTGTCCCAACTCCCTAGCCAACTCTGTCTGAGGTCAAGTCGATCCGAAGTCAAGTCATTGCTCTATCAAGTTAAATGTGAAGAATGGGGAAATGTTGGCCAACTGCTTTAAGACAAGATGGATTGGTGATTAAGATCAGTCAACAGTTAGTAAGAACCAGTTTCCCTGCAAAATCCAATGGGAGACTTTGGAGAACCGGTCTTCAAGTCAACAGCGCACGCACACACACGCGTACGCATGCGCAAAACAATGCATGCATGCTCACAATTGCGTGTGCTGTTGACTTGAAGACCGGTTCTCCAAAGTCTCCCATTGATTCCCTTAGTACATAAGTATGTATTTTTCAGAATCACACACATTAACAACAGAGATGGAAAGAGTTCCACTGACAGACATTCACTTAAAAACACTGTGCACAAGCCCTGACAAGGGGGTTTTGAGATTTGAAAAAAAAAAACTAGCTGGAGCAGCATCTGAAGTTGACTTGAGATCATCTTGAGACAATGGCGATTGTATAGTTGGGGACCCCTGTGTTTTTATCACAAGCCAGAATGATTCTGTTGAGCATGCTGTGCATGTGATAAAAACGAAGGAGGGTCCCAACTTTACAAGCGCCGAAACAATGACTCACTTTTCCGATATGCTACCTCAGTGTTACAAACCCGAGATTGAAGTTCATCATACCTCATATCAACAAAAAATAAGTATAAATCTCTAGTCTTAGAGGATATAGGCCTAGGCCTAACCCTTTTTTGAAATGCCATCAGTGGAATTCTTGCCCCGAATTTATTAGATTAAGCCTAGTCAGATTATTTAAGTCAATTTGATCCCCGAGAGTAAAATTCCTCCCAAGGAACTCGATTAATTCGATAAAAACCTAGTCCAAGGTCCAAAGTCATTTGGGTAAAGGTTCACTAACGGGTACGATACCTACATGTATAAAGGGAATAAAAAAACTTTTTGTAAAGAGACTTACCGGAAAGAATTCCACCGACGGCCATGACGGAAACAGGGTTATTTCCTCCAAGAGTTAACTTATTTGATGCAAGTCAAAATGAACTTCAATCTCTTTTGACCTACAATTATACACTTCGAATGCAGCGGAAGCCATTTTTATCACCACGCCCTCTGTTGGTCCCATAGGTTTGTGCACAAGTGATGGCCGTCAGTGGAATTCTCTCCGACTTACCTAATGTATGTATACGTTCGTGGTGTCTCCTTCAATATTATTAGCAAGGTTAAATTTGTGGAAAGAGGGCGGGGCTTTGATTTTTTAGGGAAATTATGGGGTAAAAACGGTAACGAATACATATGTGACTTTTCACGGACGTCCGACGCACGGAACGATAATATGGTGTAGTGTCTGCTCTCTGTGTCTGCTCTCTGTGTTTGATAAGTTGGTTGTAGGTACCAGATTTAACTTGACTAGCCAGACAAGACAAAATGGCCGACGGGCTGTTTTCAAGTTCGCAACAAGCGTGTAAGAAAATTGTATTTTTACTCTGAAATAATGCAAAAAATTCTTCTATCTGGGGTTTGAAGGACTTGGGAACATTTGCTGAAAGTCAAAAATAACATTTTGGAACAGTAGAAATTATTAAGTTGTTTTTATTCCCTTTATAGGTATCGTACCCGTTAGTGAATCCTTACCGTCATTTGGATCCCCCAAACCGAGCTAACTTCCGGACCGACAAAATTCAGGTCGCGCTTGAATTGGACTGTGTTGACCAGTGTACTCGGCTCGGTAGGACAACATTGACAAGGAGTAGGCCCACTTCGCTGTGGATAAACGGACCGCTAGTAAGACGAGCAAGATGGAACATGTCTTTCCTATGTGTATGAATAACCGATTTAGATATTCCCCAAATATATGAACTCTATAAAGGACTTACCGAGACAAAATCCACAGAAGAAGATCGCTCAGAGTTGACCGACGTCTTCGTTCATTGTTCCACTTGTTTTCTTCTTCACAAAAACACGAGCGAAACTTATCTAGCGCCACCATGAGGCGTAGAAGAGCAAGTTAAGAGCAGAAACAATTTGGTAGCATATGTTGGTGCAACGCTGGGCCGAGTATTGAATACGCATCACGTACTACGTCCGTATCCGTATCCGGATCCGACCCCGAATCCGCACCACTGATATTGCGCGCGCCTCTCTATACATTACTGTATGTACAATCGACTGTTCACATAGTCTTGTCCAAGACGTTATTTATGCGTGAGCCCCTCCAAACAATTACCCACCCACACGTAAACTAAGTGGAACATTCCACCGACCTACGAAAAATAACGTCTTGTTGGTTTGCTTCGGTGTCACGTGACAAAGACTGAGCGTGACCTCTGTTGGCAAAAATTGCATATTCATTGAGGTCAACAACGGGGTGCAATGCGCTGTTTTGGTCAGCGTCCAATCCACGCACGTGGTATGGCGTGATACCGTGTGCATATCACGTAATGACGGTCGTTTGAAACTCAGCCGCAACCGTTATTGCCATGGAGCAATAACAACAGATAGCTCCATGGTCATTACCAAAACCATGGCTTGATTATACTTCGATCAACTGTCATGCGGCACAAAAAGATTTCGAGAAATTGTAGGATATGAATAAGCCGTATTTTACAGCTTTTTGGGTTATCCTCGGGCTTTTGTTATTCGTTATTTATTGTGTATTTCATGTGTACAGTACTTTTGTATGTTGCCAAAATAAATGAATGAATGAAGGGATAAATGTAATAATTTCACTGAATTATGATACCATGGAGTCTGTTCCCGGGCTCCATGAAGACACGGAATGATTTCGAGGGGCACGGTTAGTAAATTTATTCCATTCCCAAGTTGTCTAAGAGCCTTGTTGTTCTCCGGAAAACTCTCGAATCCCCGACATTTGTGTTGCAAAATCCAAGGCCTCCAAATTCAATACGATCCGTCAGCAGCCATGGTACGATATCAATGAAGGCCTACATACGGCACATGTAATTTACAAGTACTGTAAATACACCTGTATGCGTACTGTATATAATGCTTGCGACGTCGTTGCGGTACTAGACTTCATCTCCATGCAAATTTTCTAAATATATTAATGCAAATAAGGCTACGTCATGATGCGCCGACTTCGCGGGGGGTTATTGCCCGGAATTTTCCGGGCAGTTTGGAGTAAATGGACAAGACGGTATTACAGGCTTGTGTGTGTGGCGTAGACGTTATTTCGGGTCGTTGGTTGTGTTAACACGTACACACGTACGTGCGATCTGTTGGCCAGGTACAACTACGTAATACCGTCTTGAACAAGACTACTGTTCACAGTGTATTCTGTGCCGCACATGCACCCGAGTTATTCTCGGCTGAGACGAGCGCTTACTCTTCACAGGGTTGCTCCACATCTTAACTTATACTAGTGTACATTGTAATAAATTATTCTCGGCTGAGACGAGCGCCTATACTCTTCACAGGGTTGCTCCACAACTTAACTTATACTAGTGTACATTGTAATAAATTCTTCTCGGCTGAGACGAGCGCCTATACTCTTCACAGGGTTGCTCCACAACTTATCTTATACTCGTGTATATTGACGGTGATCAATTATTCTCGGCTGAGACGAGCGCCGACTCTTCACAGGGTTGCTCCACATCTTAACTTATACTAACTGTACATTGTAGTAAATTATTCTCGGCTGAGACGAGCGCCTATACCGTCTTCACAGGGTTGCTCCACATCTTAACTTATACTAACTGTACATTGTAGTAAATTATTCTCGGCTGAGACGAGCGCCTATACTCTTCACATGGTTGCTCCACAACTTAACTTATACTAGTGTGGCATTGCAATAAATTATTCTCGGCTGAGACGAGCGCCTATACTCTTCACATGGTTGCTCCACAACTTAACTTATACTATATAACTGTACATTGTAATAAATGTACACTAGTATAAGTTAACTTCAGTGTAGGAGCAACCCTGTG